>OX123205.2:9668736-10268736 GCA_944739405.2 Euclidia mi | reverse complement strand
GATGTTTACAAAGGCAAACTATTCGGTTACAATCAACTATTTAGGTATGAGTACATGCTATATGCTCTTCATTGTATAGGTTAAAGTATTGTTCTTGACAACCCTTTCATCTAACAACGACGTGATACAGAAATCTCAATAGACATCCTCTTGACCTTTAAACGAAACTCTTGCATTACTGACTGACTAACAGACAAGCTACAGCCAATACTATAAGGCGCAAGAAGCTCAAATTTGGCATGTATGTTCCTTAGAGACCGTAAAGATGCACTAAGTACGAATTTGCCGAAGTTCCCACGTGCTCGGGTAGAAATGCTTAAATTTAAAAAAGAAATGCGTGGGCCACTGCGGACGTCCTCTAGTATAATATTAAAATATATAATATAGTTAGTATCGAGTCACATTTCATTTTCCATTTAAGTAGATACATAATATTTTGAGCGTTTATTGATCTATTTATTTTCTGTTTCTTAGCAAATAAATTACATTCTTGTACTGTACAATTTGGGTCTAAAATGATTATAGCTTTCCTTATTCCAAAGAAGTTTATTTTTAGCCAAACAGTACATAAATAATAGTTCCATCTAAATCACTTAAATATACTTCGTCCCTAAAATATTTTCCCGTCTATACCAAAAAGAACAGTAAATAATTTTAACTATCTTAGTCTCTGCCGTGTGGTTGACGGCATAGAATACAAGTGTCACCACCCCCTATCTTCCCGTGGTGGGTGTCGTAAGAGGCGACTAAGGGATAACACGATGCAAATACCATCTTTACGTAGAGACGGAAAACTCGACATCAAACCCTATACGACTGCCTCGTTGGTCTCGCGGCATAAATGTGCGCGTGGGATCGGGAGGTCCCGGGTTCGATTCCTGGGTCGGGCAGTGTTATTGGGTTTTTCTGTCACGAAATTCTCAGTAGCAGCACGGAGTCTGGAAATGTGCCCGGTACGGCAATAGGCTGGCCCCTTATTACGTGGGACCAAAGTATATCTGGCGAAAAGTGGGTGTAGAAATACACCTCTGCCTACCCCTTCGGGGATAAAAGGCGTGACGTTATGTATGTATGTGTATGTATGTATCTTAGTCCGAAAGCATTCGTCCGTCTGCAACAGCGATATAAAGATGAAAATATATATGAGAGTGTCATGTCCCTTAAATTTCGTATGCCTCGTTCGTCCCTCCAATCAAGGGTGAAAGGGTCGTTGGACCTTCCGTTAGAACCTTTTCTCGGGACAAAGCTTGACATGTTACTGAAAATCTTGACGAATAGTACGAGCAGTCACGTACCAAACTGGTTTCCGATACACATACAAATTATCTTTTTATCTTGCTCTATGTTTTCTTAGGGAGTATAAGGGTTATCTTGCTTTATAGTTTGGGGTCACAAAGTACAGACTAGCCTCCAATCAGAGAGGTTTCCGAGTGACCCTCACGTATCGCCGTTTCCTTATCCCTAGATGAATTTTAAGATGACTTTTTGGTAGGCCTTAGTAGTTTTGTTTTGTAGATCTGCTGAATTAAAGAAGTTGCTTTTTTTTTAATTTTTTTTTCTTTTAAAATGAAAGGCAACTCCCGCATTAGGACTTAATCCTGTGTCGCGGGGGACTTTACAAACATACAACTAACGAACACAATAAACACCCATGCTTATTTTCGTTATTGGTTTTGTTCGTGCTCTGGGAAGGCTGATGTGTTGCGCAATATCCTATTCTTCTTGTATACTTATGTGCTTTCATTATGCATAAGCTATTTACCCAACTTTGATGCGCACAGTGTCAACCGATTATTATTAGTATTGACCAAGTGATGCAAGCAATATTTCTTCTAATATCGAAACTCACATTTTCATAAAACAAGTTTAATTACGAACATGATTTAAAAACGTAATACATATTATTTTCATCCTAGCGTTATTCCGGTAGCATCCAAGACTTACGCTTTGGAGGACCAACCACTCCAACTGTACTCCAGCCAGATATGAGAGATATTTGCACTATAAACATATTGCGAGGGCCCTCTGATCGTGTTAGATCTATTATGGACATCTCCATTTATGTAGATACAGACCTCTTACGAGGCCAGACGATGCAGTGCAAATTAGCTTAACATAGATTCTCTAAAAAATAAATTATTAAACCAAATAATGAATATCTAACAAACTCGAAAGCTTTATTTGTCACAAAGATACATAAATCTTACAATATCTTATCATTCCGAACATTACAAAGAAATGACTATCCGTAAATATATTCTTCAGAATAAGTCTTACAAAAGCGGATTAAAATAAGTCAAAGTGGAATTAACCCGTAGAAACATCTAAAAACACGCCAGGACGATAATTTTCCAGTTGTCTGAAGATAAATTATTAAGGGTCTTATAACAAAACAAGGACTCAATTTAGTCTTAGCTGCGTAAAAGTTATTGTATATAGACTAACACTTTTTTAACCGACTTCGAATGAAAGAAAGGTCAGGTTTTTCATTTAGAAAGGTCTCATTTCGACGGTATTTTTTATTGGAATTAAACTACAGTTTTCTTCTTCCAGTTTAATGTAAAACCAGTCAAACCAATATATCGCGATAAAATCCGTGAACAGTATTTTAATTTCAATACAACAAAGTACACAATACACATTCGGTTAAACAAAAGAAAATACAAGGTATTTTTTTATTTACCTCACAACTGTTTACTAGTTGAACCGAATATGATAATTAGCTTTTATTTTAATGCTATTCATGAAGTCCCATTTAAAAATTAAGACCTGATGCAGTTTTTGAGTTATTTTCAATAATGCAATTTTATTTTATACAATTATTTTGAGAAGCTTTTGAAGTCTCGTTTTTCAAACTGTTGGTGTGCACTTATTTCCAAACTTTGTCAACAAAAAAATTAATTTAAATAAATAAAACTGTAAGTTACAAAAAAGCTTGATAAAGAATAACCTACTCTTTTGTTCGCACATCGCCATTTCCCTTCACCACCATTTTTTTGCCTCTTTGTTATTAGCAAGCATTATATCGCAAAGAAAAGGTTACATTTTTAATCTGATAAAATACTTTATCGTAAAGACTTAGTTAGGGAAGACGCAATTATAATAGGGATAGGAATTTGATACCACCACTCAACTAACTAATAACACCGGGCACGGAAGGATTTTTTATAGGAAATAATTAAATAACTTTTTTTAGGTTTAAGTATGCGTAAATGTGGATGAAATTATAATTATAAAACATTAAGGAATCTTAAGCTGCTTATATTGAATTCAAAGTTATCGGTGATATGCGATAACTTATCGCATTAAAAAGTTACAAATTTAAATCTTGATAATCTCGTTTGCATATTCCATTTTTAAAACAGCAACGCACTTGTGATCTTTTGGGCATTGTCGGTGTCTATGAGTGGCGGTCATCGCGTAACATCAGTTAACCCGTTTGCCCGTTTGTCTTGATATGCAATAAAAACAAAAAAACTTTTGAATGAAATGTAAAACCAAAATAAGACGCGATAAAATCAAACTAAGGAAGGATTTTTTATATTATTATATAAAAAATATTTTACAGCTATAGTTGATTCCCAATCACTATCAATATTCAGGCTAGTTATTCTTCAATATAAATTCTTACGTTACTGACTGACTGACACCTTAAAGAATAGAAAGGGCGTCCGCAGTATGTATAAAAACTTTAGGCCTAAGTGACTTTTTAGGCGAAGCAGCGCTCGTTGTCTAGTCCTAATAGAAATTATAAGGAAAGCTTTTTCAGATCAGAATCATCACTTGTTGAATCACTTTAGATGCAATGTTCTATCGCTCTGAATTTCCCAGACTTTAAGTCAATGTAATTAACCTTCGTCATAAAATAACTATAATTTTATTGTCACTTTAACATTTTTGGCAGGTCCATTGACTGCGTTAGCGGAAAGTGTTTCAATTATAAGGTTAGTTAAGGTTCACTTATATTCTATTAATGCGTGAAAAGCTTTCATTTTCAATTATATTATTTTGTGCTAACAGTTTTTACTAAGCTTACCTATATTACGCATTTTCGAATAAAAAAATGTTTATTACTATCAGCATATTCCAGCACTACATGACAGCCGGTCGTAATTTCTCGGGCAAATTCTGTGCAAGAATCAGTTTAAACAACCGTAGCTGGGGCTACACCTTGGTAAACCATACATAGTGAATCCCGTGGCGCCTACCTATCCATAGAATATGCAGGGGCTAGGTATATTTAAGAAGAAGTGGCAAGCAATCAGGCGGATCGTCTGACGATAAGCGATTACTGTCTTTTGGGATGGGAAAATGAATATGATAAAGAAGTTAATGGTGAAACCAGAAGTCTCATTCACTGAAAAATAGCGAAACAGTATTGATACTGTTACTTTAAGTCAATATTCTGTGGCAGAATAGTACAGGAGAACCAACCGCATTCGTGCTGAAATCAGCAGGCTCCCGCATATTTAAACGCTGTAATATGTACTAAATATTTAAATCGATAAGTTCCTTTTGACAGCCTCACTAAAACTTAACTTAACTGTTATAAGCAACCTTTCATAAACTCGACAGTTTTAAACCAAATCTAAAATGAAAAAACTTATATTACCTCTCAAACAGAACACAACTAAACCCGTAATCCTTAAACACGAATATAATATCGTCCAGCCGAAGACCTACAAACACCCGGGGCCCATTCTGCAACACCGAAAGACAAATACAGTGACAATAATCCGCCATAATGATTTCATTAAGCCCTCCGCTGGTACAAACTATGGGAACTAAAATTGCTCGCAGGCATTAGGACCGCAAACATTTCGAGTATAGTGGCTAAATGTATGAGGTTGTGGGACCGGTCCGGGTTATTAGTTCTATCTCTTTTGAGCAGTGTAGAGTGATGGTATATTTAGAATTTTGTATTGGAAAATAGGGAAAAATAACGCGGCAGGGGTAGCAAGTTGGACCGACGATCTGGTTAAGATCGCGGGAAGCGGTTGGATGCGGGCGGCTCAAGATCGGTCTGTGTGGAGAACCTTGGAGGAGGCCTATGTCCAGCAGTGGACGTCTCCAAGCTTGTTGCTTGCTGTTTGGAAAATACAGGCTTGAATGTATTTTACTAGTTTAGGCACTCTTACTCAACTAACGACACGCAACAATATAGATGCTACTTAGCGTGAATATTCTGTGAGAGAGTAGTAGTTTCCACGGCGACTCGGCCCATTACTGAAATCATTAAGGCTCTATTACATACTGAAAGGCTCTGTAGTAAAATGTGAGAAACTAACTTCAGAATAATACTGTGTATGACTCTGTAGTTTAAGCGTTTGCCTCTTCACTGTGCTAACCGTTGTTAGTTTAATTTTTACAAGGGCCAAAACGTGTTCACAAATCTTGTTGTAAAGTGTTCTTTGTATCGTTAAAGTTTGACGCATTGGTCCATCCTTTCTTAAAAGAGAAAATCGTTACTCAAAACCTTAACGACACGATTAAGATGACCTTTTAAACAATTCTCAAACTTTAAGCCTTTGTTATAAACAAGGTACTGGCACAAATATAACTTGTCTTCATTATAATTAAGGTATCGGCAAATGTGCCAAACATTATTTCAGAACTAAATTCCTTGATAAGCCAGCGTCAACTATTTGACCATAACTATATAATTTTCAATTATTAGAAAGGTCTAACTACCTATGTAAACCGCAAGACATGGTTATCTTCTTGATGAAGACCGGAATATTTTACTCGCCCACCCAAAATAAAATAAACTCGGATTTATCTGTGAGCAGTATAATCTCGGTTGGGAGGCCAATAAACAGTCACGAAGGTCTCAGATTCGAAGTCACACCAGATACTGTCTTTGTAAAGTGCGCTTGTTTTGGGTTCCAAGGCTTGGATTCAATTATACTAGTGCCAGGAGAGGATGAGAAGTCTAAAAACATATTTTATATTGTAGTTCGGCCATAAGCGATCCTTACTATATAATCATCATCATCATCAATCTGTCATAGACCACTGCTGGATAGACCTCTCCAATGTCATGCCACTGTTCCAGACTTTCGGCTCTTCGTGTCCGGTTAGGTGGAGTGACGATACACGCATTTTTAGGGTTCCGTAGTCCACAAGGAACCCTTATAGTTTCGTCATGTCCGTCCGTCTGTCCGTCCGCAGCCTAGCTCAAAGACGCCTGGTGCTAGAAAGCTGATATTTGACATGAATATAGACAAACGATATTGCAACAAAACTGTAGAATAAAATGTAGGAAAATATTTTTTTTAAGGGTATCTCCCCTACATATATATGAGGGTTGAATTTTTTTTTGGTTGAGTACCCCATTGTGTGGGGTATCATTAGATAGGTTTTAAAAAAATATTATTAGTTTGCTCAAATAATTTTTCGATCAAGTGATTGGTTTGTCAAATATTAAGCTTTGAAGTGAAAAAAATTGTTAGACTCAAGTGTCCCCCCTCTCTGCCGGCTAAACTATTAATTTGGAAGAGGTGAAAAAAATCACAAATATAGTACATATAACGAATTTAAAAGGAAAACTATCACGGCTAAGTAGACATCACTAGTTTACGAGTAATCGTCGGTTAACTTATAAATACCTATTTCTGTGAGTTTACATTGGGAGCGCTGGCTTAATCTTAAAGATGCCCGTTTTTAGTCCCATGTGAAACAGAAGTTATTATTAATGATGGCCATTATGGGCAACTACGGAACCCTACATTGCGCGTGGCCCGACACGCACTTGGCTGGTTTTTTACTATATGAATTGATTAAGCCCCGTTAATGAATTTCGTATAACTACAAACATAGCTACATATATGTCTCGATTCTACGAATCGTTACTGGCAGTTATACTTAAACAGTTTCAATGTACTTACGCATTAAAGCTCTTCAAAATTGAGTACCATGGTAATCCCAGTGGCATGACAAAACAATTTCAACGTAAATTGGAACGCAACATGTATTACAATTCGAACAAGCATCACAACTTGTAAATACGACAATATTGCGACAGTTTGAAGGTTATTTTATACCGAATGCACGAACACCTTTGGTTACGCTGTAGTAGTGTGTAAGTACGGTGAAATGATTCTGTTTCACTGCTGATTCGTATCGAAGTTGAGTAGGTGGATTCCAAGAAATTGTTCTGCTATTTATAAGGTTAATGTAGGTGGCTGTAGGGTTTTAGTTACTGCTAAAACGATATCCAACATGAAACTGACCACATTATCTGCCTTAAAAAACAACATCAATAATTAATAATCAGACACGAAAATAATTTTACCACAATCAAAAGTACAACCTTAAATCACGTTGAGTACCAATAATTTACTGCCTCCAATAATAAAAAAGCTACCAATCGTACTTACTTCGGCCGCGGCCTTCCTAAAACCAGAGGGGCGAAACCACAACAACAAATAAAACACAGCCACGTCAATTATTTTGTGATTAAATCAAAGATTAATAGTCTGAATTGGTCCAAAGAGCAGCATGGCCTTGCCAAGGCCGCCTTTAATAGCCTATCGATTACATGAAGAGCTGTAATGATTGTAGATATTGTGTAATATGTAATAAATATTGTGAACGTTGTACCAATAATAAATCTGTATATATGTATTAATAATTGCGTTACTGACTGACTGGCAGACACGCATAGCCAAAAGTATTTACTACTATAGAAATTTGGCATGTATGTTACTTAGAGACCGTTAGAAGGGGTGCACTAAGAAGGAATATCCTGAACTTGACACGGGATACGGCAGAAACGTTTAAATTAAAATAAAATGTGTGCGGGTGGAGCTGCTGGTATCTTATTTATTTATTTTTCTTCTTATCTAATACTAATATATAAAGCTGAAGAGTTTGTTTGTTTGTTTGCTTGAACGCGCTAATCTCAGCAACGACAGGTCCGATTTGAAAAATTCTTTCAGTGTTAGACATCCCATTTATCGCGGAAGGATATAGGCTATATAACATGAGCCATGGGAGCAGAGCATCAGCCTTAAATAACGCGGGTGTAACCGCGGGCTCATCGTGTATATTATAATAATATTCTACCACATAACACCATCTAGTCCCAATCTAAGCAGAGCTTCTAATATGAGTTAACCAAGATATTATATAAACATACATTTATGCAAAATACCTGCATATTATACATATAACTACCCAGACCAAGACAAACATCCAAGTTTAAGCTCACAAATGTTTGACTTGTGCGGGAATCGAATTCCCCGCCACCGAGTCGTCATAATGCGTATAATGATATCAGCCCCAAAATATCCTTCTGCTGGACACAGGACTCTTCTCACTATGAGAAGAGTTAGGCCGTAGTCCATAACGCTGGCCAAGTGCGGGATGGCCAAATGTCTAGAATTTCTTATGTACTTGAGACATTCTAACTTTAGCTTTCCAGATCTTATTAAAGTCTACCTACGCATTTATCAACTTCAGATGTTACTGAGTTATTTCCATTGCTGTTTCTGAGAAGTTGCTAACAATCAATCGAATGCAATTTATTATATTTATAGATTTACAGGGAGTTTTCTTGAAACATTTTTTAAATATTCTGTCTAGCTGAACCTATAGTTCAACCGCGCTTTCTTCCGTACCTGTGACTAAAACCGTGATTTTTTTATACCCTATAGCCATTCTCGATAAATAGTCTTTCCAACAAAAGTGTTAAGTGTTTTAAACACTAAAAAATATATATTAAGAACTGTTAGTTGCCATATTATTATAATATTAAAGAATTCCTTCTCATGAGAAATTCCTTCAAATTTTTGTATAAGTGTACAAAAAAATTATACAAAAAAAATAACATAAAAAAAATCTGCAAATCGCTATGATTAATGTCGACTAAGATCCCGCCCAAATGTTATAGATAATATAGCCTTCTAACTTAGCGCCGTAATGCAATAACAGCCCAATTAAATTTATTATCGGCCGTCCAAAAATCTTGTCAGAGACATAATTAAACAACCTAAGTTTCATACACATATGTTGTCTCTCGCACTGCAACCCACCACTTTTTACAATTAGCATATGAAATTGAATCCGCAAACTTGGCTTGCGTTTACTTTTAAGTGCTTTCGACTTAATTAAATACGAATTTAAATAATTATTCACAACCGCCTTGAGGTTACGCTTCGAGGCATGAAAACTTAAAACGACAATTTTTAAAGCATTTGATCTAGAGTACTTGGCTCGATTCTTGACCATCAGGCTTTATAATTGTAGTCCACTGGGCCTGTCATTATTTGTGAGCATTGTAAGGCATTCGGAGAATTTGGCCTACTAACTATACTACTTAAAAATATTAAATCAGGATGTTAGAGGCCAGACGGGTCGGCATAGAGTGTGATGGCTAGTTTTCCATCTCTTCAGCTAGATATTATTTCCTTCGTGCATTTTCCTTAGTCGCCCTTACCTCCACAGAATGAAATGTGGTAGTGACACTTCGTATTCTTAATCAATTACCACTCAATCGATTCTTTGGTCTTATAAATTATTACAGATTCCTCTCTTGGAAAATGTCATCTTCGTCCGATTTGCCCATTTTATAAAAGACATAATACATTTTAGTAAATTACGGTCAGGTGATAACGAAATCCTCTGTTTTTTGGCTATTTTCATTTATTCTGACGTTATCATTACGATGCCAGTTTATTTTTTGCGATTATTATACCACCTTTGTCTAAACCCTCATAACACAGTCAAGTAATAAATGACGCTACTTTTTCTACAAAAGTAATAAAAGCCAAGCGTGCTTTGGTAATTTGTAAGAGGGAAAGGTCAGAGAAAGATATGACTATAAGCTCAACAGAAAAAACTGATTAATCGCGCTGTTTTGTTCTGTGCTCAAAAAACTGCTCTATTCAATACTACCATTCTTCTACAAATTCTAGAAATTGTATTTAGTTAAGATCGTGTGTCTTATCTTTATTGATTCTGAATATTCTTAATTATCTTCAATTAGCGATTGGACAAAAAACACTGTCTTTTTGCTTCATTAGATGAAGATAGATCTACATGGTTATCGTAATGGTTTAAGCGGCCGTTCGCCACTTGATACTGCGCCGAGTGCTGTGGGTTCTATCTCCACACGAGCACCCAAAACAACACTTTGTGATCCACAAATTTGATTGTTATCTCGAGTCCGAGGATACGAACTTAAACAAAAGGGAGCCTGCCAACACACGACTATTTTTGTGTGTGTGTGTACTATTTCTGTCTGTTCCTTGGGGACCGTAGAGGAGCAATAAGTAGGGATTGGCCGAAATGCGCACGGGATCGAGAAGAAACGGTTAAATTAAAATAAATGTGCGAGCAAAGCTGCGAGTATCCTCTTGTTAATAATAAAGGTGGAAAGCCGTTAATTCTACAAAATTCCGAATGCGATTGACCGTAAATTCCATTTTTGGCCATGAGAGAGGAAAAAATATAAGTATTTTATTAGCGGATGACAAAAAGCTCCGGACACAATTCACAAGGGACTTATTCAGGTCAGCACGAAAAGGATACCGTTAAAACCTTCTTAGAAAAAAACTTTTTAATTTTTTAATGTCAATTTGTTACTGAGCAGTTAAGAATTGAATTTACATCACGCAAAATAATTTTCTTCAAAAATTATGCGAGAATTTAATGACTGAGGAGCGAGATTTCAAAGCTAATTAATTAGTCCAAGAAATGTTATTAATTAACTATCAAAGCTTGTGAATGTTTAGTCTTTGACTGATACTAGTTAAAAACGAGACTAAAATTATGTATATCAAAGATAACATAAAACATATCTAATGAATTCTAAGATATTATTGACACTTATTCTTACATTTTATTTAAGATCATAAACTTAAAGTTATTAATACGAAGGGGTGGGCAGAGGCATATTAAACGCCCACTTTTCGCCAGTGTTTTGATCCCACGTAATAGGTGGCGATCCTATTGCCGCTTATCGGGATATCTTGTTTGCCAGAGCCTCGTCCCTTGATCAGCAGGTGCACCACTTGCAGGTGAGGTTGGCTTGGGACCCTAAGTTCTTGGTGGGAACCCTATGCACCCAAGTTATTAATGGATGCCCTGAAAATAGAATATTTATCATTGAGAAAAAATTTGCGATATCTTTCGATCAAAATCTTAATATATAAAATCCTTGCGTTACTGACTGACTGACAGACACGCTACAGCCGAAACTATTGGGCGCAGGAAGCTGAAATTTGGCATATATGTTCCTTGGGGACCGTAGGGGTCCACTAAGAAGGGATTTTCCGAAATTCCCACGAGATCGGCCAAAACGGTTAAATTTAAAAAAAAATGCAGGCGTAGCTGCTGGCGTCCTCTAGTAGATTATAAAGTTTAGAAATGCTATACTTTGACCGATGACCGCTTGTATGGCATTTGCATCCGAGCGCTACCGTACTGTGGTAAGTACGTAAAGGTCTTGCCGCGACTGTGTTGTAATCTATTGAAGCTTTTACATAGGACGGTTTAAAGCTTTGCTTGCCGAAATAGAAGCCCTAATAACGCTTGTGCGGCACAACAGTACTGCGACTCACCGTAGCTAGATGAAGCGTGTTCCAGTCAGATCTACAATTCACATCATGAGTTCAAATCGAAAACGTGACCTCCCAACTACAAGCCAGACATCCTCACCTTTCCAACATAATATTTGTTTAATTAGGACCACCGTTATAAACGCCTATAGTACGTCCACTATTATAAACGGAAAGTTTGTGAGAGCATTTTTTCATGCCTTCTTATAAATGACTTATAAATATTACACCACTGCGCTCGTCCATAGCAGTGCGTAGAATCTTGAACCTCAAAGAACAAACTTACTTCACTGCTTCTACTTTAGTAGAAGCAGTGAAGTTAGTTCGCTCAAACTGGATTCCAAACACATAAGTACGACTGGCTCGGATTCAGTAAGAGATAGATTGTATTTAATATATCTTTTGCATACGTTTAAGCATGCTCATAATATATCCAAATTCGATTCTAATTCAAATCGAGCGAGCCTATTTCTTAAGTACAAACTCATGTCTCCATTATTGTAAGCAAATATAATTACTTACATTATAAGGTCTAATATCATAGAAAATATACTGTCTACGGCTATTCAAAGGTTACCTGTAATTAATTGCTTTAATTTATAATACTTTGCAAACATTTCAAGTAAGGAAAACACAAAGTGGAGTGCAAGCAAAATATTTATACAACTTTACTTTTTGTCTTTGGCATAAAGTACATACTTACTTTACTTTTAGCACTAAACTAAGCTACCGAGGGTGTCGAATTACAAAAAACGTGATATAATTATCTGGCTGCGGACTGGTAAATCTAAAAAAGAAACAAAGATTTATTACTATTTTTACTTTATGTCGTGTACGCGGTCATGGTTCGCTGAATAGTCAAGATGATGAGGCAGTGAACAGAGCACATAGTAGAACCGATGGTCGTTGGAGCAGAAAGATTCTGGAGTGGAGAGTCACGCAATGGACGTCGTAACAGAGGCAGTGTTGGGATCACAGGTAGCGGATGGATGCGGGTGGCTCCAGATCGGTCTATGTGAAAAGCTTTTATGTCTTTCGGATGTATGACGATAATGACATCCAATTTTAATAACACAAACTTCAAAGAATTAAGCACTTTTCTACACTTTTAACATAAGTTAAATCTCGTATAGTTACTTTTAACTGTCAGCAAAATATTTTAATGTCATTGGGGCATTGCAATTGGGGCTGCATGTGTGTGTTTCTATTACCAAAATCTACTAAACGTATTTTGATGAAACTTTGTTGTGATGAAATATGTTGCTTATACACCACAATATAGCACTACTTTTTGCCATAAAACCTGGCAATGCTGCCAGCATTCTGGGCACGCTTCCAACTGACAGCGATGTTGATGATTTTAATGACGCCCTTTATATTTTTGTTTGTCATTCTTTATGTTTTTTAATATATTTTATATAAAAAAACTTAAGTAAGAACTTAAAAACTTAAGTTAAAATAAGTACGAACTACTTTTTCACAAAAACTATGTTCGTACTTATTTTCCGCCTGATCCTACATGTTACACGTATCCGTACAGTGCCTACCGGCACGTTAACAAATCATAAATAAACAGGCTGACTCCTAACAAATATTGAGACGGCAAATATTTGGTGTAACTATCTAGATACTCAATGAGCCACCTCATTGAGTATCCAGTTAGGGTTTCTCGACGTTTGACCAGTACACGCTTCAGATTTGGCCCAATTTTTTGAGAAGGCCAGAAATAGAAAGTTCTTCTGTTTTTTAATATCTATACCAATATTATAAAGCTAAAGAGTTTGTTTCTTTATTTGTGTGGTTGATATAAATTATTGTTGTGTTTGATAGCCAGTCCACAGGCTTCCTCAATAAATTATTGAGGAAGGCTGTGGACTATACAATAGCTTTTCTTTGTTACTCCTTTGATTATCTGTTCACCCGAGTATCTGCGTCCAATTAGGTCGCTTAAAATCCTCGCATAAAAAGCTTTTATGTCAATTAAAAAATAAGGTTTAAACGCATATTTTTTGTCAATTTAGAACAATGTGATAAGGAGAGACAGAAGATTCGCAACCACAAATAAATGAAAAATGCGGCAAACGTAAACATGTATACAACACATAAACAATAGAGCCTATTTACTTACATTATTCTCTGAGGTACATTATTTTAAAATTCCATGTGAGTAATTTAGACTCTACAATACTATGCCTTTTAGGACGTTTGTTTTAATACATATAAATAATTGTATTGGCTGTTGTATATTATAAATTCCAACAGTAGTTATAATGTAGATTAGCATACATTATCAGAGTTCGTTTCAAAGCGCTTAACTCGAGCCAAAACATGTCACCCATACGCCTACAACTCAAATTAAGGTATATACCAAAGTTTAAATTGTATACAATATAATTTCTGTGAATTATACACGAGAACCCTTTTATTGTCATACGTTTCGTTTCTCGTTGCTTAGAGTTGTAGCTCTTTAAAGCGTTTCTTACAAAACTGTTTCTGTCTTCTGTTCTTTTGTTAAACAAGGAGGTTTAGGCGGTAATTTTACCACTCTTAAATGATATTGTTTTAATACTCTTTCGTGGCTTGTGCACATAGTAAAATGTATAGAATCTTTAGTCTGTATCGTGTAATTATTAGAAAATGCAAGTAAAATACTAAAGTTTAGGTACAATACGTTTAAGGCGTTGGTATAATTTAAGCAGGTGAAGTCTAGTTTGTATAATGTGATTGCATGTACAACCATATAAACCTTTCGTAATAAAAAAATAAGTTTAATATTACAACTCCTAAGAATTACATGGTTTAATTTCATCTACAGATAAAAATCGACCCAAGTTCAAGCCAACTCAGTCATACCCGAAACTTCGCCGACGCCAGGGGTTCAGGGAATACGATTAAGTTTTAAACTACTTATTATTGTTAAGTATAGAAATGTATTTTGGGTACCTATAACTTATTATGTTAAAGTGGTATATTAATGAGCAATTCGCTACGAAGATATACATTATTTATTTGGTAAGTATGAAAGGAGAGACCTATATCCAGCAGTGGACTGGTACAGGCTGATGAAGATGAAAATATTTATGCATTTTTGATCAGTTTAGAGAGCATGAAAAGCCGTCGGTCCCAGCTGTCAAGAGCGACATTTCAATTTGGCAATAAATTGACACTGGTCTAAACCATGGAATATAGCTATCCCTTTGGGTTGCGGATATCAGGCAGCAGTCGGTCTGTGGAAAAGCTTATATTCAGTCAATTCTGGTAAGACTATTTGGCAATAAATTGACACTTGTCTAAACCATGGAATATAGCTATCCCTTTGGGTTGCGGATATCAGGCAGCAGTCGCTCTGTGGAAAAGCTTATATTCAATCAATTCTGGTAAGACTATTTGGCAATAAATTGACACTGGTCTAAACCATGGAATATAGCTATCCCTTTGGGTTGCGGATATCAGGCAGCAGTCGCTCTGTGGAAAAGATTATATTCAGTCAATTCTGGTAAGACTAGCAAGCTGACCCCGGGTTAGAACTGGGATCCCGCTAAGAGGTTAGATGAACAACATCCTCTTAGCGTCCGAAAACAGACGTAGCTTTAAATAATATAATAATTTACTTCCAGTGCCATATTTAGGTAACTCCAAAAGCACTATAAAACATATTCATCTACAAAACAGAAAATAATATAGAATTCCTCTAATCAAATCCTAAGCGCTTACGAGCCTCTAAGTCTCCAAATTAAATCAGAAGCAATATCATTATTAATACCTTCCTCTTTCGTAGGCTGCCGCGGATCGCACAAATGCAAAATTTGACTATCAGATCACGTAGCGACTTGTCTTTGCACTATATAAATTGAGCTCTTGATAAGGCGGGGGGGGAGGGGGACAATGACACCGCTAGGCATGGGCTATGTCGATAATTTGAATATTTGATGAAAATTCTGACGTAGGTATTCATAATGTAACCTGATTGGGTTCTTGATTGAATATTGTTGTGTGCTTTGATTTTGTGTTAGAAAATCTTAGCTGTGTCATCAGGGATGAGAAGGAAATATGTCTGTGTCATCCATTCATGTTGTAATGAATGGATGGAATAACCGTTTTATGTATGTTGTATTAGTTTATATTTTATATTATATTTATTAAAGGGATAAATTGGATGGATGTATTTTCATACCTCCAAAAATAAAAGCAACGAAATAGGCAACATTCCCTAATTTTAATAACTTCATTTAATATACCTGGTAACACTACTACTTCTGAATTGATTATAACCGCCTGCATACCGTGTTAATTCTGAAAAACACTATCTGAGTCAAATAATATTGCACATTGCTTCATAAACAAAAGTAAATCGTATCATTTTACTGCAACACAATTTTCAAATTTGAAATATGAAATTCAAAATTAAAAGGTATTAATATTCAATAATTCAGTACGTTTTTTAAATATCTACAAAATGAATAAATGTGAAAGATAAGTAAAAGCCTGATGTGGTCGATATATTCTCCTACAAATACATCCTTAGTTCATTTTACTTCCCTTGACGCTCAGCTTTACAACGCGGAAAGTTACATCATCTGCACGTATTCTAAATTTATTTATGTTGAATTTAGTCACTTGAGACATTGATTGATTTGGTATTTGAGCAAGTACTTATAGATGTTAAATACCATTACATATCTGTTGTTCATCGTGGTTGTGTTCTGTGAGACTACGTAGATAGGTTAAATTTTCTTCTAATCTTCTCTTTTCTTCTTTAACCTCCTCTCTTACTTAATTGACCCCTCTCTCCTCTCTTCCTCTTAAAAGGCAATTATCCTTTACCCTTTTATCTATCGGATACATTTTGGAGAGTACGCAGAGGAACTACACAATCTGATTCCTCCTTCCCCTTTCTTCCATCGGACGACCAGACTAACGAGTCAGCGTTATCGTTACATGGTGGATATCCCGCTCAAACGCACGAAGCACTTTGCTTCTTCCTTTCTTATGCGTACCGTTAAGGTGTGGAACTCTTTACCCGAGTCTGTGTTTTCTGATGAGTACAACCTGGGTGTTTTCAAATCGCGACTGAATAGGTACCTTCTAGGTAAGCGTGCTCCATCTTAGACCATATCATCGTTTAACATCAGGTGAGATCATGATCAAATGCTACCCTATCAGTAATTAAAAAAAAAACTGCTCATCATCTGCCATATTGCTCTAGTAAAATATGAGGGCAAATTTTATTACACGTGGCAAAACGCAAACTGTGAAAAGTTTAGTCTTTCTCCGTAAATATGCTCGCTACTACCACTTACCTTTATTCAGCCAGTATTCTTGTTTTCACAACGTAGTTTGAAATATCCAACACGTGTACAGCTCTTACCTGCGGAGAAAGAAAACAAATTTGTTGAAATTCGATCAGATAGCTTCGTATGGCTTTTACCGCAGGGCCTAAAGGCGTCGTATGAAAAGTCTTTCTAAGGGGATTGAATGAAATATTAGTAAAATCGTGTGGTATGTTATGTTTTGTATTATAAACTTAAAAGTACTAGAAATAAGACACATTTTTGAACAGCAGAGTAAATCCGTGGCAGGGACGCAACGTGTGCAATCCGCGATTTGAACTACCCCTGTGAAACAAGAGGTCGGCGGATACCGCGGTGGTTTTAGTGTGTAGGTCTCGGATGCCTCCAAAGGGAAAGTATTAACATACAAGGGTCGTAGGATGGGGCATGCCATTGTGAACGAAAAAACAGGATAGTGTAAAAAGATTTTAGCCGTTTTTATTTATGTTTTGTATGAAAAACAGGGCAGCTAGTACGCTAAAATGAACACACAAAATCAGTAATAATAACATTAATTTTAATGAGCTGTCTCAAAAACAGTTGTAACTAGTTTAATATCAATGTTTACATACATACATAGACTCACGCCTGTTTCCCTGAAGGGGTAGGCAGAGGCATATTAAACGCCCACTTTTCGCCAGTGTTTTGATCCCACGTAATAGGTGGCGAGCCTATTGCCGCTTATTGGGACATTTTGTTTGCCAGAGCCTCGTCCGTTGATCGGCAGGTGCACCACTTGCAGGTGAGGTTGGCTTGGGACCCTAAGTTATTGGTGGGAACCCTATGCATATCAATGTTTAGCCATCGTAATGATGGATCTTTGTTTTATAATTAGCGATTCAATCAGGTACATCTGATATAAACTTGTTACAATTAATTGTTACCATAACGATATACAATTTAATTGGAATGCAATCCAAAACTGAAATACATTTAATTTCACTTTAAATTGGTGTGTCTCAATGTAATTGTATTTTTGTTGTGAGAAGAGGGCCAATTTTCGTTATCATATTTGTTCAAAATGCAATTTCCATCTAGTCTCGGTGTCATACTAATGTCATAAATTCTATTCTCCTAAATTGACTGATATGATATTGCGACTAGATCGTAAATTGAGCAGTGTCAAACTATGTGTCAACGTTGAACTATATGTGTCAAATTCAACAATCATGACATCAAGTGCAGCAGAATACGTATTGAGAGCCATTTTAAAATATAATCTTATTTCACTGAAAATGCAGTGTCAATGTCATATAAAATTGGTTTTTTGAAGATTACTTCAAAGCCAATTGAGAATAGTGACTTCATTCTTTCTGAGACTACGAATCATGATATTGTTTGAGCCAGGATTAAGAATGTCATAAATATCCTGAACAGTTTTAATAGGCTGCTTCCGTCCAGTAGATATCATATGCGTCTGCTGATCGGAGGTTACAGTTTCGATTCCCGGGTCGAGCAAAAGTGTTAGTGAGTTTTGCCGAATGCTCATTAGCAGCATAGAGTTTGGCGATGTGCCCAGTAACAGCAACAGGCTCGCCCCCTATTACGTGGGACCTATAAATCCGTGGCGAAATGTGGATGTAATATTACAGCTCTGCCTACCCCTACGGGGATACAGGCGTGAGTCTATATTAAAGTTTCAATAGCTTAATGTATGAATGGCGCAAATTTTGATACTTTAGAGTAAGTCAACATATCCAGTCGCTAAGCTAGTCTATGAAACAGATCGACTGTCC
Organism: Euclidia mi; assembly: GCA_944739405.2. NCBI lineage: Eukaryota > Metazoa > Arthropoda > Insecta > Lepidoptera > Erebidae > Euclidia > Euclidia mi. The sequence continues at coordinate 10,250,109 of OX123205.2, read as the reverse complement.
GAAAAAGAGTAATGAACTTTTAAGGGACAGGACACATTTTACAGGGTAGCGGAAAACGTTATACATTTTAAATTGAGTTTACCGTTTTTCGATATCTTGTAATATGTGTCATGTTTTCTTAAAAGGTGATGTAATAACTTTTTAACAGGCGAAGCTACTGAAATGTGTCATGTATTTTTTTTGGGCAAAGCAGATGTAAAGAATGATGAAACCATGTGAAATACACGAAGTAAATCGTATCTTCGGGAAAAGATGGAAGACTCCACATCAAACCCTACTCCAACTCACCTGGCTAGCGTGGTTTAGTAGGCCAATGTAAGGATGCTTTATTTGCGTACATTGTAGGGTATACACTATACAGGTGTGTGTTATACAGCTGTTATGAATAGATAGTATGCATAAATGTAGGTTCACAATTAGGCGTTCTGGCGACGAGCAAAATTTATGTAAGCGAAGATAGTTAATAAATTGTACTTAAATTTGATTAAGCTTTAGAGACTTTGTGTTACTTCCTTGATATGATAGTAAGAAAATTTGATAATGAGTAGTATGATTTGTCTATTCCTTTTGAGTCACAATGCATTGTGACTCAAAATACGAGGCCTATGTCCAGAAGTAGACTGTGAAAGTCTGTATGATGATGATGATAAGTCATTTTGATAGGGAACATAATGTACTACTACGCATAATCCCTTCCATCTACGATGTTCACATGCGCTTTTGTGTCATGACACACTTTTGTATGAATCGCGCTATCCTCCGCCTAACGCATTCTCAAGCCTAACAAATGACTTGTCAAAACATCCCCCGGGAAAGTTACAATGTTTGTTCAAAAACATTTGAACATTCCCCTTTAATGGTTTAAAGTTTGAATTTGTTTGTGTGAATAACATAACCGGAGGCGAGAGAGCATCTCTCCGTTAGTAAACAGTTTCTATTTGTCTAGTTGGATGGTATAACAGTAAGTAATTTAAACAATAGGAATTATATCCCCATCACAAATAATAAACTAAGTTCGTTGTGTAAAATAACAATTAAAAGGGGTGATATAAAATTTACTCTGATGATTAAAAAACTTCACAAAATGTCTTTGTACACTTTTTGTGAAAATACGATAGTTATAGATAAGCCAGAAGATGTTGGATTCAAATTTACGTTACGGTGGACACCACAGAATTTTAATCATATGCTTATCAAACTGATACATGTCGCTTATTCACGTTAAACAGTCGGTCCGGGTTGCCTCAAGACCTCTGATTGTTGATCCTCACTGGATGTAATACCATGTTAATTAGTTTAATCATCATACATATTTTCGAACTCTATGCTAGTTGTGTGTAGTAGTCACTAACAAAATTAATTCATTTTTTTTATAGACTCACGTCTGTCTCCCCGAAGGGGTAGGCAGAGGTGTAATATTACACCCACATTTCGCCATGAATATTTAGGTCCCACGTAATAGGGAGCGAGCCTGTTGCCGTACCGGGCACATTACCAGACTTCGTGCTGTTATTGAGAATTTCCTAACGGGAAAACCCAATAACACTTTGCCCGACCCGGGACTCAAACCCGAGACCTCCCAATCCCACGCGCACATTTATGCCGCAAGACCAACGAGGCAGTCAGTTCATAATTGCACGAATCAGTAAAATCTGCAAAATTAAGAGAAAACGTGCCACTAAATAAAATAATAAGTTATGTGTTCACAAAATCTTTCCTATAACAATTTTGTTCGTTCGCTATCATGCCTTCTGTCCTCACGTTTCATGTTTACATGTGCGAGTATATCGACACACTTCTGCCTACGTTACCGCCTTTCTAAGGATGTGCACCCACTGACGTGTAACGGCACTACACGGCACGCCTTTCATCTAGCAAGAAAGTACCCCTATAAGAAAGTAAACTTTAAACTCGAATAACTTAGTCGCTGACTTGGAAGAGCGATAAGAAATGTCCTAATTTGACATAACACTGTTATGATTTAATGCTTTATTTTGACTTCGCCTAGAGGACTTCCAAAATTTTTGTCTTGCAGAGCTTTCCGCTCACAAAAATCTCGTATTAAGTCTTGCTATGGCGTTCCACAATAAAACCGAAGGTCTTTAAACAACCTGTGCCGTTTTTGTTAAGTTCAAGCAGTCTTACTTAGAGGGCGATCAGATTTCACACAACTTTTTATCTACTGCATTAAAGTTAAGCTACACTTGTATTTTGTCGAATAATCTTAAAATATGCCGTGTGCCAGTGGGCGCGAGCCAAACACGACGGCGTCCCAATAACCCGAATCTCCCTCAAACTCCTGCAGCCGTGTGATTGCCGTGAAACATATTTGATTCGTGTTTTGTTGTCTACAATAATGTCGGAACGTCGTTCCAATATGTTCGTATTGATAAGAAGAATTGAGGTAAAGGGATTGAGTTTCATTTTATAATCATTGTGTGTACTTTCTTTGCAATAATAAATAGGGATTCGAAAGGTAGTATATATAGGTCACTTATGTTTTGGTATGGTTGTGTCAGTAATAAATATTGTTTAATTTCATTTCACGTTTAAATTCAATTTTGAAAACTCTTTTCGCACATGCTAATTACCATATTAATGTAAATTATATTCACAAAAATGTAAGGAGAGAAAGAAAGAGATAAGTAAAAAGAATCGGCAAGTGAAACCGCGAAGCATTTCTAGTCGTATTGCTTATTCAGTTTGTTAGCATATGAACCAATATCTCACGTCAGAATACAGGCTATTCTTTGAAAATTATAGCATCCAATCTATAACAGGCTAATCCCTTAGGTTTGATTTACAATCATCATGGACTTCAATAATCCTTAATTCTAGTAAGTTTGGTCTTTGCTGAATATGAATTTGGATGTCTCTTGATATATAGATTGTCGCTTCGTTTAAGCACCAGTTTTGAACAATAACGATGTATTTTACAAAATAAGTAAACATTTTACAGTGTCATTTGCCGTGTGGTTGACGGCATAGAATACAAGTGTCACGACCCCCTATCTTCCCGTGGGTGTCGTAAGAGGCGCCTAAGGGATAACACGATGCAAATACCATTTTTGCGTAGAGGCGGAAAACTCGACATCAAACCCTATACGACTGCCTCGTTGGTCTCGCGGCATAAATGTGCGCTTGGGATCGGGAGGTCCCGGGTTCGATTCCTGGGTCGGGTAGTGTTATTGGGTTTTTCTGTCACGAAATTCTCAGTAGCAGCACGGAGTCTGGAAATGTGCCCGGTACGGCAATAGGCTCGACCCTTATTACGTGGGACTAAAGTATATCTGGCGAAAAATACACCTCTGCCTACCCCTTCGGGATAAAAGGCGTGACGATATGTATGTATGTATGTTTACAGTGTCTCACCAGTATACCCGAAGGAGTAGGTAGAGAGGTGAATAAAATTATTACAACCACATTACGCCATGTTACGAATTTAAGGTCCCACGTAGAAGGGGTCGAGCCTACTGCCATTACCGTGCCATTACCGGGGCCACATTGCCAGACTTCGTGCTGCTACTGATAATTTGGCAAAAACTCAGTAACAGCTTTGCCCGACCCGGGAATCTAACCCCATCAGCAGACACATACGCTATCCATTAGACCAAATATTATTTAATATCTTAAATGCTTATACAGTTATACGTCCCTTGCTTTAATTTAATGTATGATTTTTTTACAATTTTAGAAATAAAATAGTACCTATAGATAGACAAAACAAATTTACTGAACATTTAAATTTAAAAAAGTCTCTTTTAACAGCTCTTTGTAATGCGGGTTATTCCTTGAAAGCCCTTCCTTGCAGCTAAATCATTCCTTTTAAGGCAACCATTAGTTGCGCTAACAAATTCAAATTAAACGAATTATATTTTCAAACGCTTCTCGTAAACAAAGACTTTTAAATCAACTGCTTTAATTGTTAATTGTTTTAAACGGGAAAAACTATGCACCAGAAAAATATAAATAAGCTTGAAACTAAGAATTGAATCGCAGTTGGCTTGATAGGTACTAGGGTAACAGAAATGAACAGACGTTATGCGTCTAAATAATCTGGTAACAAAGATTTTTGATGTACATTGTTATACATAGTATGAGCTACAAACTCGATTGAATTGTTAAATGTCGCTTGCCGCTTACCTCGGCGAGCACGTTAAGCCGTCAGTCTCGGCTGTCATGAAGAACTTTGACAGTCGTTATAGGGCGTCTGATTCTTCTTAATAAACTGGCACTAGTCTAAACCATAGAATATCGCTATCCCTTTGGGTATCGGAAGTCAGACAGGCAGTTGCTCTGTGGGTAAGCATACAGCCAAATCCAGTAAGACTAGAAAGTTGCCCCGGGTTGCACCTGGGATAAGGCTAGAATGAGTATGTGCTAAAAACACAAGACATCCTTCAACTAGCGAACTGCCTTTACCATACCATGTAGGTACTAAACCCAAAACACTCTACAATAGAGCAACCAACTCTACATAGAGTTCCGAAGTGAACCTTACCGGAATACGTTTTATTTGTGTTTCGTTACCTCCAATTGTTTACGATCGTCACGTACGGGCTGTTTAGATGTGTTGTGAGATTGTTACCAACGAATAAGAACACGAACGAATAAGGAATTTAGGGGAGGAATGGAAGAAAGAGAATATTTTTGTTTGTGTTTTGTAAGAGATTAAGTGTAAGTTATGGCTGTTTTGGATTAGTTAGAAAGAAGAAATTTACACGAACTGCATGCATGGTGCTGGTTTATGTTTGCCACAGAAAAGTGATGGTTTAAAAAACTCAGTAATATTATTATATTTTATTTCAAATCAATAACTGACTGCCTCGTTCGTCTCGCGTCATAAATGTGCGCGTGGGATTGGGAGGTCTCGGGTTCGATTCCCAGGTCGGGCAAAGTATTATTGGGTTTTTCCGTTAGGAAATTCTCAGTAGCAGCACAGAATCTGGTAATGTGTCCGGTACGGCAACAGGCTCGCCCCCTATTACGTGGGACCTAAATATTCATGGCGAAATGTGGATGTAATATTACACCTCTACCTACCCCTTCGGGGATACAGGCGTGAGCCATAAAAAACTACTTAGCTTAATAATTATCATAATTCCTAGATTACGACGTTCAGATTTCTGCCAGGTACCGCCAGAGGCTTTGGATATTTGGAGTGCTGTCAGTGGAGAAACAAGCTGGCATTTTTCCATTCCGTTCCTTGAAAAATTACGTTTATTGTCTAAAGAAACTTCCTAGCTACAATAAAACCATAGTTTTTTTATCACTACAATACTAAAATAGGCAAATTTGTCGATTAAAAATTTAGGTCAGGTCTTCTGCATAAACGTATTATGAGACAAAAACGAGTCCCATTCCCGCAAGTTAAATTCATATGAAATAAATCTATTTGTGTAATCCGAGGACTCCGTTTATTTAGGACTTTAACCATTTCAACAGCATCTCCTTATTTGCATCTCATTATATAAACATAAATAGAATTGTGTTTTACAGTAAGGTGTGCAAATAATATTACTTACTTAGTCATTTATTTCACCCTTCGTTCCCTATGCGGACTTGCCTGGTGTTTATTTATGTAAGGAGGGATTTGATCTGGCGTCTTACGACCTGTTCGCTTTTGGTCGGCACGATTGGGTAACCGGCGATTTTCGTTACGTACATATTTTGATTATCGGTCAGGTGTGAATGGTTGAACGTTTTTCTATACATTTGTATGTATTGGCGTTACGCGACCGATAAAACGCGACGGATCTTCCGTCATATATGTTCCGGCCCTAAACTTTCATGTCGGCGAAATCCTCGGGTGCAAAAAACGTCTGTAACACTTTCCCGGAATTTGGGCAGTTTTTTGATGGATGGCTGAGCCGTGACGTAATTTCCGATTCGCTCGATTTACTTGTAAAAGTTCCGTAAGTGTTTTCGTGATAAATGATTTTTGATTAGGTTGGATTTGTGTGGGATTAATGATGAGTGAAATTTCAGTGGATGAATCGTTGGATTGTGATGGAGATTATATTTGGCTGGTGTACTTTAACATACATACATAGACTCACGCCTGTTTCCCGGACGGGTAGGCAGAGACTACGGAACGCCATTTGCAACGATCCTGACATACTTCACTTGCTTCACTCACTCCCATCAAGTTTCTCATGCATGCTCTTCTGTTAAGGGTACTTCTGACTTGTCCTTTTTTCAGGATGTCTCCAACCTGTTCAGAGAACGTCCGCCTAGGTCTTCCCCTTTGTCCTGTTCCATTCACACTTGCCTTATATATCTTCTTTGTCAGTCTATCGTCATCCATCCTCTCCATGTGCCCAAACCATCTTAACATGCCTTTCTCAATGCTTGTCACTACATCTTCTTTTACCCCACACCACTCTCGTATCAGACAATTCTTTACTCTGTCGGTCAAAGACACACCACACATACTTCTCAGTGCTCTCATTTCTACAGCATTGATTTTACTTTCAAATCTCTTCTGCCATACCCAACTTTCACTACCATACATAAGGGTAGGCACTAACACACCTCTATGTACAGCCAAACGTGCCTTTTTGGACACGTTTTGACTGTTCATAAACGCTTTCAGAGCTCCATTCACACTTTTACCTGCATTAACTCTCCTTTCAATGTCTTCTTCATTCTTACCATCTCTTGTAAACAACGTACCTAAGTAAACAAACTCATTCACTTGTTCCACTCGCTGTCCATCGATCAAAACATTCCAAGCCGTAACGCATTCCTTCTTTTCAAAAACCATAACTTTCGTTTTACTTACATTCACTTTCATTCCTTTCCTCTCTAACGCACCATGCATGATTGCTACCATCTCCTGCAACTCCTCCGCTGAAGATGCAAGTATTACCTGATCATCAGCATAAAGGAGGCATTTGACGCGTAACCCATTCATCCTTAATCCGCAGTCACTATGTTTTAAATCTTGCAAACAACTGTCCATGAAGAGGTTAAACAGCCACGGCGATGCTTGCCAGCCTGTCTTCTTTCGTTACGTCAAATGTATATACCACCTATATACCTCAATATTGATATATGAAGATGATTTGATAGCTATAGAAGATGGTTTTTGATGTTCCTAATTCCTGCTAGTGGTAGATAGTATTACTGTTAGACCATAGCTAACCCACAAGATCACCATACAGTCTTTTGTAGTCTGCTAGATAGGCATTTCCAGTTTGCGTCAAAACTTTGCAATAATATCTTCTATTGACATGAAATCTGCCTCTGTGTATATGCGGATGACATAAGAGAGAACATAAAAGCATTTGTATTCTCCCCGCTACGACTTATACAATCTCTTTGACCATTGACTGGTCCAAATGCGAAACGTAAAGGCACAGAAACAGCAGATTGAGCGGAATGTATTGAAATAGCCATGTGCAACAAATTCTGAATACTGAAATATAGACTACGACTAGGAAATAGAGAGCACGCTGTACGCTACAAGAATTAAGACTAAAGCTACAAAAGGGGATTAAACGGGAATCTACCGAATTCATTCGGAATTGTATAAGCTTTACTCAATGGTAAACTTCCAATCGTTAGTTCGGAAGTTTGCTGCCTATTTGAATCTGCTTCTGCCAAAAGTATTTAGTGTTGCATAATGGGTATTACTAGCGAATCTATGGTGCGTTGCTGCCGAAGGAAAATGTTGTAGAAATTACATTGTATTTTTTTACGTTCAGTGTCACTGTGAAGTTCATAAGCATAGCTCTGTTACTGTTTGTTTCTAAGAGCTAGCGCGCACTGGTGACTTTTGTCACGAAGACAAAAAAGTTTTTGTCACCGTCACGTCACGTCACCCAAGTCAGAGCCCAAGTGAGGTGCGCTCACGAAGGATGAAAGTGACAAAACTTTTTTGAAATCCTAGTGTCATTTGCCGATATGGATTTCGAAGAGACGGTCGTTCTCTGTGAACTCATGAGGCTCCGGAGAAAAAGAAAGCGTAGAGAATACTGCGTACACCCCCTTTGGAGTGACAAGCTACTACGTGGAAAGTTCTATATTATGTAACTTCGAGAACATCCAAATATTTTTTTTAGGTATTTCCGAATGAATGTTACAAGCCGTGTTAGCCGTGTGGTTGACGGCATAGAAAACAATTGTCACCACCCCCTAACTTCCCGTGGGTGTCGTAAGAGGCGCCTAAGGGATAACACGATACAAATACCATCTTTGCGTAGAGACGGAAAACTCGACATCAAACTCTATACAACTGCCTCGTTGGTCTCGCGGCATAAATGTTCGCGTGGGATCGGGAGGTTCTGGGTTCGATTCTTGGGTCGGGCAGTGTTATTGGGTTTTTCTGTCACGAAATTCTCAGTAGCAGCACGGAGTCTGGAAATGTGCCCGGTACGGTAATAGGCTCGCCCCTTATTACGTGGGACTTAAGTATATCTGGCGAAAAGTGGGTGTAGAAATACACCTCTGCCTACCCCTTCGGGGATAAAAGGCGTGACGATATGTATGTATGTATGTATGAATGTTACAAGCTTTGATGAATTACTTCGCACTTTAGGACCTGCATTAATATAAATAATGTTAATATAAATGATGGTAGAAATGTCATAGATACTGACCGAGTTCTGAAGTTTTTAGAATAATCAGAAGTGTCTTCACACAACTTGAGACTATAAAAACCTAACGGCGCGGTGACAGTTTCGTCACGGGCTTGTTCGCCGGTTGGCGTACACAAATGTCACCCAGTTGTCACGTCGTAACATGCGCGCATCTCCATACATATCCATGGACTTGATAAGAGTGACAAAACAGTCACGCTGACAAAAGTCACCAGTGCGTGCTAGGTCTAACCTAACCTAACCTAAGAGAATAAAATGAGTTTGGTTATGAAAATGTAAGTTTACCTATGACCTCATATTATTACCGAATACGCATTTTTTTATATTTTGCATGGTGTTGAAAACATGGGTTGAAAATATTACTAAATCAAGAGTCCAAAAATTTGAGGGTACCAAATTTTTATTCAGTTTTTTATTCATGACTATGTCTCAAACTTTTGTCATTTCTGACCACGATCTGTTGTAAGCAGGGGCCCAATTCTCCAAAATAAATACAGTTTCGATCTGATGTCAGTGTCATACTTACGTCACAAAAAGAATATTTTTCTAAATTATCTGATAACTGAATGAAATTGTTACGAGATCGTATGTGTCAACGACGAACTGTTTATTTTAAATTATACGATAATGACATTAGGTTATCAGAATACCGCTTTTGAGTCCATTCAAAATATAATATCAAAGTCAACGATGTTACAAGTAAAAAGAAGTAGATACGTTATAGACATAGCAAAAGCAGGACGCTAAACGTAAGCTAGATGGCAAGTCTGACATATGTGTGTGTGATGTCGTGAGCCGGCGTAATAGTGAAACTGACACATCTTGTCAACCGAAATTATAATAAAATATGGAGTTATCGATGTGTGCGTTAGTGTACCGTTTCTACGGATTGATTACTACGAAGATAACGTATCTATGACTTTTCTAATATCATTGATCAAAGTCATATAAAAATACGAGAATTGGGCCACTGGTTGAGGCGGCAGCGCAGAAAACTGTAGACTACCAGGTCACTCAGAAAGTATTGCGAGAAAAAGTTTTTATGTATGTGAGACTGGCCAGTTATAATTTATTTAAGATATGATTACTAATAGTTAAAAAAGGTGCGTTCTAAATTCAAAACTTCAAATCTTGCGACACAGAATAATTAATAGTACTAACGTACAGAAGCTTCACTTTTCAAACCAATTTATTGAAATTGCGACTCTTGGTACTAAGCAATAAAGTTCAATACAGCTCGCATAAGCACTCAGTGCCTAAAGCGATATTAACCTAACAGTTCCCGTACTTTTCTAACACATAACGCTGTCGCTGTCTGGCGCGGAGTGGCGCGCTAGGGTTGTTGACTTGGCGCTGCTACTATATTTATTCATCGTCTATCTACCTACTTGACCACGTACCTAATAATAAATAATTATCCTATAAGTATCCTATCCCACTATTTGAGCTAGTAGAACAAAAGCACAAAAATTCTGGTCGTTTACATTTTTACTATACAAATTCTTAGTTATTTCCTAAACGCGTGGACCGATTTACATGATTCAAACAGATAAAATGGTTTTTGAACTAGATCTTTAATTTGACATCATAATAGTTGAGATATCTCAACAAACAAAAAAACAAATTTTCAAGTTGCTCTCGTAATATAAATAAAATCAAATTTTCAAGTCGCTTTCGATTTCGACACACAGTTAATTAAGCAATACTTTGCATTAGACTTGTGATGATACATTTTTGTTGTTAAAAGCGTTTAAGTATATAAATTGAACAGTGTATGAACACGGCGCGTGAGAATACGGAGCGGTCGCACTCGTTGCGTGACGTCTAATGTGAGCGGCGCGCGGCAACCCACTAAATCCAACCACGTCGACACGGTCGGCCGAGGTACTTGTAAGTTTGTACCTAAAATGCGAAGTGCGCCCGGCCTGCTTGCGAGCTAATTCAAATTACTGTGTCTCATCGAAAAATGGATTTGCGTCGAGAACATTTTCGCACTATGATTTTTAACGATTTTAAGTGTCGCCTCAAACCGGACGAATCGTACGATAGACTTCAAATAGCGTTCATGGATGAAGGCCCTTCTAAGCCAACCGTGTAGGCTGGTATAATGAATTCAAGCGCGGTCGACTAACTTTGGGTGATGAAGGAAGAAGTGGTCGCCCTTTGACGGCTGTTACGGAAGAAAACGTGCCAGCAGTGAAAAATTTGATCCAAGACAATAGACGAGTTACATACCAAGAGATTAAGCATATACTGCAAATTGGATCAGGAAGCCTTCATGAGATTCTACAGATGCATCTACGGGTGCGGAGGATAGTTTCACGCTGAGTCCCGCACAACCTCACCGATGTTCAGAAACAGGCAAGGGTGGAATGGTGCTATGATATGATAGACAAATTTGAAGTAGGCTCGTCTCGGCGTGTTTACGATATCGTTACAGGTGATGAATCCTGGATTTATCAATACGATCCAGAAACAAAGCGCCAGTCAACGGTTTGGGTCTTTCAAAACGAATCAACGCCTACCAAAGTAAAGCGACCTAGAAGCGGAGGGAAGATTTTGATCGCGAGCCACACAGATTTGATTACGAAACCAAACAAGCATTAACGCCGAATGGTTGGCAGAAGTTTTCTCTGTTGTGAGCAACAAGCTACCAAACACAGGGCTCCGCAGGCTACTGCTCCACCACGATAATTAAAACGAGGGACTTCCTAGACAGCACACCGGTTAAACTCCTGGGTCACCCTCCTTACAGCCCTGACCTAGCACCGTGTGACTTCTTCTTATTCCCAAAAATAAAAATTCAGCTCAAAGAGATACAATTTTCGTCGCTGGATGATGCGCTCTCAGCGTTCGAGCAGGCTGTAAACCAGGTGTCTGCGGCAGACTGGATAAAGTGTTTCGAAAACTGGTTCAGAGGCAAGGAACTTTGTAAAGAGGCTGGTGGAGAGTATTTATTTTAAAAAGATGAAATAAAAATATATATACTTATAGAACATTTTTTTTAGTGTCGCAAAACTTTCCCACGTATAATAAAATTATTCTCATCCATACCCTTAATAAATAAGTTCCTACGTGATTTAGAGTTGATAATTTAAATAGTATCCATGTCTTGTCCTCAACTAATATAAAAAAATACTCTCTTTCTTTTCAAGATATATCTTATCCGTATTTCTTATTTGTATTTTTTCGTCACACGTGAATGAGTTTCACTCCAATATTAATCCTGAAGTTTATACACATACCTGACTGGAACTAGTACGTAAAGTTGGAATTCAAATTATTACTGAACAGGCAAACTTTTACTACACCCTCTAACAATTTAGCTATTAAAATAATCTTCACTTCATAAAATTCTTGGCATTCATACATTCTCCCACTTTCTCCAAACCTTCATTATATAGCAGACTTCATAAAAAAGGTAATAAAAACCAGACACCTTCAAATTTTAAGGAAAATATAATATAATCCTCTTGGCGAGTTCTCTGCAACAAATACTATGAAGAAAATGTTAATGAAGTTTTAAGTGCGAATAGTATTTATGCAACCAATTGCATTTCGAATTTGAACTGAAAAAACATCGTTGTATTTTAAAAATAATACTAAAAATATACGCACTTACGCCGACTGTAAAAAGTTTTAGTACCTATGTAGTTTTAGGTTCTGAGTTGCGCGTTGGTCTAATAGTCACTAACCCTGTTTTGTTAAAATTAATTTAATTAATAAGATCCAAGGATAATCCATGCACTGCTATCTGATCCCAAACTAGGCAAGGCATATAGGTAGTATGGCAATCACTCATCCTCTTAGCGTTATCTCAGTTGCAACCCGAGATTCGCTTACGACTCGAGTCTAACCGGATTTGATCGAATATTATCGCTTTTCCACAGAGCCTGATCAGACTGTCCGTCTGATCTCCGCAATCCAGAGGGATATCGGTATGCCATGGTTTAGAATAGTGTCAGTTTATTCTGAGGTACTTAATCCTTATAATTACTGTCAAAAATCTTCATGCATGGCTTAACGCGCTCTCCGAGGCACGGGGCAAGTGAAAATTAACAAACAGTCTGAAAACTCCGACACCAGAGTTTTCCACACACTCACACGAAAAACAAACAAACAAAACAAACAAAGTTAGAATGGCAATTTAACGCTAGATAAATTTTATTCACGATGAAGTAACATCGAGAAGGAGATGTGTTGACAATGAATTATCGACGCACCTTTACTGTTTGTCAAAGAAAGTATAGTATACTAATGACTAGAGGATGCTCGCAGCTATGCCTGCTTTAGCATATCTGCAGTGCACTCCTCGTGTGGTAATTTTGGGAAATACCTTTTTAGTGCACCCCTACGGTCTCCAAGGAACACGTATCCCAAATTTCAGTTTCTTGCATTCAATAGATTCGGCTCTGCATTGCCTGTCAGTCAGTTACGCAAGAATTTTATAGATATTGATTTGAAAATTACACGAACACTTGCCACATCTAGCTAGTCTTGATCCGTGTTACTTTGATATTGTTTTTGCAAACACGTATCCCAAATTTCAGTTTCTTGCATTCAATAGATTCGGCTCTGCATTGCCTGTCAGTCAGTTACGCAAGAATTTTATAGATATTGATTTGAAAATTAATTGTGTGTAATAAAGTGATTAGGAAACCTAATCAGGAAACCGAGCGTATGCGCCCAGCCTTAAGATGATATGACATTTAGGACATATGTTTTAATACACGTGAATATTTGTATCGGCTGTTGTATAACACAATTTCTAGGAGTAGGTATTTATAATTTGGCATACATTACCAGACTTTGTTTTACAGCGCTTAACGCGTGGCAGAACATATCACCCAGACGCATACAACTCCAATTAGAGTATTTATGAGAGTTTATATTGTATACAATACTAGCTGACCCAGCGAACTCCGTATCGCTTTTTTAAGAGTTTTTATTTGATCCCCTTTTTGCAAGCCCCTTTCCAAAGTTACCATTGAATTAGTGCTTAATCTCTTATCATTTCAGAGTCTATAAATGATGAACAAACAAACATAGATTTTTATATAATATTGAATTCCTCATTCCTTAAAATATCGAAGACGGTACCAATATCGACTTTAAAAAAATTGCATCCGCCATCTTTGAATTCCTATCCTCCATCTTTGATCACGAAATAGATGTTGTATTTGGATTCACCATCCCTTAAATCATCAGAGACGATACCCATATTGATTTTTTAAATTTTTCCCATCCGCCATCTTTGATTTCCCATCCGCCATCTTGAATCACGAAATAGATGTTGTATTTGGATTCCCCATCCCTTTAAATATCGGAGACTATACCCATATTGATTTAAAAAAAAAATCCCATCCGCCATCTTTGATCACGAAATAGATGGTGTTTTGGAATTTCCCATTCCTTAAAATATCGGAGACGATACACATATGGACTTTAAAAAAAATCCCATTCGCCATCTTTGATTTCCTATCCGCCATCTTTGATCACGAAATAGATGTTGTATTTAGATTCGCCATCCCTTAAAACATCGGAGACGATAACCATATTGATTTTTTTTAACTTTCACATCCGCCATCTTTGATTTCCCATCCGCCATCTTGAATCACGAAATAGATGTTGTACTTAGATTCCCCATCCCTTTAAACATCGGAGATGATACCAATATTGATTTTTAAAAAAAGTCCCATCCGCCATCTTTGATCACGAAATAGATAGTGTTTTTGAATTCCCCATTCCTTAAAATATCGGAGACGATACCCATATCGACTTTAAAAAAATCCCGTCCGCCATCTTTGATTTCCTATCCGTCATCTTTGATCACGAAATAGATGTTGTATTTAGATTTGCCATCCCTTAAAACATCAGAGACGATAACCATATTGATTTTTTTAAACTTTCCCATCCGCCATCTTTGATTTCTCATCCGCCATCTTTGATCACGAAATAGATGTCGGATTTGGCTTCCCCATCCCTTTAAATATTGGAGATGACACCCATATTGATTTTTAAAAAATTCCCATCCGCCATCTTTGATCACGAAATAGATGGTGGTTTTGAATTCCCCATTCCTTAAAATATCGGAGACGACAGCCATATTGATTTTTAAAATTTTGCCCATCCGCCATCTTGAATCACGAAAAAGATGTTGTATTTGGATTCCCCATCCCTTAAAACATCGGAGACGATAACCATATTGATTTTTTTAACTTTCCCATCCGCCATCTTTGGTTTCTCATCCGCCATCTTTGATCACGAAATAGATGTCGGATTTGGCTTCCCCATCCCTTTAAATATTGGCGATGACACCCATATTGATTTTTTAAAAATTCCCATCCGCCATCTTTGATCACGAAATAGATGGTGGTTTTGAATTCCCCATTCCTTAAAATATCAGAGACGATAACCATATTGATTTTTTTAAACTTTCCCATCCGCCATCTTTGATTTCTCATCCGCCATCTTTGATCACGAAATAGATGTCGGATTTGGCTTCCCCATCCCTTTAAATATTGGAGATGACACCCATATTGATTTTTAAAAAATTCCCATCCGCCATCTTTGATCACGAAATAGATGGTGGTTTTGAATTCCCCATTCCTTAAAATATCGGAGACGATACCCATATTGATTTTTAAAATTTTGCCCATCCGCCATCTTGAATCACGAAAAAGATGTTGTATTTGGATTCCCCATCCCTTAAAACATCGGAGACGATAACCATATTGATTTTTTTAACTTTCCCATCCGCCATCTTTGGTTTCTCATCCGCCATCTTTGATCACGAAATAGATGTCGGATTTGGCTTCCCCATCCCTTTAAATATTGGAGATGACATCCATATTGATTTTTTAAAAATTCCCATCCGCCATCTTTGATCACGAAATAGATGGTGGTTTTGAATTCCCCATTCCTTAAAATATCGGAGACGATACCCATATTGATTTTAAAAATTTTGCCCATCCGCCATTTTTGATTTCCCATCCGCCATCTTGAATCACGAAAAAGATGTAGTATTTGGATTCCCCATCCCTTTAAACATCGGAGACGATACCAATATTGATTTTTTTTAATTTTCCCATCCCCCATCTTTGATTGCCCATCCGCCATCTTTGATCACGAAATAGATGTTGTATTAAAATTTCGATTCTCCACCCCTTAAAATATCGAAGGCGATACCCATATTGATATTTAAAATTTTCTCATCCGCCATCTTTGATTTTCCGTCCGCCATTTAGGATCACTAAATAAATTTCATATTTTTAATCAGCGTCCCGAAAATCTCGAAAACGATACCCATATAGATTGTATCCTATACGTTTAGCCTTTTTTTGCCTTTCACCCAACCCTCCCCCTTCTCGTTTGACCATTTTATTATTTTTGTCTGGCCCCTAAAAGTTGTGGCATAATTTTATATAGCCTATAGCCTTTCCGAATAATTGGGCTATCATAGGCAATAACAATTTTTAAAATCCGATTGCTAGTTCCTGAGATTAGCCAACATAATGTTTTAGCTTTTTTAGCCTTTTACCCGGCCCCAAACGGTCGAAGTTTTATGTTATATAGCCTATAGCCTTCCGGAATAACTGGGCTATCGTATGCAAAAAGAATTTTCCAGATCCGACCGGTATTCCCTGAGATTAGCGCGTTCAAACAAACAAACAAACAAACTCTTCCGCTTTATTATATTAGTATAGATAATTTCTGTGAATTATACACGAGAAACCTTTTACTGTCACATGTTTCGTTCCTCATTGCTTAGAGTTATAAGTGTTATAACTCTGTAAGCGTGTCTTACAAAACTTGTACTTACTGTCAGTTCTTTTGTAAAATATTTTGAATAGAAAGGAAGATGGTTTAAGTGGTAATTTTGACCTATTTAAATGCTCCTGTTTTAATACTTTTAAAGTTTTGTGACTTGTACCCTTAATAGTATTTATGTGACGGTTCTATATCGCGTAATTATTAGAAAATACAAAAGTTTAGGTACAGTAAGGTTTAGGTGTGGGTATAATTTACGCCTTCATGGTCCAGTGGATAGAGTATGCGACTGTTGATCGGAGGGTCCGGGTTCGATTTCCGGGTCGGGCAAAAGTGTTACCTACTGGGTCTTCCGAATTCTCAATAGCAGCACGGAGTATGGTGATGTGCCCGGTAACGGCAATATGCTCGCCCACCTAAAAATACATGGCGAAATGAGGGGTATACATGACACCTCTGCCTACCCCTTCGTAGATGGGATCGCGTGGGTCTATAAAAAAATAGAAATAATAATTTACGCAGGTCAAGTCTAGTTTGTATAAAGTGATTGTATGAACAACCACATAAACCTTTCGTAATAAAGAAATATGTCCAATGAAATCATATTTAAATCGTATTACAACTCGTAAGAACGACATAGTTTAATCTTATTTGCAGATAAGAATCGACCCAAGTTCAATCCAACTCAGTCATACCCGAAACTTCGCCGACTCCAGGGGTTTAGGGAATACGAATAAGGTCTAAACTACTTATTATTGTTATAGAAATGTATTCTGCGTACCTATAGGTTAAAGTGGTATATTAATGAGGAATTGGCTACGAAGATATACATTAAGTATTTGTTTGGTAAATATGAAAGAATGATGATGAAAATATTTAAGCATTTGATCAGTTTAGAGAGCGTGAAAAGCCGGCGGTCCCAGCTTACAGGAGAGCGACATTACAATTTGGCAATTAATTGACACTGGTCTAAACCATGGAATATAGCTATCCCTTTGGGTTGCGCATATCAGGCGGCAGTCGCTCTGTGGAAAAGCTTATATTCAGTCAAATCTGGTAAGACTAGTAAGCGGACCCCGGGTTACAACTGGGATCCCTCTAAGAGGTTAGATGAACAACATCCTCTTAGCGTCCGAAAACAGACGTAGCTATATATAAAATAATATTTTACTTCCAGCGCCTATATATTCATCTACAAAACTGAAATATAGAATTCCTCCAATCAAATCCTACGCTTACAAACCTCTTAGTCTCCAAATTAAATCAGAATCCATATATTTATTCATTCCTTCCTCTTCCTCTTATTTTGAATTTGACTATCAGATCACGTAGCGACTTGTCTTTGCACTAAATAAATTGAGCTCTTGATAAGGCAGGGTCAATGACACCGCTAGGCATGGGGCTATGTCGATGATTAGAATATTTGATGAAAATTCTACCGTAGGTATTCAGAATGTTACCTCATTGGGTTCTTGATTGAATATTGTCGTTTGTGCCTTGATTTGCTGAAGTAAATCTTATCACTGGCATCAAATAAAAGAAGGTGCTACAGAAGTTTATCCCAAACACGTAGGACGTTAAGTGTAACTATAACTATATATTAAAGGGGATAAATTAGTTGACATATTATTTTATTAAGCTCTTGATAACGCAGTTGAATGACACCGCTAGGCATGGGGCTATGTCGATGATTTGAATATTCGATGAAAATTTTGACGTAGGTATTCGGAATGTAACCTTATTGGATTCTTGATTGAATATTGTTGTTTTTGCTTTGATTTTGTTGCAGAAAATCTCAGAAAAATGATGTCACTGTGACCATCAGTAATATATTATACAATAACGACAAACTAGAAAATGTGAAATAACTGTATTATATGAATTCTAAAGCAACTTAATTATGTATTATATACATTCTAAAACAACTAAATTATTATATTAACGTTCAGGTATTTACAACGTGTTACAAAATGTCGTCCTAAACCCTAGGACGCTAAACGTAACTATAACTTTATATTTTAAAGGCATAAATTGGTTGGACACATTTTTATACCGTACATCCCTAGCTCATTTTACTTCCCTTGACGCTCAGCGTTACAACGCGTACAGATATATCAGCTACACCTTTTCTTAAATTATTTATGTAGACTGTGTCGTTGAGAACTTAGTTGATTAAGTAGTAATAAAGTATCATTAAATATCTTTTGTTCATCGTGGTTACGTTCTTTGAGAGACTACGTAGATAGGTTAAATTTTCTTCTAATTTTCTCTTTTCTTCTTTGACCTCCTCTCTTACCTAATTACCCCTCTCTCCTTTCTTCCTCTTAAAATAAGGCAAATTAACCTTTACCCTTTTTTAAAAGCCGTCTCATCATCTTGCATAATAACATATCTCTAAAAAAATATGATGGCAAATTTTATTACACGTGGCAAAACGCAAGTGAAAACTTTTGCCTTTCTCTGTAAATATACTCGCTACTTCTACTTACCTTCAGACAGCTAGTATTCTTACTTACACAACGTATTTTGAAATATCCAACACGCGTTCGGTCTTTACCTGCGGAGAAAGAAAACATATTGGTTGAAATTCGATCAGATAGCTTCGTATGTCTTTTACCGCAGTGCATAACGGCGTCGGATGATAAGCCTTTCCAAGGATATTGAATGAAATATTAGTAAAATTGGGTAGGCATGTTATGTACATAAATAGACTAACGCCTGTTTCCCGGAGGGGTAAGTAGAGACTACGGACCGCCATTTGCAACGACCCTGTTATGTATTTTACTATAAACTTAAAAGTAACTTAGCACTCATAGCGAGACTTTTCGTTCGTAATAGGTCGTCAAAGTTAAACAATGCTTACACAGGTCGCCACTTGGATGGGTGACCGCGTGTGAAATTTACATCAGAGTGCTACCCTGCTTCAAAGAGCAAGAAAAGCTGTCAGTCCCAGTTGTTGTCTCAAGACAAGGATAGTTAGGCTATGTCGGAGGCCGTTGAGCGGTTTGAAAACACCGACAGAGTACGTCACACACTCACATGAATAGGAAAAAGAAAGAACTGAAAAGTACTAGGTAAAAGACACATTTTAGATAGAATGGAATCGTGACGGAGTCACAACGTAGCATACGTTGTCCATGATTTGAACAACCCTAGGGCAAAGAGAAGTCGACTCTCGCCGTGGTGGTTTTAGTGTGTAGGTCTTAGATGCCTTTACGGGAAATTATCTACACAACCCACCTGCCTGCCTTAAGAGAGCTCGTGATATGGGTTTCCACGGTGAACGAAAACAACCGGATAGTGTAGAAACATTTTATTAGATTTTATTTCTACTAGAGAATTCCCGCAGCTACGCCCGCACATTAAGTATTTAATTCAACCTTTTCTTCCTGATCCCGTGGGAATTTTGAGATACTTTTTAGTGCACCCCGACGGACCCCATTTCATGCTGAATTTCAGCTTCTTGCGCCTAATAGTTTTAACTGTGTGTTGTCTGTCAGTTAATCAGTAACGCAAGAATTGTATAAACAATATAAATATATTTATGTCACAATATAAATTTTACTTATCCAGCCTCGGTGACATACTTATGTCATAAGTGATATTCTTCTAAATTAACTGATATGATACTAATTGAATGATATCGCAACTAGATCAAACATTGAACTGCATTGAACAGTGTCAAACTATGTGTCAACGTCGAATATAGATGAGTCAAATTAGACGATAATGACATTAAGTGCAGCAGAATGTGTATTGTGAGCTATTTCAAAATATAATCGTATTTCGCTAAAAATAGTGTCAATGTCATATAAAATACAAGAATTCGCCTTCTGAAGTAATTTACGCGCGTATAAATGTAGAGCCTGTGTGCCAATAAGAGGAATTGGCCTACTATACCACTATGGCCAGACGGCTGGCAAAGGGTTTCATGACGAATTTTCCGTTCGCGTAAAGTTACTACATGCTTTGCATTTTTTCGTAGTCGCTTACGGCACCCACGATATAAAATGTGTGGTGATACTTTGTATTCATAAACCGTCTCAACATGGAAAATAATTAACTATTATTATGCATGCCAAAACAGTCATAGTTAATTCGAATAATGAAGCGATTATGATCGTTGCATAAAATAATCTGCTTTTTGGTGATAAACATTTTCATTGCCAGAATCACATCACGCTGGCCAAATATAGGTCACTACTGGAATAAACTTGTTTGAATTCTTCTATAACGTGCATTGTTTTGTTTCCGCGAATGCTCGCTGCATCTACATTTCGAACGAACATTTTGGTATAAACTGGCATACCGTAGAAAAAGGAGCCTCATTCGTAGAATTTGTTTCATGTATGCAGAGGCATTTTTGTTTTGAATTATCTGCTTTCAAAACACTGACACACACAGCTTTGTTTTTTTATGAAGAGCGGTATTGTTTTGTTTATAGAACTTCTGTTTTGTTTTTAAACCAAATTATTTGTATCAAAACTATACTATTAAGTTTGGTGTTATAATTTATAAAAACAAATTCAAATAACATCTATTAAAAAAGACGTTAATAGCTACGTAGTTATAATAATGAGTATTTACCATTTGTATTTCAAGCTGTTGATGTTCCGAAAATAATAAAATACATTTGTACATACATAAACTCACGCCTGTTTCCCCGAAGGGGTAGGCAGACGCATATTAAACGCCCACTTTTCGCCAGTGTTTTGATCCCACATAATTGGTGGCGAGCCTATTGCCGCTTATCGGGATATTTTGTTTGCCAGAGCCTCGTCCGTTGATCGACAGGTGCACCACTTGCAGGTGAGGTTGGCTTGGGACCCTAAGTTCTTGGTGGGAACACTATGCACCCTAAGAAAATAAAATGAAATATATTAGAATTTTTAATATTCAATCGGAATATTGTTAGAGCCACGATTAAGAATGTCATAAATATCCTGAACAATTTTAATAGGCTGCTTCCGTCCAGTAGATATCGTATGCGTCTGCCGATCGGAGGTTACAGTTTCGATTCCCGGGTCGAGCAAAAGTATAACTGAGTTTTGACGAATTCTCAGTAGCAACACGGAGTCTGGTGGTTGTGCCCTGTATCAGCAATAGGCTCGCCCCCTATTACGTGGGACCTAAAAATCAGTGGCGAAATGTGAGTGTAATATAACACATCTGCCATCTTCGGGGATACAGGCGTGAGTCTATATTACAGTTTTAATAGTTCATTGTATGAGTGGCGCAAATTTTAATAAATTAGAGTAACTCAACAGATCCAGTCACTAAGCGAGTCTATGAAACAGATCGACTGTCCAAAACAGACTAATGAACTTTTAAGGGACAGGATACATTTTACAGGATAGCGTAAACATTATAGATTTTAAATTAAGTATTAAAATCATACCCTTTCGTTTTCTTGTAAAATGTGTCCTGTCATGTAAAAGTTTATTACTATCTCCATTATTAAAATTCTAACGTTACTTACTGACTAACAGGCAACACAATTCACTTCGAATAGTTATTGGTGCGTGCCGTGGATTCAAACAACATAATATATAATATTACCAGGCATAAGTCCTGCCTTACAACGTTCACAGGCGCTTTTGTGTCATGGCACACTTTTGTTTGAATCGCGTTGTCCTCCGCCTAACGCATTCTCAAGCCTAACAAATGACTTGTCAAAACATCCCCCTGTCAAGTTACAATGATTGTTCAAAAACTTTTGAACATTCCTCTTTAATGGTTTAAAGTTTGAATTTGTTTGTGTAAATGACATAACCGGAGGCGAGAGAGCATCTCTCCGTTAGTAAACACATAGGAATGATATCCCCATCACAAATAATAAATTAAGCTCGTTGTGTAAAATAAAAAATAACATGGGCGATATAAAAAATTACTCTGATGTTTAAA
The DNA here is from genome assembly GCA_944739405.2 of Euclidia mi. Taxonomy (NCBI): domain Eukaryota; kingdom Metazoa; phylum Arthropoda; class Insecta; order Lepidoptera; family Erebidae; genus Euclidia; species Euclidia mi. Next base: position 10,227,832 of record OX123205.2, on the reverse strand, counting down.
AAACTAATGTCTGTGTACACTTTTTGTGAAAATACGACAGTTATAGGTAAGCCAGAAGATGTTGGATTCAAATTTACGTTACAGTGGACACCTCAGAATTTTTAATCATATGCGTATCAAACTGATACATGTCGTTTATTCAAGTTAACCAGTCGGTCCGGGTTGCCTCGAGGACCTCTGATTTTCGATCCAGTGAGTAATACCATGTTAATTAGTTTAATCACCAAACATATTTTCGAACTCTATTCTAGTTCGAAAATAAATGTCTTAACCAAAAATCTATACATCAAACTGTCACTAACAAAATTTATTCATTTTTTTAAGACTCACGTCTGTATCCCCGAAGGGGTAGGCAGAGGTGTAATATTACACCCACATTTCGCCATGAATATTTAGGTCTCACGTAATAGGGAGCGAGCCTGTTACCGTACCGGGCACATTACCAGACTACGTGCTGTTACTGAGAATTTCCTAACGGGAAAACCCAATAACACTTTGCCCGACCAGGGACTCAAACCCGAGACCTCCCAATCCCACGCGCACATTTATGCCGCAAGAACAACGAGGCAGTCAGTTCATAATTGCACGAATCAGTAAAATCTGCAAAATTAAGAGAAAACGTAAACACTAAATAAAATAATAAGTTATGTGTTCACAAAATCTTTCCTATAACAATTTTGTTCGTTCGCTATCAAGCCTTCTGTCCTCACGTTTCACGTTTACATGTGCGAGTATATCGACACACTTCTGCCTACGTTACCGCCTTTCTAAGGCTGTGCACCCACTGACGTGTAACGGCACTACACGGCACGCCTTTCATCTAGCAAGAAAGTACCCCTATAAGAAAGTACACTTTAAATTAGAATAACTTTGTCGCTGACTTGGAAGAACGATAAGAAGTGTCCTAATTTGACATAATACTGTTATGATTTAATGCTTTATTTATTTATTTATTTATTAATAAGGCATGTAAACAGAATAAACATAAACAATTACAAAAAGAAATCACAAATTACACAAGTTTTATGCTTATGCCAATTACAGACATGCACAACATTCTTAAAATAAGAACATAGTTACAATATATATTTAATAAGGAATGAAAATATAAAATTAGACATGTTAATTATATTCTTAAAATCTAATAGGAACTAGTTGGTACTTGTAAATTAAAATCTAATTAAACAGTTACATTTATTATAATTGCAATGGTAGGTAAAAAATATATTATATTGTATTTATTTGAGACTAGACTTGAATTTTATTACAATTAATAAATGTTTATTTTAGTTCGGACTAGATAGGTACTTACTATTTATTTATTATTCTTAACGTTAATTATTTTAGCCCGAAAACGTGTGGGATTGTCATGGAATATATCCAAGTCTAATATTCGCCAGAATTGGTTGTAAACGGTGGTCAGTCTTACAACTGGGGAAGAGCTGGGGGAGAGCCTAAGTTAGTTCTATGAATGAGGAGTTGAGGACATTAAAGAAGTTAGAACATTTCCTTCTAGCATTCAGTTTTGGGACATAAATATTTATGCGATCCAGTAAACCTTCACAGTGGGATGTGCCTTTTATTAGTTTTTGTAATAGAAGGAGATCCAACATAATCCGCCTATCCTGCAAGGTGTTCATTTTAAAGTAACTCAGTCTGGGATCATAAGAGCATCTTGCGTTAATGCCTGGACTGACAAATGCCAGGTACCTGGTAAATGAGCGTTGAATGGACTCAATGCGTTGCACGTGGACGGCGTATTGGGGATTCCAAACGGTGCTGCCAAATTCAAGGATGGTTCTGACTAGAGCATTGAATAGCAGTATTTTAGACGTTGAATACCTAAAGGCTTTGGTATTGCGTTTAATGAAACCCAGCATTTTGGCTGCTCTATTTACTATGTTGTTATAGTTTATATTGACTTCGCATAGAGGACTTCCAAAATGTTTGTGTTGCAGAGCTTTTCGCTCACAAAAATCTCGTATTTAGTCTTGCTATGGCGTTCATCAATAAAACGGAAGGCCTTTAAACAGCCTGTGCCGTTTTTGTTAAGTTCAACCAGTCTTACTTAGAGGACGATCAGATTTCACACAACTTTAGTTCATTATCATACCAAATGTTATCGAAACGTTCTTGAAAACTCTGAGACAATCCGATACAGCTGCAACACAGCCTGCATAAGCTTAATTCGCCTATCGCCGGTAATGCAAGCGGTGGTACGTGTAACGTTCCTGAACTCGGGTCATCGACACCGGTCAAGGTTTTGCCGAAGGTTGATGCACCAGTGCCTAAGCGCGCCTATGCCAATGTTGCTGCCAAAAGTAAAACGCAGCAAAATCGGCCCGATGAAAAAGGGGGTAAGCAGAAGCGTTGTGCACCCCTTCAGAAGAAGGTCGTGGAGCTACGAGCCCCACAGAAGGAGACATGCGACGAGGATGGTTTCATCAAAGTGGAGAAGAAGAAGAAGAAACCTACTTGTCGTAACCTCTGTGGTACCGGGTTAGTGGGACCGAACATGCTGCTACGTCCCGCCGTACCAACCACGCAGTTGTACGTGTCTCGGCTGCATCACTCCACAAAGGACGAAGAGGTCGTAGTCTACATACGCCTGAAGACCAACTGGACCTTGAGAGTCGAGAGATTGGAGTCACGACATAACACCAACTTCAAGTCGTACGTGGTGCGTGTGCCGTCTCATCATCTCGACACTTTTCTCAAGGAAGAGTTTTGGCCGAAGGGTGTTGTGTATCGGCGTTTTTATGGAAGGCTACGCAATACCACTCAGCGTAACACGAAGCCGTAAACAACACCTATGTTTTTGTAATATTATAATGTTATTGTATGTATGTTAGTCTATAAGGTATTTATCTATGGGTTGTAATTACCTGAAAATAAATGGCTATTATTATTATTATTAACCCAGCTATCGAACGTACCATAGTCATCAATATTTTTTTTTATCTACTGTATTAAAGTTAAGCTCACTTGTATTTTGTCGAATAATCTTAAAATATGCCGTACGCTAGTGGGCGCAGACCCTAATACGACGGCGTCCCTATATCCCGAAGCTCCCTCAAACTCCTGCAGCCGTGTAATTGCCGTGAAACATATTTGATTCGTGTTATGTTGCCCGTAATAATGTCGGAACGGCGGCGTCCCAATATGTTCGTTTTGATAAGAAAAATGGAGGTGAAGGGATTGAGTTTAATTTTTTATAATCATTGCGTGTACTTTCTTTGTAATAATATGTATCCGATAGGTAGATAGGTCACTTATGTTTGGGTATAGTTTTGTCAGTAATAAATATTTTATAATAATGGAAAGAAAGTGCAAAGCGCCTCTGCACGAGGCATCCTCAGGAGCGATGGGCAACTACTACAAGTCAGCTATCTTCCCAAACCCAATAACCATCTGTTACCATATTTAGGGAAATTGTATTCACACAAATTTAAGGAACCGATCAGAAAGAAAAAGATAAGTAAGAAGGATCGACAAGCGGAACGGTGAAGCACTACTAGTTCTATTACATAATTTAACTGTTTGAATAGCACAGAAACCAATATCTCACGTCAGAATGCAAGCTATCCTCCGAAAATTATGGTACCCAATCTATATAAGGCTAATGTCATATGTTTGATTTACAATTATCATGGGTTTCAATAACGCTGGATTTTAGTAAGTTTAGTTATGAAATTGCATATCCCTTGATCGTCACTTCGTTTAAGCACCAGATTTTCACTTTGCTTAAATAATAATAAATATCAGATTTTATATTTTAGATGCCTATACTTTCCACGCTTTTAATGTATGCTTTTTTAATAATTTTAAATGTAAAATAATGCCGATAGACAAAACTAATTTACTGAACATTTAAATTTATAATAAGCCCCTTTTAATAGCTCTTTGCAATGTGAGTTCTTACTCGAACCGCAACTATATTATATTAAAGTGAATCCAACAAACCGCAGCTAAATAATTCCTCTAAACGCAACCATTAGTTGCGCTCACAAATTCGTTAAAGTAGACTTTTAAATAAACTGTTTTAATTGCATATTTGTTATAGACGGGGTAAACTATAAAAATATAAATGAACTTGAAACTATGAATCGAACGACAGTTGCCTTGGAAGGTACTAGGGTAACAGAAATGAACAGTCGTTATGCATCCTAACAATCTGGTTACAAAGTTGATGTACATTTTCATACATAGTATATGCTGAAAACTCGATTGAATTGTTAATTGTCGCTTGCTCCGTGCCTCGGAGAGCATGTTAAGCCGTCGGTCCCGGCTGTCATGAGGGTCTTTGACAGTCCTTAAAGGGAGTCAGTACCTCTGAATAAACTGACACTAGTCTAAACAATAGAAAATTGCTATTCCTTTGGGCTGCGGATGTCAGAAAGGCAGTCGCTCTGCGGAAAAGCATTCAGTCAAATCCGGTTAGACTGGTAAGCAGACCCCGGGTTGCACCTGGGATAACGCTAGAATGAGTATGTGCTACAAACCTAACACGCAAACCACCATTCAAGTAGCGAATTACCTATACCATACCATATAGGTGCTAAACCCAACACACTCTACAATGGAGCAACCAACTCTACATAGAGCTCGTAGTGAACCTTACCGAAATACGTTTTATTTGTGTTTTGTTACCTCCAATCGTTTACGACCATCACGTACGGGCTGTATAGATGTGTTGTGAGGTTGTTGCTTAGATATACTTGTGAACGATAAAAGAATTTAGAGGGAAGAGGAAGAAACAGAATATTGTTGTTTGTGTTTTATAAGAGATTAAGTTGGAAGTTATGGCTGTTTTTGGATTGGTTAAAAATAAAACCTTTACACGATCTGCAAAATAGGGACCGGTTTATGTTTGCCACACAAGAGCGACAGTTTAAAAAACAGGAACAGGAATAATAACCTATCATATTTCAACAATTTTACGAGTCAAAAAATTTGTAAATGTTTCTCCAATCTTTGTAGTGGATTAATTATCAAAGAAGTAAATGGCTGCTAGAACAAGCAAGAAAGCTATGACTGCATACCTGATCAATTAAATTCCAATCGCAGAACAGCTTTTTTCTAGAAATTTGAGCTACTGTGGAACTGATTTTATAAGGATAAAAACAAACCACTCAAATAACATAATTCCTGTTGGAATTAAACTGCAGTTTACCGAGTTTATGGCGATATATTGGTTTTACTGAGTTATCACATTTAAACCGAATGATCTAGAAGTCTGCCCTGACCATGAGTCCTGTAAAAAATTCGAAACATCCCGTCGGCTTAAATGTAATAACTCAGTGAAACCAATATACCGCGATAAAATGCGTAAACTATTGTTTAATGCCGATGTGTAACATTCGCGTAAATCCACGAAGATATAACATAATTCCTGGATTACGACGCTCGGATTTCTTAATAGTCATTGCTTTGGTTTCAGGTCCATCAGAGATTGTTCAGATGAGATAATTATTTGCTTTTCACCGTGAGCCTTGCGAACAAAGATATTTCCGTTCGAAGTCCAACAAAACTGGTAACCATGTTGCTTAGCAAATTCCCGAGATTGGAAGAACAATTTCTTTAGACTTGCGGGGAGATGATCCGCTATGTAGACTGCTTGTTTCTTGCCAGGGATGCCTATTAGTTCAGTGTTCAGTTTGACTACAACTGCTTTTCTGCTGTTGTTGAAGTCACGCACGGCAGATAAGGTTTTGTCCTTCATTTGGACCGATTGAAACTCTGCAACGATTGGTCGAGTTAGTCCGTGTTTGCCGGGAATGCGGTATATGTCCCGAAGATCAGTTGGTGTGACGGTGGTACCAACAACTTTTCCAATAGTACAGATTGTGTTTATAAGGTCAGAACTTGTTTCTTTTTCACTGGGTGGGATGTTCCTTATTTCTATGCACGAAGATCGAGACTTAAGTTGGAGGTCTTGCACTTTCTTTTCAATATTTTCTATGCATTTACGTTGTTCAGCTCGTTCCTTGTGTAGGTTTTCCAGTCCCAATTTAAGTTCTTCATATTGATTATTGATGAACGACATAGATTGTACTATTTCATCGTTAGATGTCTGTATCTTACTTGTTTGTATCTTCAACTCGCAGATATCGGTAGAAAGTTTAGTAATTAGTAGGTTCTGCTTATCGCATATATCATTTAATTTTGCATCCAACTCGGTTTTAAAATTATTGAACATTTTCGTAATTTCATCTTTAAGGTCTACTTCGTACGTTCTTGGTGACTGCATCTGTGTTTTGTTCGAACGGCAGCGCGTGTTTCGGCTGGTATTCACATAGGAGACTATACTTATTAAGTTTAGATCACTTTCAGATAGTGTGTGTTCTATCGGGGTAGATGGAGTTTTTGGAGGAGTATGTTGCAGCGGCATTATAAAAATCAATACTTTTATTACTAAAAAAGTAGTAAAATTCCGCCATAAATGTGATGAATGCATCAACATTACGAATTCGTATGACTATGCGATATCAAACCAAGTTGCGATGCATCGTAGAAAACATTACTATAACGTTTCATAAAATTACATCGTGTCGCGAAACGCTACGATGGACCATCTTAACGTTTCATTTTCCGTAGCGATGACGCCATTAATCCCACTCAACTACATATATTTCCCATATCGAAACTTATATCCCAAAAATAACGTGCTCTCACCATTAAAACTGGATAGATTTAATGGTGAGAGCACGTTAATGGATATTAATAATCGCTGTTCTTACAAACTCTTACCGCACCTACAAAACTTACCACTCAACTTCCCCTAAAAACATTCTCATAATAAATCCTAAAGCGCCATACTGATTTATACCGACAAGACGTCAAAATAGCGTAGTTCCAGATAATTGAAAATATCAATCATTAAACATTTCTAGATGAAGAAAGTTTACCAAAATCATAATTTATAAATAAATAATAATTATAGCGAGAAGTGGAAAGAGAGTAGGAAGGCCTTTGTCCTGCAGTGGGATAGTTAGGTTAGTATATATAAAGTTAAGTTTTAATTCATAAAAGCGCTCATTGCGTAACTTACTTTGCCCATAGTAATAGATCGGCATAGTTAAACAACCTTCACAAAGATTACCAATAATTGGACCGCTAGAGCACCACCGTCCGACGACCTAAATATAAATCGAATTTAGACCTTTGTAAAATTAAATATAAGTATTCACATCTTTGTAAAACTTAGACATAACATATTTGTAAAGTTATCACTTAAATTCGTAGGAACAAAAAAATCAACGCTGCGATATCTCTTGGCTCATCGTTCATATTCACTTATACATTAGTCAATCCTTACTAAAAGATGCCTTTTTTAGCGTGAGATGCACGTTAAAGAAATCAAACAACGTAAAACTGTACTTGTGAGGCAATTTGGATTCATCAAGCTAATTATATAATTAGGACTAGTGGAGCTTAATTTAGTGGTTCACCTTCATTGCTCTCCATAACTAGATGCTGGAATGGATATCCAAGGATCTGAAGATGATGTGGTTATGATTATGAAATGACATTACGTTTAATCCAAATAAAATCATTTTTTGCAGGTACACTGGTTAATATGGTAAACTATTGATATATCATACAATATTATTTAGCAGGTCTCAGTCGCGACATTTGACTTCTTACTCCCTCTGCGACCACGACCGTTGCAAGCCGGTAGAAACGTAGGAGAATAACAAAGGTATGTATTTTAAATAAGTCAATTATCGCGACTAGGACCCGCTAAATAGTATTGTATGATTAATTTTCTCTTAAAAAAAATTCGGGCAAGTGCGAGTCTGACTCGCGCACCGAGGGTTCCGTACGCATTTTACCTTATTTGAGGTTGAATTACGTCCTCTAAATCTGTATGAGCGCCCATACAACTTAGAGGACTATCTTAAATGGAGTCTACTATGTATGTATGGGGACACCCTTAAATTTTCCACTTTTTTATTTTTTGTAATTTTTCCTTTATTTGTGCTGTAAGACCCTGCTTTTGGCCAAATTTCGTGATTCTAGTTCAACGGGAACTACCATATAGCTTTTCGACCCAAAACCTATAGGGTACTTACGGTTGACCTAGAATTATCAATTTTGGTCAAAACCAAGGTCTTACAGCACGAGTAAAGGAAAAATTCCGAAAATTAAAAAAAGTTGAAAATTAATGTTAATTTTGGTACTTACAAGTTTTCGCAAAAATCTAATTTTGACCATATCTTTTTATTGGGTTGACCCAGGACCCTGATTTTCATACACCTAATAGCAACCATAGACCTACCTCAGTATCTGGTATAAATTTCAATTTGCTAGGTCCACCCGTTCCTGAGAAAATCGGTGGTGACACACGGACAGACAGACAGACAGACAGACAGACAGACGGACAAGAAAGTGATCTTATAAGGGTTCCTTTTTTTACCTTGAGGTACGGAACCCTAATTAACCCCTGTTTGATATATTGTGGAGCATAGTTAGGTAAATACTATCTCGACGACCGTGTACTTGGCATCTACAAAGTAACCGAAGTGGAGAAAAGGAGAATTTCTGATAATAATAAATATTCAGTATTTAGTTTGCTCTATAAAATGAACTAGATTTGTATTGTTTACATACATACATAGACTCACGCCTGTTTCCCCTAAGGGGTAGGCAGAGGCATATTAAACGCCCACTTTTCGCCAGTGTTATGATCCCACGTAATAGGTGGCGTGCCTATTGCCGCTTATCGGGATATTTTGCTTGCCAGAGCCTCGTCCGTTGATCGGCAGGTGCACCACTTGCAGGTGAGGTTGGCTTGGGGCCCTAAGTTCTTGGTGGGAACCCAATGCACCCAATGCATGTTGTATTGTTTAAGCACTAGTATTTTTGTAAGGTTAGCAACGGTTTTGGTTTATCTGTCTTTCTATCTAAATGGTGATTCTTTCAAGGAACTAAAGTCTTTTATTGATATTGTCTGTGACTGAGAATATTATTCTAAACGCGAAATAATGGGGATGCTCGCTTTTTTTTCTTTTGATTTGGCTGCCCAATTATAATAGTTTGGACTACACAGAGTATAAAGATAGTTCATTTTAGTTAGTAGTTAGTTTTACATATCGTAAGGTATTTTTGTAAATATAAATTGTAAAGCTTAACATGATTACATCTAAAAAATGTAAGTGTCTATCCGTGATTTCAAAATAAGTTAGTATTTCAATTGCAAACCCATAGTTACTTACACGAAATCAAGTCCTTAACTACCATTTTTATCTTTCTGTCTGTTTGTTCGAGGGAAACCAATTTGAGTGCGAGTTTCAATGTAAGATAAAGAACTTTGTAGGGCGACATATACCTGGTAGGTGGAGCTGTTGTCGAAACACCGACAAAACGTGGGTGAAACCGCCGCGAACATCTATATTCCAATAATAATGAGTCAAAACGACGGTAGCGTCGCAATATCCGTGTTAGCAATTCCATTTATTGTTGAACTGCAAATAATAGCGTTCATATACCGCCGGCAACAAATATACCGTCGAGCACGGTGAAACGAATGGTGCTGATACATTTGAGCCTGTAATGAGCATTCTTGCGAATGTCACAAAACAGAAAAACAAATGAGTGTTTGAAAGAACTCGCTAAAACGAGTTCTTATGAACGTACCAGACTGGCGAGTGGTCTAGCTAACTGACAGTAGATTTGCTTTGACGCTTTTGCTGATGAGCAAAGTTCGGCTAAGTTCGTTAAACAAAAAACGGTTTGTTCAATTAAACAAAAAACGGCGAATGCTTGCTGTTCTCTTACAAGTGAACGCTTAGGTGTATCACCGTCCTAAGACGCCCTGCAGTCATTTATACAACAAAGGCAGCGATAGCCTAGTGGAGATACCAACAGACTGCCATGCAGAGGGTGTCGGGTTCGAATCCACGGCGCGCACTAATGACTTTTCGGAGTTATGTGCGTATTGAGTTGTTAATTATCGCTTGTCCCGTGCCTCGGAGAGCACGTTAAGCCGTCGGTCCCGGTTGTCATGAAGATCTTTGACAATCGTTACAGGGCGTCAGAACCTTCTAATAAACTGACACTAGTCTAAACCATGGAATATCGCTATCCCTTCGGGTTGCGGCGGTCTGACAGGCAGTCGCTCAGTGGAAAAGCTAATATTCAGCCAAACCCGGTTAGACTACTAAGCGGACCCCAGATTGAAACTGGTATTACGCTAAGAGGATGATGGGTCATTTATACAACGTTTGACAATTATGTTGTTCAGTGGAGACTATTGATTGCTTGAATTATTTGTTTAATCGATTTATGTGACCGTTTTCTAGAACTAGACAGGAATATATTGGTTTATTGGCTACGGCTGAGTTCCTACACCTACTAATATTCTAAATGAATGAGACATGGTTGTATTGTGAAGGTTGTTTATTTACGCCGCATTTGTTAAATTTCTATGTCAAACTCAAACTCAAAATCATTTATTCATTTAGGTCACAAAGTGACGCTTATGAACGTCAAAGATTAAAGTTAATTACTAGATGATTCTACATTTACATTTACTGCCACGTTCGCAATGCAATAGGTAGAACCACGAGAAAGAACGGGCAATAAAACTCGTGGCCACTCTTTTTAACTGCCAGTATAATTCTTTTACATGTTATATTTGTAAGGAGCTGCAACTGTTTCACATTGCGAGTTATCTACTATTGCAAAAGTTAATAGTTATTGATATCATACTCAAGCAATAAATTATGTTCATTTAGTAAGCCTCCCAAAGTGAATATGGTGAAACAGGAGCATCCACTTACGTCTTTTGATGTAAGCAACTCGCGAACATGACTGTTCTGATCTATGGTGGAACAGTATGTTCCGAAAAGTAATGGTATATGAACCTGCAGCAATTTACAATCTATTAGTTAGCAGTTCATGACCACGAGTTACCCTCACCTTACAAATCCGATAAATTATAATAAAAAGAGTAGAACAAGAATGCAAATGTAGTATAAAAGAGAATACGGTAATAAACTACACTATAAAACTGCCTATTGACTTAATAATAAAAAGAAATTGACCTAATAAAATAATATTTATTTCCAAGCGTACTTGTCGTCAAGATACTCATTTAAACTATAATATGCCTTTAGTAAAAGATTATTTTTAACAATTGTCTGAAACGACCTTAAAGGCAAGGCTAAAATATTACTTGGTATTTTATTATAAAATCTTATACTAAGCCCAATAAAAGAGCTATGCGTTTTGTGTAAACGGAAATATGGTACACATAATTTGTGCCTGTTCCTAGTATTAATATTGTGAATGTCACTATTCATTTTGTAAGAATTTATATGTAGTCGTACATGCATAACACTGGCATAAATATATTGTGATGCTACAGTAAGAATACCAATATTTTTAAATTTTTCTTTAAGTGAGACACTTGTCTTTAACTGGTAAATGGCCCTAACTGCCCGTTTTTGTAATATAAAAATATTTTCGATGTCAGCGGCCCTACCCCATAATAATATCCCATATGACATGACACTATGAAAATAGCTAAAATAAACCAATCTAGCCGTATCGACATCAGTCAACCTACGAACCTTCTTAATGGCATAAGCAGCTGAGCTAAGTTTCCCTGAGAGATATGTAACGTGCGCACCCCACTGTAATTTCGAATCAAGTGTTATTCCTAGAAATAATGTAGATTCAGATGTTTCGAGAACATCGTCATTTAGAGCTATACTAGGACCAAGGTTTCTGACATTAGGCAGAGCAAACTTAATAAATTTTGTTTTTTTGGCGTTCAGTACTAGATTGTTTACATTAAACCATTTAGTTACTTGAATGAGCGCACTGTTTATTTCGTTAAAATGTTCCTTATTTCTATCTACTTTGAATATCAAAGAAGTATCGTCAGCAAACAGTACAACGTCACAAATGTTTTTCAAGTAAAAAGGTAAATCATTTATGTAAACAAGAAACGAGAAAGGCCCTAGGATGCTGCCTTGCGGCACTACTAAATCAACAGGTAAGCCACTAGATTTTGAGCCGTTTATTTCAACACATTGGATTCTGTCACTTAAGTATGACTTAATGACTTCCAATGCTTTAGTCTGTACGCCGTAATGTCTAAGTTTGCATAAGAGCGTTTCATGGCAGACACAATCGAATGCTTTCGAAAGGTCGCAAAACACACCAATAGCATTTTGGGCATTCTCCCATGCACTGAATATATGTTTAAGTAACGCTACTCCTGCATCTGTTGTCGAGTGACCCTTGGTAAATCCATATTGCTCACTATGAAGGAGGCTGTTTAGATTAAAATGTCTAAGTAATTGCTTGAGTATGATTTTTTTTCAAAAATCTTACTAAAGGCAGGTAGTATCGATATTGGCCTATAATTACTAGGATCAGTCTTACTGCCGGATTTGAAAAGAGGTATTATCCTACTGTGTTTCATAAGATCGGGAAAAACACCTGATTCAATACACTTATTAAATAAGTTGCTTAAATAAGGAGCTACTACATCAATTATACTTTTCAAAACCTTAACAGAAATGCCCCAGAGATCACCTGTATTCTTAGACTCTAGAGATTGAAAAGTACTTATAATGTCGGTAGAATTAATACAATGGAACTTAAATAATACATCACATTTTCCTACACTAGATTCTAATAGGTTTTCTGCGACTATAGCTGATGATTTTAATTCTCTAGTAGTAGTAATCGGTATGCTAGCAAAAAAATTATTAAATGTGTGTGCGACTTCTTTGTCATTATGAATTAATCTGTCACTATCAAATAAACTCAAACTATTACCTCTTAGTGTTGTCTTACCTGTTGCTTCATTAATAGCTTGCCAGGTTGCCTTAATTTTATTCGAGGATTGTTCAATTTTGTTCCTAACGAATAATGCCTTAGCTGTATTGCAAACTCTTTTAAATATCTTGGAATAATTCCTAACATACTCAGTGAAGTTCGAATCAGAATTGTATCTCTTCATACCGTACAACTCGTACCTCTTTGCTCTGCTTTTGTAAATACCTGCAGTAGCCCACTCACTAAAAGCTCGAGATTCCTTAACTACTTTCTCCTTAGTCCTAAAAGTATTCTGAAATTCCTTGTTAACTACATTAAATAAATTATTGAAATTATCATTTGGTGAATCAATCTCCATTACATCAGAACTCATAGCATTCATTCCAATCAAAATTTTATTCCGGAATTCATTAAACTTATGCCTAGGTAATGGCCTAACTAACACTTTCTGTATGATGCTATCACTATAATACGGAAACCTTGCTAATTGACCACAGTGATCCGAAGTTAATTCAGAACTAACTAATTTATTCGAAACTGTACAATTACTAAATATATTGTCAAGACAGGTGGATGATGTTGCTGTAATCCTAGTTGGTTCAAGGAACAAATATTTTAAATTAAATGATTTAAATAGATTTAAAAATGTACTAGTCATTACTGAATGTTCAAGAATATTTACATTAAAATCACCACAAACTATAATACCTTTCTTATTGCTCCTAATTTTAGTAATTGCATCTTCAATAACTGATTCCAACAAGCTAAAGTTACTTAACGGTGGACGATATACACATATGATAATATGCTGCTCAAGTTCTACACATGACAGTTCCACAGTGTTTGTACAACATGTAATTTGATTAATGATTTGAATCTGATTAATGATTTGATTCGAATCTTATTTCTTGGTACGATATTGTTTTAGGCGATCTAAAAACTATCAAGTAGCCACCATTAGATGCAGTTCAAAGTTGGCATAATGAATTAATGCAGCGATTAATTCTAGTAAAAATTGGACTATAAACAAAAAATCTTAGAACGAAATGTTTCGATTTTAGTCTATGTAAAAATATAGGTATATATGTAAAAATAATTCTGAGAAACTACAATTTTATTCAAGAGTTTTTTAATTCCTTGAATGTAAAAGCAATATTTACATGCCATAATCAATATCTAGCTCTTAGTAACTTAATTGTGGAGCGTTGTATAAACGACCGCAATCCGTTGCATCTCGGGCTGGTTGTCCCTGGCGGCTTATTTGTCAGCGACTGTGTATAGTAGTCACCATTACATGCAGTTAAACGATGGAATAAACTGAATCAATGCATCGTTAAAATTTTCGTTTTAAGAAAATTGTACTTCTTGGTATGACTTTGTTTTCAGTCGATTTAAAAACTAAAAAGTAGCCACTATTCGTTGCAGTTCAAAGAAAAGTACACATATGTCGTTTTAAAAAAAAACTGATTCGCTTTTAGCAAATTAAAAGAAATATTGTTATCTTCAAAACTGCAATTTTCATCAACATTGGTGAAGTGCTTATAAAATCGGCTTTGCTATGTTACTTGAAGTGGGTTCATAAGTCATCATCATTATATTTGCGCTAACCAGTATGATCGTTAAATAGTTATTAAATGGATAGAGCCACTTCATATATATTTTATTACAGCAACGTCACTTCAATATCAAAGCGTAAGCTAAATATGTCAACAGATTAATGTTACCGAGACCGCTAAGATTCAGAGTAGCGATAACCAATATCGCAACCGCCTAAAGAAATTCGAGATTTACACCAATATTTTATAAAAACACAGCATAAAAATGCTAAGGAATTAACATTTATGAATATTTTGTTCTAGAAATATTAATAAAGCAATTTATCAAGTTGCTATAAATGGATTTAAATATAAATTATGGTGTGCTATGAAATTGATTACAGGGATCGGCGCGAAATTTCAAGTCATTTATGGTTGTAAGCTATGGATTCTATGAATATTGGAAAGGGTGTAATTGAAAAAAAAAATGAAAAAAAAAAACAAAGGCAGCTATTATAGCTTAGTGAAGATTATCAACAGACTGACATGCAGAGGGTATCGGGTTTGAATCCACGGCGAGCAGTACTGATTTTTTCGAAAATATGGGCGTATAGAACTGTTAATTATCTCTTACGGCAGGTAGCACGACAAACTGAAATTGATTATTGCAAAATAATGTTTACCGTCCGAGTGGTGACTGATTAAGAATACGGAATGTCACCACCTCATATCATCCCATGGGTGTCGTAAGAGCCGACAGAGGGAGCATATTATCCAGAGAGCACTGTAAGATACAAACCCTATACCAACCCGTTTAGCCAGCGTGGTATATTAGGCCAATTCTTCCTTTCAAAGGAGAGGCCTCTAGTCCAGCAGTGGACTGTTAAAGGCTGATGATAATGAATGTTTACCTTAGAGGAAGTCTACCATAAGATAAAGTCAAAATCCTTCATTCATTTATATATGTAGTTATATAGATAAATAAAACCAAATGACCAAACTGTTTTACAGGGATACCAACCAACAGGTAGCACTTTCTGTCAGATGGACAAATCAAATCACGCTACCCTACACTCTGCTCCATCGCTGAGTAATTATAATAACTCAACGTCCTCTAACAGCTACAAACGATCAAAGGGCCTGTAATTACTGAAGGTATTGTAAGACCCGTGATGAGATTAACTATACCTATGCCAGGAAGCTAAAGGTTTTAAGGTCCAATTTCGCTTGGCTTGCGAAGGGTGTGGTACGAATTTGGATATGCTGTGAATATGCTGGTGGATTTGTGATGGGTGATAAGTATTTCCTCCGGTGACCGTTTGTCTGTGGCCCAAGAGTATTTAAAAAAAATAATATTAACTAGAGGACCCGTGCTGCTCCACAGCATATTTTAATATTATAAAAAAACTCTTACATAATATAGGTATGATGAGTACATTGTAACCTTATCTAATAAGTAAAAAGATGATATTCTAACCAAAAATGTATATATCACAAAACTTATTTTCTCACAACATTGGCTTTGCGTTGCACCTTGGGTATCGTGAAATTTCCACCTTGGCATTACTGAATGGTTTGCCGCACAATAGGGATATAAAATATAATATGTATAACTGAACATTGACGAAAGAAAGTTCGTCAATATGACTGTACCATGTACCATTCTTTCCATTAGGTCACTGTAATGTCCTTCGTCCAGGTGCCCAGAAAATAGCAAGTTATGAACAATTTCGCCAGTACCATAGTCAGTAATCGTATTACTGTTTTCCAGGTGAACTCTGAACTGATACTCAGGATATAGTTCACTTAGACTGAAGTTCAGCATGCCCTGCGTACTGTCCATTGGCACCCATCACACGTTTGTAATCTGTTGCATTTGTAATGGTCTGGCCATATGCTTCGTCAACAACAATGAAGTTACTATATACATCCCACTTATTGACTATGTTATCAACAGTGGCCAAACGAATTTTTCAATTTCCTATCAAGAACCATCATTATAATTGAAAACACAACTACTCACAAAAAATACGCTATTAAATCAGAAACTTAAGTAACTAACTTACGCTAACTTCACTTTTTACTTTATCTGTCAATATTTTACCATCAAAATTAAAAATATAGAAAAACAACTTTTTATAAGTAATATAATAGGTTTTATTTCTGTTATCCAGCTAAATATGTCTGTGAGAAGAACAATTTATATTTTGTTTTGTGTATGGGTGATTAATCCATCATAATTTAGAAATGTAATAATGACATTTATAGTGTTGGTCGAAATTGTAGTTTTGGTAGGAATGGTAGCTTTGGTAGCAATCGTAAGTAACATTGCCACCAAAACTACAATATATGCCAAAAATACAATTTATACCAAAACTACTATTCCTACCGAAAATACTATTCCTATCAAAGCTACTATTCGTACTAACACTATCATATCTAAATTTTTTTTAAACTACCATCTCTACCAAAACCGCCGGTGCTGTCAAAAGTAACTACATTTTCTCTCAAAACTACTATACTAACCCAAACCACAATTTCTACCATAACTACCACTTGTAATAATAAAATTATATGACAATAGTACTATGAACCGCTGTAATATGTTTCACATAAAAAAAATTAAGATGCCCGAAGAAAGTCCGTAATTTAAAACACGAAAAATCAGTTCACCCAACATTCGGGGAATATTACCTGCCATCAGCGATTATTCACTATAGTGATAATTTGGACCAACATCGGATATAATTTTATACACCACCACACTCACACCCGTATGAAAATAAGGCAAGGTCACCATAAGGAGGCATAACGTTTTTTACTGGCAGTTATGTACCGCAAGGAACTTATTAGATGCCATAAAAATATTTTTGAATTTAGAACCGCCCATGTAGAGAGAAAGCAATGGAATCTTGAGAAATTTATAGGAAAATATTGAAAAATAAGTTCAATGTCCACACCTATCTTCCTTCAAACTTACCCAATATAAATGGGCATACCATCAAATGAAAGAGCTCTTTTCAGCGCGTGTTTTAGGCCTATAACGAAACGCCTATCTCAATGAGAACCAGATATATAGAAGCAGAAAGTCATTGACTACGGCTACGAAAACGTAAAAAATGTATGGGCGAAAATTGTTTTTGCATATAACTTGATGAATGTGCAAGTTAGGTAATTTCTATTGCTTGATGACAAAGATATGCAGTAAGAGCTTGCATTTAAAAAAAAAATCATGCGAATCGGTTGGGTAGAACGGGCTGGCCGACTCGTATTATAAAACACAAATTCTTTTAATATATAAATTACTCGCAACAAAACCAAATCTCGATTTCATTACAGTCGCAGAAAAAAAATCCGCCACTCTTTTCCTCTCTAGAAGTGAGGAGGACAGAACCGTACATAATTATATAATCTAGTGACATCTAACATTGAACTACGCAGACAATTGGCAATTTATGATCGTTTATCGGTCTCGAAGAAATTTACCATGTGATTACTACACATGCAAGTTCTCGATGACCACACTGTATTGATATTAAACTACAGGTTACGGATTTTATCGCGATATATTTAAATATCTTTTGTTGTTTTTTTTTCTAAAAAGACTACTGGAAAGGCACAAGGAAAAAGTCCTGTGTCGCGAAGTACTTTACAAACAATCGATTTTAAGCTTTCGGGATTTGTATAAGTACATCATACAAAATAATTCAACGGGTCTTAATCGCGTAAACATAACTTATTAAATAAGTTATAAATACCTATTTGTTTCGACATTTTGTAAGACTTTACCAACATACAACCAACGGACAAGTAAAAAAGTACACCCAGACTCGAAACAACAATTTAGGTGGATATATTGGTTTCACTGTTGTTACATTAAAATCGAATGATCTAGAAACTATATACCTACCTTATTTATTACTAGCCAACGTTTCGATTTCTTTACAGAAAACACGGTTACATTGTTGATAATATATTTATCAGGTCACTTCTTACAACATCATACCTGGATATTCAAACATCTAAGCAAACTGTACTGTACAATGAAAAATACACTTAAATCATATACATAGTAAGCATATTTTTTGCTTTAACCGAAGAGCATGCATGATACATTTAATAAGAGTGAAGGAAGTAAGACAGATATGTGAGGCTCGTTGCAAATGGCGGTCGGTAATCTCCACCTACCCCTTCGGGAAACAGTCATAAGTCATGTATGTATATTTTTTTTCTTAAAGTTTTTGTAAAGAGCACCCTGCAATACTCCAACACCACATAATACTTCCCTAAACGCTAATAAATGAAATAAATACTAACTAGGGTACAATTTAAATCCGGATTTAATAGGAAAACGCCTGGAAAACTACTAACCCGTATTATTCCAACAGTGATCAAGTTTAGTAATACTAAGAGCTTAAAACAATAGGCCGTAGGCTTCAGAAAGTTCGCGAGACAATGAATACTGCGGGGTAGTTTTTGTCCCAGAAAACCATAGAATAACCAGATGTTACAAATATTTCTTATAAATTGTTGATGTAAAAACAATCTTCATTTTTATACGGCGGATTTGTTTGCTAGAAGAAATAAGTTTAGTATTCATTATTTTAAAAGTTTGTTGAAATGAGACTCGAATGTTTCTTTTTAAGAGTTTCAATGTCAAGAAAACAAGTCGTTGATGATGTTTCGGCATGGCAGACCAGACCACCTATAAGCATTATAAAATTTTACGCGGTTCTACTACCTGAGACAAAGTTATGCATTGCTAGGTCAACACAGAAGCAAAAAAAATACATTATGATGAAAGCTGAGACCAATGTGTTAACCCACTCTACTAGACACGGGACATGCGATATTAAAAAAATTAATACGCACAAAACTCTATATAAGTCAGTGAGATTTGAATCCTAAACCCTCTGCATGACAGTCTTTAAGGCGAGGTTGCAGTACAGTGCGTAGCTCGACCTCACCCCCCGCAAAAACAAAAACACGGCGGTGGCGTCAGCGAGTGAGCGGGGGGAGGGGTTTCGTGTGTGCGTGTGCCACAGCGCAGCGTAAAAAAACCGTAGATGAGTTATGCGAACTTCAAAAGTGGCACATTAAAAACAGGCTAAATGTCTCATTTAGCTTTAGTCGCGTACGCACTGCGGTCGGAAGCGCTCGCTCTTTTACTCGCGTGTGTGTATGTTACATTTGAAAATGTCGTCGTGCGTAATGAGATTTTGCACAAACTATAGTAGGAAAATGACTAAAAGTTATGGAATCACTTCTCATTCATGAGTATTACAATATTACAACGTTTTATTTACAATTTATAATAAATTCAGTATCACAAATAATAGAGTGAATAAAAAAATGGCATTTAGCGAGTGTAAAAGAGAAGTAGTATTGTGCGTGTTCAAAGACAAAAAAATTCGGGCAAGTGCGAGTCTGACTCGCGCACCGAGGGTTCCGTACGCATTTTACCTTATTTGAGGTTGATGCTAATTACGCTAGTCCTCCAAATCTGAGGGTCTAGTACCAGTTTGCACTCGATCGTCACGGTGGACGATAGCCTAGATGACAGGAACAATTTCCATACATTTTCTAAATGCGCCCCCTAGCGGTCTCTATCGATCGCTTCTCTCCATAAGGGGCGCTTTAACTCTCTCTGTACGAGCGCCCATACAAAGAATACCTACTATCTTAAATGGAGTCTACTATGTATGTATGGGGACACCCTTAAATTTTCCACTTTTTTTTTGTAGAGTTACATAGGAGATATGGTCAAAATTAGGTTTTTGCGAAAACTTGTAAGTACCAAAATTAACCTTAATTTTCAACTTTTTGAAATTTTTGTAATTTTTCCTTTATTTGTGCTGTAAGACCCTGCTTTTGGCCAAATTTCGTGATTCTAGTTCAACGGGAACTACCATATAGGTTTTCGACCCAAAACCTATAGGGTACTTACGGTTGACCTAGAATTGTCAATTTTGGTCAAAACCAAGGTCTTACAGCACAAGTAAAGGAAAAATTCCGATAATTAAAAAAAGTTGAAAATTAAGGTTAATTTTGGTACTTACAAGTTTTCGCAAAAATCTAATTTTGACCATATCTTTTTATCGGGTTGACCCAGGACCCTAATTTTTATACACCTAATAGGAACCACAGACCTCAGTATCTGGTATAAATTTCAATTTGCTAGGTCCACCTGTTCCTGAGAAAATCGGTGGTGACACACGGACAGACAGACAGACAGACAGACAGACAGACAGACAGACAGACAGACGGACAAGAAAGTGATCTTATAAGGGTTCCTTTTTTACCTTGTGAGGTACGGAACCCTAAAAACAAAGTATCCAGATGGGACATTCGTAATAATAAAATACTGATGTGTGTTTCTGTCAAGTAATAAAAGTGATTTGAGGCTGAATCAACACAATATATTATTATTATAGAAATACAAAATCATACGTAAGTTACAAACATTGACGGATGATCAAAGTCCATTCACTTGTTCTTGTTTTTCTCCTTTTAGTATTAAACAACTAAGTAGATTGTACTGCACAGTTTTCGCTGCAGACCCACCATACCCCTGGCAGTACCCCTGGGGGTATGGTGGGTCTTTTAAAGCTTAACCGTATCCCAGATAATATTGTTGTGTAATAAGTTTATTAATTTCAGTTCGTTTATTTAAAGTTCTACTACTTTGTGGGATCATTCCCTGTAGCTCTATTGAACAGTTCTATGATAGAACTGTCCTAATTCTATTAGTACAACTTGATGAGGAGAATAGAACTAATGGGATAAGTAATAGGAAATGTCCCAGTCTAGTTCTATGTATATTTTTACAAGGGTATTCAATAGAACTACTGGGAATGATCCGTAGTGTCACGACGTCGCGCTCATATATCCGAATGAATATGTTTTGTAGACGTTCATTTGTTTAATGTGTAAAACAAATGAACGCCTACAAAACAAATGAACGTCTACAAAACAAATGACTTACAGAAAGTGATCAGCTATCGATAGTGATTGCAGAAAACAGGTGCATCCGATTTTGAACCTAATTGACATTAGTCAGAATTTATAATGTTATTACCCTAATATTGCCAGAAAGCGAGAAAAAGCAAAAAAAAATGTTTGTCATGAATTGTCAATAAGGTCGAAAATCGCATGCACCTGTTTTTTGCAATCACTATCGATAGCTGATCACTTTCTGGTAGTCATTTGTTTTGTAGACGTTCATTTGTTTTGTAGACGTTCATTTGTTTTGTAGACGTTCAATTGTTTTGTAGACGTTCATTCGTTTAACACATTTTTATACATACATATTTATTTGGATATGTGAGCGCGATGTTGTGACACTACCCTTGTAAAACATACATAGAACTAGTGGTAAATTTCCTATAACTGTTTCCCATTAGTTCTATTCTTCTCATCAAGTTGTGCTAATAGAACTAGTGGGAAAAAAAGTATCACTAGTTCTATCATAGAATTGTTCAATAGAACTAGTGGGAATGATCCGACAGCGCAAGGATGATGATGATGACGGGTCTTCAACAGTACCACAGACTATACCTATAATATACAAAGCATTATAACCATAAGCAGTAATACTTAAACGTTTTATTCTCTAATTTATCTCCTTGTTGCACTATATCATCGTACTAGCGCTTGTCTTCGCTTGTCTAAAAATACAAAAACGTAAGTAGTAAGTCATTATCATACGAGAGATAACACTGTTCAGTTTAATGTCCACGTAGCACGTTGGTATAACACTACGAGCATTTCAGCCAGGAGTACGGTTAAGCTTTAAAAGACCCACCATACCCCCAGGGGTATTGCCAGGGCTACGGTGGGTCCGCAGCGCACAGTTTTTATATTAACGTTTAACGTACTGTTTTAGGTTTCCATTGAATTTCAGAGAAGAATAAAATGTACTTTTTTAATAAATGTTATAAATAAATCACATCGACTTTTTATTTCCCTACCTTAAATTAATTAATCAAATTTACTTTGAGGCGAATTGAATTTACTCAAGACAGACAAAGTGGTCATGTCGCATCTGAGTCAAATTATTATTTGTGAAACGGTCAGCATGATGTCACAATGCGCGTCGGTCCAGAGAGTATATGTTTATCTCTATTTCGCGCTTGCGATTAGATGTGCTATCTCACTTACGCTTCTTATCTAATTCTTAGTGTGTCGTTTTGACATATTTATATTAGTGTGCGTACGCTTTTCGCGATGCGTGCCACTCGTATGCTCCGTCTCATGTTACCTTGTCAGTAACCTGTCTACGGTTTCTTACTAGTATGTCTATGGTTTGAACGATTGAGTTTGGAATACGAATTACTTTGTACTTTTGCGAAAACGTACATGCGGGGGTGGAGGGGGATTTTTCGGAGCAACGACGTACGTCCGCCCTCAATCACGCCTAGACAGGCACTGATGAACGGCCGGCGAGCGATATAATGCCAACATTTTGACTATTTTTTTTCTTGCAGAAAAATGATAACGAAATTACAAAATCTGTTTTTACCATTTATTTTAAAATAAAGAGCTCTTTCTATTGATAATACTTTCATATAAATTCATTATGGAATCTCTAAGCAGTACACGTTTAAAATTGTTATTTAGTGCCATGTTTGACATTTTTTTTATCGAGCCAATCATTCCAAATCGTGTTTCTATCTTTACGATTTACTAGAAGATATGTTCAACTTTTATACTTAAATTATTATTCATTAAAAATATCATAGTTAATGGGACTTTCAGACGTTCAAAAATCTTAAAAAGTACTGCAACCTCGCCTTAAGTATTTTCACTAAGCTATCGCTGCCTTGTATTCTGCCTGATCTATATTCGTTTGATAAATTTTAGGAACATTTATTGGTTTTAATATGTTTTCTATTCTTCTTTTCCATTTAGGAAATATGTAGCATCAACTATACCCTGTCTCACCTGCTACCAAAAGTACAAAAAATATCTGTTATATAAAAAAGAGGGAACAGGAAAATACTTTTCAAAACACCGCCCATCCGTTTATAAGTCATAACCGGAGGTCAAGCTGAGGGTCCTTCATGGAGGTCCGAATAACAAAGAAAATTATGAAAGAGACTTATGAGTAAGGCGATTGGAAAACCTTAAAAGTGAGCACGTTGCAATGTCAAAGGTCGTCAAAGGTCTAGGGAGAATGTAAAAGGTATTAATTTTTGTTTGAGTTTTGTTTTGGAATGTTGTTTATTCATTACAGTACTGATCAGAAATCCTAGGGTAATGTTCTGGAAGTTCATGGATGTGTGTGAGATTTTTATTCTTATTACATCCCTACTGTCTCCAAGGAACATACATGCCAAAGGACAATGGCAGATCTCCATACATCAAAATGTCTGAAATTAAATTGAAGCGTACAGTAATAAAAAATATATCAAAAAAATTGGCGTAAGTAACAGAGTCTATAAATGATTCTATTTTCAGTCAGGAAAAGCGGGAAAAGAAGATATCGGGGTTTAAATTTTTAGTTAAGAATGAACAATGAAGGTAAAAGGAAAGTTATAGTATGAAAGTTAAACAATGTAAGTAGGTACGTTTGAATTATCAAATGACACATGTCAGATTGACATCAAAACGCAGAATTATTTTGCAGCATCTAGCTGTCACAGCCAAAGACAAAAGCAGAGCTGCACATTTAAATCGATTTTATGTGAAATCGATACAACATTAAAACGATGCTGTGA
Organism: Euclidia mi; assembly: GCA_944739405.2. Classification (NCBI taxonomy): domain Eukaryota; kingdom Metazoa; phylum Arthropoda; class Insecta; order Lepidoptera; family Erebidae; genus Euclidia; species Euclidia mi. Next base: position 10,203,783 of record OX123205.2, on the reverse strand, counting down.
TGTTTTTATTTGATTTAAACGTTCTTTTGCTTCAAAAATATTTGCTTATTGATATAATTTAGATTAAATATTAAATAACTGCATTTTAAACCAAACCAACTCTATAAAGTTCGATCGTATCGATTACTTATCTAATAATCGATACCGATATAGCACTCACGTCTATTCCTGTCATACCATTATCTATGGCAACAATCAAATAATAAAGTATTCGTAATCAATTGGAATGCTTTTTATCATCATAAAATACTGCAGCTTTAACGAGACAAAGTGAAAATATTAAAAATCGTAGAAAAAAAAACAATTTGTTTTGTTCATATGAAGTTTAAGGTCGCCACAACAAACCCAGACCAAATTCTGCCATTGTTCTTTCAGCTTCTTGCGCCCAATATGATCGAAAGCAGCTGTGCGTTGTCTGTCAGTCAGTCAGTAAAGCAAGAATTTCATATATAGACATTTTGCTAGAAATTCATTAAAAGAGAGAAGACACGACAGATAGAGAGAACAAGGAAGTGTATTATTGTAGTATTGACGTCAACATTTTGTTTGTACAGTATTACTTATGTTGCACCATATAAACTAAAACATATTAAAAAATTACAATCCTTAACAACAATTAAATTCTTGTTCACTGAATTTTTTTTAAGTATTTTGGAGTGGAATAAGCTTGATGGTAACCAAAATACCACCAAAATGGTTAGAAACTGCTTTCGCATCCACTTAAAACATCCCGAACAGATTAATTGAATTCCACGCGGACAAAACCTGCATTTTATTCAGGTAGTACACAAAAAGGAAGAAAGAAATGTACTAAAAATCCTGCCTATAAAGCTTCCACTCTGCAGAAAAACGTAACTGTGGCCTCCCCCTCCCTCACATAGTGGATGCGCGTTCCTCTATAGCGTGCGCTCGGCTTGTGTCCGACGTCGGTTCGGCGTGCGCCCAGACGGCGTTCACTTTGTAGTACACAGGCGGAGGGCTCGTCGAGGAACGCGCACGCCAATGTGAGGTTATATTCTATAGCTACTTACAGCAACATACAAATACAAAATCAGCAACAATTCATGTCCATATTATACATTAACATGTACAATATTGTGTGTACATGTGTATTTTGAAAGGTAGCGGATTACATTTTAGGGTAAGAATGCACTAGGCCAAACGACACTGTAACGAAACGATGTGATCGAACGTTCTACTGAATTCATTTTGCATTGGCCGTAAGTCTCTTGTTGAAATTGCTTAACTAAAAGCTGTCTTTTGGTATATTTTACTACGACACAGCGCAAGGAAGATGAAACTTTTTTTTAATAAGCTCGGTATCAAATCTTGTACGTAATTACGAAATTAACTTCTAAGATTAAATTTAAAATTTGACGTTGCTTACGCTGATTCTCAGTCAACACGTCGAGTTTCTTACTTAAAACTATGCTGGAGAATAGTTATCCTATAAATATTTAAGGTATCATTTACTTTTAGATATTTACGCGGCTGATGCATGGTAAGCCTTTTATTGCGAGGACCGTCTAGGTAAGTATCCCACAGTATCAGTTATTCTGCCGCCAAGTAATAATGTACCAATATATGCAGTACCATTTTCCGGTTTGAATGGTCCTCTAGCTAGTGAAATTGGTGAGCATTGGAAGACTCAACACATTACGTTTCAAGGTAAGCAGCGGCTTGGCTGTATCTCTGCCATGGCAAAAGTCTATGGGCGGCGGTCTCCGCTTACAATCAGGTGGGCTGTCAGCTCGTCTGCCACCGCTACAAAAAAAGCTGATACCAGTTATGTAAACGTTGCAACTGCGTAAATATTTAAAACAATATTCACAAACTCTGGTCTCGGAATGATTCAGTGTCATCTGATAAAACGAAAGCCAAAATATTGGGAAATAAAAGATATTTCACCTTTTCTTGCACATCATTACCTGATTGTGACTCATGATATAAAGTGGTTATTAGTATAACATGCAAAATACATTAAATATGTTTTTTAAATTTAAGGCGAGGTTGCAGTACTTTTAAAGATTTTTGAACGTCTGAAAGTCCCATGAACTATGATATTTTTAATGAATAAAAATTAAAGTATAAAAGTTGAACATATCTTCTAGTAAATCGTAAAGATAGAAACACGATTTGGAATGATTGGTTCGATAAAAAAAAATGTCAAACATGGCACTAAATCACAATTTTAAACGTGTACTGCTTAGAGATTCCATAATGAATTTATATGAAAGTATTATCAATAGAAACAGCTCTTTATTTTAAAAAAAATGGTAAAAACAGATTTCGTAATTTTGTTATCATTTTTCTCCAAGAAAAAAATTAGTCAAAATGTTGGCATTATATCGCTCGCCGGCCGTTCATCAGTGCCTGTCTAGGCGTGATTGAGGGCGGACGTACGTCGTTGCTCCGCAAAATCCCCCTCCACCCCCGCATGTACGTTTTCGCAAAAGTACAAAGTAATTCGTATTACAAACTCAATCGTTCAAACCATAGACATACTAGTAAGAAACCGTAGACAGGTTACTGACAAGGTAACATGACGGAGCTTACGAGTGGCACGCATCGCGAAAAGCGTACGCACACTAATATAAATATGTCAAAACGACACACTAAGAATTAGATAAGAAATGTAAGTGAGATAGCACATCTTCATTATTATTATTCTCTTTATTTACATAATTTTCCTATTTTTTACATTTTTAAATATAACATTCCAAAAAAAAAATGACATTTAAAAATATAAAAATAGATTCCCACCGACGACGGGAATAGGATCCAAGTCACCGGCGGTTAGGGCTCCAGAGATAGGAATTTCCTCACAATGCGAGCCGCTTGCAGAATTACTGCCTTTTGCATCAAACTCTTGACCCAGCTGCCTAGTTTCAACCTCTCTAGATGGCGTTCGAGGGTTTTCGCTATAAGTCCATTAACGGACACAACTATCGGAACAATGATTGCCGAATCAATATCCCACATATCGACAATCTCGTGAGCCAAGTCCAAATATTTTTCTTGTTTGTCTTTTTCTGCTTTCACGAGATTGTCGTCATGTGGAATAGTGATGTCGACAATCATTGCGCGGCGCTCTGATCGATCTATTATCACAATATCAGGCCTGTTGCAAACAACAGTCCTATCTGTGACAATAGATCGATCCCAGTACAGTGTTGCATGACCATTCTCGAGAACTGGCTCAGGGATGTACTTGTAATATGGCACTTCGACGTCCACAAGCCTGTACCTCAGAGCCAGTTGCTGATGTATGATCCTGGCTACTTGGTTGTGTCTGTGCAAGTACTCGCTATTAGCAAGACGAGAACATCCGGAGACTATATGTCTGAGGGACTCACCAGGTCGATTACAAGCCCGACATAGGTCTACTGTGCCGTCCCTCATAATATATCTCCGGTAATTTCTCGTCTTGATAACCTCATCTGCAATTGCACAGACAAAACCTTCGGTTTCCCCGAAGAGATTACCGAAACGTAGCCAGGCCACAGAAGCTGGTAGATCCACATCAGGTCCGTGAAGGGCCCGATAGAATCTACCATGCAGCTCCTTGCTCTGCCATACAAGCCTGCGTTCGTCAACGCCTAAAGCTACAGGCCTGCGCCAGTTCTCTTTCGCCAATGAGAGCGGGGTGAGGCCACCATCAACTGCAACCACATCCCGATGCACATCCACGCTACGCTTAAGAAAATATTCCCTAAGGTTGTACACCTCGCGGTTGTGTAGGTCCTTAGCGTTTAGAAACCCTCGGCCCCCACACTTCCGCGGGATGTACAACCTCATTACAGACGAACGTGGGTGAAGCATTCGAAATGTGGTCAACAGTGAACGGACTCGCCTATCAATCTCATCCAGTTCGGTCTGAGTCCACTTGAGTATGCCGAAAGAGTACATCAAGAGTGGCATGACCCAACCGTTACAGGCGCGCACCTTGTTGCCGCCTGAAAGAAGACTCTTCAGAACCTTTTTCAGGCGACCAAAGAAGCGCACCCGCAACGATTGTTTCATGTCTGTCTCGTTGATGCCCAAGGCTTGCGACATACCCAAGTATTTGTAGGTATCAGTTGCGAGGATCGATCTAAGCTGAGTGAAATCTGATAGATGTACTCCATCAGATTCCACTATCCTGCCTTGTTTTACATGCATAACTGCACATTTGTCTACACCAAATTCCATCCTGATAGAACTGCTGAAGTTTTCAGTGACCCTCAGTAGCGCTGTCAGTTGGGACTCACTGCATGCAAATAATTTCAGATCATCCATGTATAACAAGTGGGATATACTTTGACCGTTCCTGCGCAACTTGTAACCAAGCCCCGAATCTCCCAGCAATGTGCTAAGGGGATTCAAGGCTAGGCAAAACCACAAGGGACTCAGACTGTCACCTTGAAAGATACCCCGCTCTATCTTAATAGGGTCGCCGTTGCCGAGACCCTGTCGACACCCTGGATAATGAAGAACCGTTCTCCACTGCCCCATACATGACCTCATGAAGGTGCATAGATTTGTATCCACTTTATACAATTCCAACACCCTCAGAAGCCATGAATGAGGCACAGAGTCGTAGGCCTTCCTGTAGTCTATCCAGCATGTGGACAGACTCTTTCGGCTACGGCGAGCCTGTTGGCTAATGGCCATGTCTATGAGGAGAAGCTCCTTAGTACCGCGGGCCCCACTTTTACATCCATTCTGACATACTGACATGATCTTATTGTCAGATATGTGTACATTAATTTTCTTTGTCAGAATGGACGTAAATAATTTGTATATAGTTGGTAGGCACGTGATTGGCCTGTAATTGGTGGGATCCGCGGTGCTACCCGACTTGTAGAGCAAGTGGGTAATGCCTTTAGTCATAAAACTTGGTAACAATCCAGACTCTAAGGATGACTGAAACTGTGAAGCCAAGCAAGCATGTGAACTACGAAGCCATTTTAGCCAAAAGTTATGTAGTCCGACCGGCCCCGGTGACTTCCAGTTTGACGCCGGACGTATGGCATTGGCTACGTCTGCAGCTTCAATATTTACAGCTTCCATTCTCTCTATAGGTTCACATGCTCGCTCTACTTGACACATCCAATCACCCTCTGTATGGGCAACAGGCGATGACCAGATATTACGCCAGAAGGCTATAACCTCGGCATCCTCCGGCCGATCACCATCACCCATACACTGGTCTGATTGTTCCCAAGTTCTATAAACAGACTTTTGATCACTTTGGAACATACGATTATGGGAATACCTTTCCACACGCTTCTTGTATCTGCGAAGACGACTTGCCCACGCATAAACTTTCTGCTTTAGAAAGTCGATGCGCTCCGTGACACGTGTAATATATTCTTGAGGTCTAATACTAGTCCCCAAAAACGCACGTCTCACGAAACGCATCACCCGTGGGCGTTGATTACCCGAACTGAAGCATATCAACTTGCTGATGAGCACCCTAGTCTCATTTATACGTCGTTCAATTCTGCACTGCCATGCTGGTTTTTTCGGTTTTGGTCGCGTAACAGAATCATTCATAAACTTGACCCCTGCTACGCGACATACCGCAGTAGCACCGCAGTACAGAATTGAATGCGTATCTGTTAGGTCCCGGCTGTCACTAAAATAATTAGCTAACATTGAGTCCAGGGTGCACACCAGCGCTAGGTTTTTTTTATGCGTGGGCAGTCGTGGCAGACGTGGCCGATGATCTGGCGGTGTGGAACGATAATCCCGTAACGCATCCTCCAAAGCGCTCCTCAAATTATCAGTGTACTGGGTACTCACATTTATAGCTACATTATCCATTTCCTCCTCAAAATGTTGTATTGATTCTGTGTCCACCATTGGTACAGTGTCAGAAGAGGTAGGGACAACATAGCTACACTGTGCGTCCAAGCGTAGCCGCTCAAGTGCCTCGTCATCCAACAAGTGACATCGCTGGATAGCGCGCACTTGATCTGATAGTCGTTGTACGGAAACATTAACAGCTGGTTCAAGGGCCTGAAACAAAGGCAGCATTCTGTTACGGTACGCTGTGAGGTTAATTCCTCCCTCTGTAGCCGCAAAATATGCGCGCATGACGTTTTCGTTTATTTGACGAGTCCAACGCATACGCTGCACATTACCACCGGTAGCGGGGATCCTATTCGTGGCCGGTGGGTCACGCGATCCCAAGCATGCTGGTGGCCGGCCTCTCCCCCGCCGACGTACAGGTGTTGGCGACGTCGGTGGGGAAAAATACTCGCCGCTCGACGAGCTCGACGCCTCTCCACTGGCCGGCGCCGCCGATGCGGCTGCCGGCGTCTGCGAGGCGGAGCAGAGCAGCGAGTCCGGGGGTGATGAGCGTGCTCGTGCTGCCTTAGCCCGTGTTAACATAGTACATTCTTGTTATTTGTTATTGTTTATAACACATTTTATGAGATGATGACGGATGTCAGCTGTCAGCAAAATTTTCATGTCTCTTAATATATTTTCTTCGTGTATTTATGAAAAAGGTTTCTATTTATCTATTGAGTTTCTTACGAAATTATTTAGTGGTAACTGTTTTATCTGAAATAGTATCTCAGTACTTGTAAAAATAAATAAAATTGAAAAATTGTTCCATGAATGTACTGTCAACCTTAGTGTTGCCAGGTTATTATTAACACAATTATTATTATTATTATTATTATTGGTGTCCCGACAACAATGACCGAAACTGAGGTCTATAGATATATTTTTGAGCAGAATGTCGCTGAGAAATTACCTTAGATACATTTTTGTCTTCAATAAAATTTAGTCACAAATCTGGCAAGAGAGACTCTGATTTCTGCAATTTTATACTAGAAGTAACAGCCGTAATCCGTAAAGCTATAATCACTCAGAACAGGATATTTATCAACTGGACTTCCTGTCCGGTGAGAGACTACACCCTTGTAACCAGGTGCTATAAGTGTCAGCAGTACGGGCATGCGGCTAAGTCTTGCTAGAACGAGGCCTCTACGTGCGGACATTGTGGTGAGGAAGGACATTCCATCCAGGACTGCAACAAGAAATCGCAAGCGCCAAAATGTGCGACGTGTCTGCGCTTCAACAAACCGAGTAATCACTCAACGGGTGACGTTGACTGCCCGGCCAGAAAGGCTGCCGAAATTAGGTACATTAATACGATAGATTATGAAGGCGCCTAGAAGCGCCGCAATATACCTACATATATTACTATAACCATTGACGCCTACGTTCTGTGCCTGTTACATAACATATTTACTGTGAGACTATGGGTTTTAATATCTTCAATCAATCTTACGTAATCAATCTACTAATAATTTATTAATCTTTATGTCCAAACTTATTCATTGTCTTACGTACTTAGGTAAAAACATTCCATTAGCAAAATGACCCACTGACATTGTAATATTGTGAATTCATTTAGTTTTATAAAATGCGCACGTATAGTTTATAATCGTAATGAATAAATGCTAAAGGCACAACAACATTGACACTATTAGCTATACTGCTGATCCACAATTAGTAAATTGCACCTCGTTTGCTTCTTGTATAAAATGATAAGCACGCGAAAGTAGTGTATTATATAATCCATTTTTATTGAATTTATATCTTAATTAGAAACTAAGCATAATTTCTTACCATCACTTGATAATAATTATTTGTGTTCTCTTGAATGTTTTCATTATATTGTACTATTTGGTATACCTACCTAAATATAATTTTGAAAGAGGGACCCAACCTCCTGTGATACAGTTTTCTAACTAGTACAGGAGATTGGTGTCTTTCCATTAAATTGGAAAATTCTAGACTTAAGTTTAACCTAGTATCAGTATATTTTGTATCTGTGTGTTTTCTGACAAATAAAAATCTTTATCTTTATATTTATTATCTTATCTAATCGCAAGCGCGAAATAGAGATAAACATATACTCTCTGGACCGAAGCGCATTGTGACATCATGCTGACCGTTTCACAAACAATAATTTGACTCAGATGCGACATGATCACTTTGTCTGTCTTGAGTAAATTCAATTCGCCTCAAAGTAAATTTGATTCATTCATTTAAGGTAGGGAAATAAAAAGTCGATGTGATTTATTTATAAGATTTATTAAAAAAGTACATTTCATTCAATGGAAACCTAAAACAGTACGTTAATATAAAAACTGTGCGCTGCGGACCCACCGTAGCCCTGGCAATACCCCTGGGGGTATGGTGGGTCTTTTAAAGCTTAACCGTACTCCTGGCTGAAATGCTCGTAGTGTTATACCAACGTGCTACGTGGACATTAAACTGAACAGTGTTATCTCTCGTATGACAATGACTTACTACTTACGTTTTTGTATTTTTAGACAAGCCAAGACAAGCGCTAGTACGATGATATAGTGCAACAAGGAGATAAATTAGAGAATAAAACGTTTAGGTATTACTGCTAATGGTTATAATGCTTTGTATATTATAGGTATAATCTGTGGTGCTGTTGAAGACCCATCATCATCATCATCCTTGCGCTGTCGAATCATTCCCACTAGTTCTATTGAACAGTTCTATGATAGAACTAGTGATACTTTTTTCCCACTAGTTCTATTAGCACAACTTGATGAGGAGAATAGAACTAATGGGAAACAGTTATAGGAAATTTACCACTAGTTCTATGTATGTTTTACAAGGGTAGTGTCAGAACATCGCGCTCACAAATCCGAATAAATATGTATTTATAAGAATGTGTTAAACGAATGAAGGTCTACAAAACAATTGAACGTCTACAAAACAAATGAACGTCTACAAAACAAATGACTACCAGAAAGTGATCAGCTATCGATAGTGATTGCAAAAAACAGGTGCAATCGATTTTCGACCTTATTGACAATTCATGACAAACTTTTTTTTTGTTTTTTCTCGCTTTCTGGCAATATTAGGGTAATAAAATTATAAATTCTGACTAATGTCAATTAGGTTGAAAATCGCATGCACCTGTTTTCTGCAATCACTATCAATACCTGATCACTTTCTGTAAGTCATTTGTTTTGTAGACGTTCATTTGTTTTGTAGGCGTTCATTTGTTTTGTAGACGTTCAATTGTTTTGTAGACCTTGATTCGTTTAACACATTTTTATAAATACATATTTATTCGGATTTTATTATTATTTAGTTTAATGTGTAAAACAAATGAACGTCTACAAAACATATTAATTCGGATATATGAGCGCGATGTCATGACACTACGGATCATTCCAAGTAGTTCTATTGAATACCCTTGTAAAAACATACATAGAACTAGACTAGGACATTTTCTATTACTTATCCCATTAGTTCTGTTCTCCTCATCAAGTTGTGCTAATAGAATTAGGACAGTTCTATCACAGAATTGTTCAATACTACTACTATACTGGGAATGATCCCACAAAATAGTAGAACTTGAGATTAACGAACTGAAATTAATAAACTAATTACACAAAAATATTATCTGGGAGTACGGTTAAGCTTTGAAAGACCCACCATACCCCCAGGGGTACTGCCAGGGGTACGGTGGGTCGGCAGCGAAAACTGTGCAGTACAATCTACTTAGTTGTTTAATACTAAAAGGAGAAAAACAAGAACAAGTGAATGGACTTTGATCATCCGTCAATGTTTGTAACTTACGTATGATTTTGTATTTCTATAATTATAATATATTGTGTTGATTCAGCCTCAAATCACTTTTATTACTTGACAAAAACACACATCAGTGTTTTATTATTACGAATGTCCCATCTGGATACTTTGTTTTTTATTCTTTAAACACGCACAATACTGCTTCTCTTTTACACTCGCTAAATGCCAATTTTTTATTCACTCTATTATTTGTGATACTGAATTTATTATAAATTGAAAATAAAACGTTGTAATATTGTAATACTCATGAATGAGAAGTGATTCCATAACTTTTAGTCATTTTCCTACTATAGTTTAACTACTTTAGCAAAATCTCATTACACACGACGGCATTTTCAAATGTAACGTACACACACGCGAGAAAAAGAGCGAGCGCTTCCGACCGCAGCGCGTACGAGACTAAAGCCAAATGAGACATTTAGAAAAAAAAAGTTTGTCATGAATTTGTCAGTTTTTAATGTGCCACTTTTGAAGTTCGCATAACTCATCTACAGTTGTTTACGCTGCGCTGTGGCACAAGCACACACGAAGCCCCCCCCCCCTTCCCGCCCCCGCTCACTCGCTGACGCCACCGCCGTGTTTTTGTTTTTGCGGGGGGTGAGGTCGAGCTACGCACCGTACTGCAACCTCGCCTTAATCGAAGGACACAATTAAATACCAATACCTACCCTAAACCATGTTTAGTCTAATATTACTTGAAATATCTGACAATATTCAGTCGCGCCGTGCCCTGTGTAATGCCGCCCCTTTCAGGGATAAATCGTTGCCAAGAGCCTCACATTAAATAAAGCATGACAGAATATATTAACTCGATTGTTAACTGTTCATATTTTTGCGTCGGTAAATATTTTATTCGCTGTATATCCGCGAATACGAGTGTCATATTCTGATAATGATTATTGTTTATAATTGGAAGGTTATGACTGTATAAATAAGTCAGAAGGCGGCTTTTCTTGTTAATGTGGTATGATATTGCTTTTTTAATATGTGATGTATATGAGGGGCAGTGAGAGCCTTCATTCATATGCGTACTGATCGGTTGGATTTGATGCCGGTGATATGTTTACGGATGAATATATATCATGCTAGTTCACTGTTTGGCTCGGGAGGAGAGTCTATCTACCATATAAATCCGCACGTAGAAAGTTGTACAGTGTGAGGTTTTGGCTCGCTCGTGTATAATATCATATCCTTTTATAACAAGAAATTGAACTTCACGCAGAAGGAATCAGAGGTTATATAACAGGATAAATGCCATACCAGTCGATAACATACCTCTGCAAACAATATTAGTTTTCGCATAAAAACGTATCGGTCGGAGTTATTTTAGGCTTTATAACAATAGTTTCGACAGCTGAAATTGTAATAAAAAAATTAATTACAAGTTTATTGACAAAATTATTAGAATGCACAAGTTTATTATGAGCTCTGTCCCTAGAAAAACTAGATTACACGTATAAAAATAATCACGACAAAATCTAAAGCATCTCCGAACCATCAGCCTTATTACGTCTACATTTAAGTACTATAGAAAACAATTTGTCCTACGAGCACAAATTGAGTGGAACAGCTCTATCTATACTTGTTAATTAACGTTAAAAAGTTAAAACAACAGCCTGACGTCAAGAGTGCTTATAACGATGTCACGTACACTGAATCATTCTGTGATAAAAAACGCGATTACGAAACATTTTCCAGTAAGTTAAGTAAGTTTATTTTAAGATGAAACATGTATAAATGCTTACCAACAATCTTATTCATTTCAAAATCTTCACCACTTGTAGAGCAAAATATTTTACAACGTAATATTTTATAAAAGATATCTAATGCATAACATAAATAGAATAATTTAATTAGTAGCTGATTGCCCACCCAATTAGTTCTCTTCGAGCCTAATTTCTGAGAAAAGTCCATTGAAAGACATCAAAGAGGCCCTTAGTCCTGTCGCTTGGCCGCGATAAGGGTACTAAAATTGGGACTCCCATTCGAACGAAGAACCTTTTGAAAATATTGAATGGAAAATTTTAAGGACTCCGTCTTAAATATCGAGATTATTGAAGCCAATTTACAAACTTATATTCGAAATTTCTGGACGAAAATATTTTTTAATGACCACCATTTTCTACCACTAATGTATTTTTATATGGGGTATCATCTGCACATGACAGAGGTTTGACCCATTTGAATACTCATACGGAAACATTTCTAAATTGTTGATCATAATGTAAGGAAAGCGTTGGCATAAAGGTGTGTATGGGTTATTTTAAGGACTCCGAATTGTAAATGCGAATTTCCTCGTCATTGTTTCAAGCGGACCTTGTAGAAATATTCCATTCAAATGGAAATACAGGTCAGTATCTCTTCTCTTTGAAATAGATAAATCTCGCACAGGGACTAATTTCTGTACTGCAAAGGCCTATACAAACACGAACTCAGAGAACACTGTGTGTTTTTTGTGTATCCGTTGTTTCAATAGTGTATGGATATTGTGCAGACGACATTTAGTGTAATGCCAAGCGCTGAAGGTAGTTTAAACCGCTACAACATCCATGTATTCATCATCATCAGCCCTTTATACTGTCCCACTGCTGGGCACAGGCTTCTTCTCAATATGAGAAGGGTAAGGCCATAGTCCACCAATCTGGCCAAGTGCGGGTTGGCAGACATCACATGTCTTTCGAGAACATTATGGAGATCTCTCAGACATGCAGGTTTCCTCACGATGTTTTTGTTCACCGATAAGCAAGCGATAATTAACAATTTAATACGCACTTAACTTCGAAAAGTCATTGATGCGTGCCGTGGACTCGAACCCGAGACAAGCTTCGTAGCAGTCTGTGGGTCTCTCCACTCAGCTATTGCTGCTACCGCTCACCATATACCTAGTCAATTAGAATAGAAAAGTAACTAATGCCCTACTACTTAATACAAGCTATTTGGACTAGCTCTCAGGCCTCTCGGTCTATAAAGACACATATGTACTTCATACAAGTTTATTTAGCGGGACTTAATCAGTTGTGGTCGACAGTGGGACAGTCCCTCTGTAACGACAACCGTTTAGTTGCAAATCGGTCGAGGTAGATCAGTGGTATTTCATTTACATGATCGAGATCCGTTAAGCACAGTTCTATGATGTATATGTCGCAACGCGTAACGTACATACCAAGATGTTACCTAAACTGAGCACTAGTTGTCGTTCGTGAGAGTGCCTGTGACATAATCAGCCTGTCACTTGTCAAGTTCGCGAAACGTCAATGTCATTCATGAGCACATTCGGCCTGTCATTTGTCAAAGTGCAGAGGCGATGTCGATTAAGTCGGTTAGTTGAGTCGACATGTGCAAGCGAGAGTGAGCTCACGAAAGGCATCCTTTTCCATCCGATTAGTTTGTGAATAATTGTGATTGGTGATATTCTTAAACCATTAAAGAAGACATTTACTATCCATCTGTGGTGTTATTTCGTATCCCCACAAGATGCAAGAGGAGAATAACCGTGTACCAGATGACTGCAACTTTATGGGTTCCCCGTCATATACAAATCGCGAAAGTTTAAAATCTATTAAGAGGCTATACTGTCTGAAAGGTAATTCATTTGCTATGTATAATCATAGGCCGTAGTCTCACCATTAGTAAGGGAGCGTCTATATCCATCATCATCATCATCATCATATCAGTCGAAAGACATCCACTGCTGTCTATTCCCATACATAGGTACATAATTTTATTATATACATATCACGTTTTTCCCGTCGATGTAGAGAAAGCCAAACGTCTCTTGTTTTTATCCTTACACATCTCCCGCGCTTACTCTACATGAATCTTTTCATACATACTTTTTTATTTCTAAAGAAACGTACAAGTGATATAAATTCCGTGTAAACAAAAGAGATGCATAATTATATTCATAGCTGATTGTTTACGTCGCTGGCATGGTGGTCTTGCTCTATTCGTTTGTTGTTCAGTAACTAGAGATATCAAAGTTAACACTCGTTTAGATGTTCACTTGAAACACTTGGTAGCGAGTGGAGTGTTACCACAGTATTGATATCTATAAAGTTTACTTCGAACGGTCGGAACGCGAGTTATACCTACAAGGATCGGGCTCGGTACCTACAGCATGCCGAGCTCAAGGCGGTTTGGTACATACTCAGTGCTGAGTGTTAGGGTGAAACCAAACGAGCGTAATTTTGTGAGTCGTGAGTCGCAGAATTTCGGTAGCATAAATTCTGCTGCATTCGGTTTCATACAAAAAGGCAGTTGGTGCCACACGACGCAAAATGAGTTGTCTGCCGACTCAATGCGCGTAAACTCGACCGAATTTCGGTCGTGGTGAGGGAAGGGCAAGGGAGGGGAGCGGTGAAGAGTGCGGAAGATACCGATTGTTACAAGTTGCGCAGGATTCAACTCTTTCCTCTGCACTGATGGCTAGCCTCATGTTTGTTTCTGATTTAATAATAAAAGGTTAAACGTGGTGTAATAATTCTTTAAAAACATGTAATGGCATATGGTAGTACTTTTCAAACATATCGGGATTTGCACATAAACTTTCAAATAAAGTATTGAACTGTCCACATTTCAGCCTCTGACTATTGAGTGCGTTTACCCAGCTTCTTTTTCTGGCCTCATCTTCGGAATATGCTTCGTAAATACACAATATTTTCTTCTTACACAATATTCTCTTTCTTCACGACGACACAAACAGCCCGTACCAACGCTCAACACTGAATAAATAAATTAAGTTCGTCTGGTAACTCAACAGAAATTGAGTTAAACGTAAAATGAGTGACCAAAAATACGCGACTCACGACTCACAAAATTACGCTCGTTTGTTTTCACCCTTAACTGTATAGATGACATTACCACAATATATAAAGACATATGGATTATTCGACTGTGACATTACTGTGTGTTACCAAAGAGCTCAGATATTTACATAGAGGTACATTTCTTAAGGGCGCTCTGAAGACAAACTTTCTGGGACCCAAATTGCCGCTTGGCGGCGTGGCAGTCGTTCCCTTAGTGTAAGAGCAAGAGAGACGGTGTATCTTAACTACGAGAGCAAGAGAGACGGAGAACGACGCCAGTGCCGTCAACGTCGCTAACTACGAACTATACTGGAGCCAGTCCCCACTTGGAATTAGCATACGAAATCCTTAAGAACTGCGGTTCTATGTAAATCTGTATTCATTGGTAGGACTAACCAAACGAGTAGTGAGATAGAGTGGACTGTCTCACTCTGACACTCGCTGATACTGATAACCTAAAAATATCGTAGCTACGTATTCGCTGCTTGTCAACTCATTGTCAGTTTCGCTTCTCGCTGAACGCCGGCAGTAGGACATCTGTCTTAGGCATTAGGCGTGACTGGCGTGACTATAAAATCAGAGTAAAGGCCTGTTCAGACTTAAGCGGTATTCGCTACCGTCTGCGGCAGAGAAAATCAAGTGGGTATCCGGTAATATTACTGTTCAGATCTAAGCGGTATTCGCTATCCTTGTGGGTAGAATAACGCGCGGTAGTCGAGTTTCGCCGCGGTACTCGATACCAAATACCTGAGCGAAACCCGCACGGTATGTACCTCTACCCATAGCGGCAGCGAATATCGCTCAGGTCGCTCTAGCTGCGGTACTTGATACTAAATACCTGAGCGAAACCCGCGCGGTATGTACCTCTACCCACAGCGGCAGCGAATATCGCTCAGGTTTGAATAGGCCTTAAGAGTACTAAAAACGTCTTTCGAAACGTGACAAATTATTTTAATACATTAGCACATTAGCGGATTTCACCACTCTCTTTTGGTGCTTGTGAAATAATATATTTGAAAATCATCACTTTTGAATTTTTGAAGGCTTTTATTTTTTAAGGCAGGTGAATAGCAGAGAAAATATAAAAAGACTGCTGGCAGCTGATGATTTTGAATTGATTCAAGAGCATAGTGGAGAAACCAAGCCATTTCTAATTGACAAAGAAGAAAAACACCATCACAACCTGCTGCTAAACAAAATGCGTCTCTAAGTCCGATGGAATAAGGTTGAGGACTGTACTGAGTGTAACAGACCCTTAACGAAGTTTGTTAGTATGTATGTAATGGGGCAGTTGGACTAGCAAATGGAATTGCTCAATCCAGGACAACAATTACTGTCTGGTATGATGGTCACATCATTCTAGCATATATGAGGACCCTGCCGCAAACATAACATAACATAACATAACTTCACTCCTTTATCCCCGAAGGGGTAGTCAGAGGTGTATTACACACCCATACTTTGCCAGTTTTATGTTTCAGTCACAATGTAATAGGGGCGAGCCTATTGCCATCTACCGGGCACGTTATTAGGCGAGCGATAATTAACATTTATAATGCACAAATAACTTCGAAAAGTCAGAGGTGTGTGCCCGGGGTACCTGAGGATCGAACCCGAGACCATCGTCTCGGCAGTCCGTTACGTGGCTACCCCGCTGCAAACATCTCACCACATAAATGCATCGAATCGCGATCTATATCGTCTGGTTGATAGATGTATGAATAACGACTAAGAACAAATCACGGTGTAATAACTCAGTGCATCGGAGAGCAGGTAATGCTGCTGGTTTCGGTCTGTCATGAATCATCATTATTGTCTTAGTGTTTCTGGTTGTATCCAAGAGACAATAAAAGTTTTTAGACTACCCATAACTTCGAAAAGTGGGTCAGTCAGTTAAAAACATTTCCTTGAAGTAGCTTTTGGCTTCATATCAGTAGTTTTGACAGCTGAAATAATTTGTGTGAATTTCAACCCCTTGACTTCATGTCCTTAGCTAAGAATCAGTATAAAAATATGTCAAGGGGTAAAGAAGAAATTATGTTTTACTAACAGAGACTTTAAATAGTTGTTCCAGAAATAACCAGCGTTATAACAAGCTAGTATGCAAAGCAAAAACCGTCATGTTGTAATAAATAACCATGACATTGCGCTAAATAGTGATGCATGGTCCCGAAACGTGTCGTTTTATTTTATATTTAGGGTTCAGCACGCGTCGGCCTGGCAGAGTTCAACGTAAAATGTGTCTTATTTGGTCTTGTGGAACGGTGTATAACATTGATAATCGTTTCTTTTTAAATCATTATCATCATCATCATCAGCCTTTAACAGTCCACTGCTGGACTAGGCCTCTGCTTTGAAAAGAGGAATTGGCCTACTATACCACGCTGGCCAAACGGGTTGGTATAGGGTTTGTATCAAGTTTTCCTTCTCTTACAGAGCTGTTCTCTGCATAATATACTCCCTCTGTCGAATCTTACGGCACCTATGGGATGATATGGGGTGGTGACATGACGACTGTTTTCTTACTCCGTCACCAATCAAATCAATCTTTATTGCATACCAAGTAAGGATACAAATAGACTTTAAGGTAAGGATTTTTCCTTTTCTGTGCGAATTTTGATCCATCTTTGCAGTAACATAGTCTTTATATCACAGTAACACTTTAGTTGCGATAGCCAACATGTAACCAGTCGGAGCCGCGGAAGGAATTGACTCATAACATCTCGAAATATTGTACTTTAACTCGATATTTTATAGATTAATGCAATATAGTTTGTTCATCAACATCATATCAGCCGAACGACGTCCACTGCTGGACATAGGCCTCCCGCAAGGCTCCACGCAGATCGATCTTAGGCTACCCGCATCCATCCTAGTGGATGGAGCAGCAACCAGCTATAGTTAGCTTGTTGCTATGCGATATTCAACGCTTTATTGAATAATGAGTATAGTGCCTACTTTACGTGTATATTCTTAAAACATAAAATTTAACGTACAAAGAAATTTCGTCCATCAAAACAGATAAATTAAATTAAGAAGTAGGTAACTTCTTATGCGTTCCAAGAATGGCGCCATTTTTCAATTTACGCATCAAACTCCTGAGTATTTTATGAATGGTCCTCTTATTTAACTTTGTAAATATTCTGCGCTTTGGTAAGCTTTATAAAGCCTGCCTGCTCGAAATTGCAATATATTGTGTCGTGGTGTGGAGAGACTTGGTAACCCAAAAATTTGTGAAATATATTGGCATAAAATTGTTAACAATCCATGGTGTAACTACGTATAATTTTAATTATAAACTAGTTAACTTTATTCTTTTTTATTATGTGATTAAAAAGGTAGTCTTGACAAAGTCGTAGTCTGCGCTGTGACGTAATACGGCTTGTAAACAGTGTTTGACAATCTTATATATATTTCTTGTGTGCGTGTGTATGTCACTGAACTCCTCCTAATCGATTGGACAGATCTTGATAAAATTGATGTGTGTGTGGTCAAGGGGATTTGAGAATGGTTTAGATTCACAATTTAGTCCACTGGAAAATGTGTTTTTACTTAATTTTTAATTTGTAAGTAGTTGCGGATTTTGGAATGTTTCACATTGGAACCGACGGACTGCGCTGCTATCGCAGTGTCAAATCTTATATAAAGAAAATGAATATTAAAACATTAAAAATAAAGATTTCGAGTCGACAACATATATCCGCAAAATTCGGATTGTCGAGTATTTTGTTAAATTCCAATGGTTCTGACAGAAAAATCACAGTCACTATAGAGCCAGTCTAGCGAAACGTCACTGATACCGGATAACATTTTGAGTACTACTAAGGTCTTAGTACTAAGTAGTTTGTATGTGTAAATACTTTTTGCAGTTATATTTCTTAAACAGTTTATATTAATTTATTTTTATTTATTTATGTGGTATACCAACAATTATTACAATAATACATACATTACTATGACCAAAGTGACAATAGCTAATTGTACAATTAATTATAGGTATACACCGCTTGCTTACACATATGTATATTATAATTTTATAACGGAAGATAAACTATTACAGACAAATACAACAACAAGTTATGCATAAAAAAACAAAATTTTCTTAAACAGACTCTGCACAGCAAACTATACAAAATATTAACAGAATATTAACTACACAGTGTCACTTAAACTTGGCAACAATTGATGACTTGAATTTAGCCAAGGACATAAAGTTAAACGACAATTAAAGAAGTATCCGCCTAATAAAGGAGATTTGTGCTATCCCGAACATAGATGATGTACTATAACTAGAGAACCCCGAATTTACGCGAGCGAAGCAGCGGGCAAAAGCTAGTTAACTATATTTATTTATTTACGAGATGTAAACCGCGGCTCTAACCGTGTAGGAATCAGCAGCAAAAATTAGTCTCGTCACAAAAATCATACACATCACAAATTGTTTTTTTTGTGCTCCGTTGCAACGTGACATGAGAAACAAACTAACTCATATTATAATATAGTATCGATTTATATTTTGACAGTGCAGGTTAGTAATGATAAATGTGCTGCAAATGCATCCAGTACACACTAATCAACAGGACAAAACAGGGCCTTGTAAAAAGTGAGTAAAAGCTGCAAGCCACACTGCTAGCCAAGTTACCTACATAAGAATACATGACTGCACGGTTGGCGTAGTGGTTTAAGCGTCCGCCTCGCCGCTCGACCCTGCGCCGAGTGTTGTGGATTCAATCCCCACACGAGGCAACACTTTGAGTGATTCACAAAATTGTTGTTTCGAGTCTGGGTGTTCATTGAGTCCATTAATTGTATGTTTGTAAAGTCCCACGTGACACGGACCTCGTCCTAATGCGGGCGTTGTCTTTTATAAGAAAAGAAAAAAAAAGAACACTTAGCTTACTGAAGTAATTTAAGCTTAGCTAGCAGTCTGAACTATAGAGCAAAAAGTCGCTTCAACGACAAAAGATAAACTGATTGTCTATGTTGAGTAACGTACTTGTCTTTAGAAAATGACTCAACTTTCAAAAATGAATCCTAGCCAGATCGATTTATTGTCCTGTCCCCGAAACCCCGCATACTAAATTTCATGAAAATCGTTGGTGCCGTTTCCGATATTCAATATTCACCTATTACTAATAAGTACGCGTTATTGGGATAGATTACATTAGCCGTGGTTTACAGGATAAATAATATTTCATTTACTTAAATACCAAAGATTATTGATTGCGTCTCCATTGACTGCTGAAGAAACATGCCAGAAAACCTACATGAACATTAAATCTCTTTTACAAAGCTAATAAGCAAATAAAGTACACCTGGCAAAGTTATTTTGAGAAAGCTTTAATAATAAATCCTAACACATTAATTAGGTATAATTAAGATATTTGTCTTCAAAATCCCACACAGGATTTATTATTATTATTTATTACAGAATTTAAAAAAGGGTATTGAACGGTAAGACGACCGGCTCCGAACAGAATTTAAAAAAAGGTATTGAACGGTAAAAGTCCTAGATTATCAATAAACTCATCAGTTATAACCTTCTAAGCATTGTTATATCACTGTAGAAGATAGAAACACAAACAGTGTGTATTAAAAGTGTTTTCTTACCATTAACCTACATACGGTGTTATGTGTGCATAACACTGTAATTATAACACCAATTAGGTACGCGCTTCTTTGAAAATAGATTGTCTCCACTGTGTGTTAGTTGAGCGTATACGCCTCAAGGTTTTGTTATGAAACTCTCAGGTCTTTATTTTGAAAATTTATGCTATATTGACAAATAAAATTTGCGCATTTCTTCTATGTAATATGATCACGTTTTTATCCGATTCAGATCAATTTATTGCATTCCTTTATGTTCATTTACAGATGCTAGATATAGAATAAGATAAAAGGTTAGGTTATGGAACCTGTCGGACGCAGCACTTTAAGGAGTTTTCTGGTTGCACCTTGCTCACAGATAGAAGAAATTATCTTTTTTGTAACAACATTGTAACTTAATTAAATAACATCCATAAAACCCACTTTATCAAAATTATTATAATTGCGCAATAGCCCTAATCGCGTTAGAGGGGATTTAGCTATAATCTATAAACTACATTGTTGCCATAAATTAAAGTGGACATATTATCGCCATAATTATAAAAATAACATAATAAAATATTCACCCAATACATTATAATTATTGTCTTAAATTCCAAAAAAAATTAAGATAGTATTTACCTGAATATCTAAGCGCCTTAGTGACAATCTGTAACAAAAAAAATCTTCATTACTCTACGTTAAACATTTTTTTAATATCAAATCCAGTCTATGAAAGCAACTAAATCTTCTAACAAAACAGCTGCTAAGAACATCTGCAATATATTTGTTAAAAATATATTCCGATGCTCTTCCTTCCTTCTTGTAAAATCCTATGAAAATGAAAATGAAAATTTATTCGCTTAGAGACATGGTTATAAAGGTGTTACAGAATGAAGTTTGTTCATCACATCTCGCCTTCAGTAGGCATACGAATATTAAATTACAATATAAATAAAATCATAGCCAAGATTACATTAATAAGATCGTATTATGTTACATAAGATTTTATAAAATATGCACCTGTTACATCATAATAATAAATTAAAATGTCAAGATAAATTTGAAATAGCAAGTAATACAAATGTCAAAACTGTTTAAATTTTCGATAAAGTTTTATATACGAATGTCAATTTATTATTAATAAAATATCATGCATTTTGTCATACTTATGTTTAAACTAATAA
This sequence comes from Euclidia mi, assembly GCA_944739405.2. Classification (NCBI taxonomy): domain Eukaryota; kingdom Metazoa; phylum Arthropoda; class Insecta; order Lepidoptera; family Erebidae; genus Euclidia; species Euclidia mi. The sequence goes on along the minus strand of OX123205.2, from coordinate 10,182,563 downwards.
GAAATATACTCTTCACAAAAGACAATTATACATCCATGAGCAAGGCCATTTATATTATTTGCAAATGAAGTATTCATTTAATGTATAAAAGCAGTTTTCTAAAAGCCATCGTCTTAATTTAGTTTTGAACTGTAAGATTGGGAGTTCCCTGATAATTCTGGGGATGTGATTATATATTTTTATTGTCATAACCAGGCTATTCTTCTGGTGGAAACTGCTTTTACAAGTTACGTATTTCAGGTTTGTGGGATCCCTGCACTCGTATTTACTTAGTTCACTTACTCTGATAAATAAATGGCTCTGATTCCTGACGAACATTCCTACTTCCAAAATGTACATGGACACCAAAGTCAACAGTTCCAGTCTCTTGAAAAGTGGCCTACATGATTCAAGTGGTCCTGCACCACAAATTGCTCGTATACATTTTTTCTGTGTTATGAAAACTCTGTCTCTGTCAGTCGAATTACCCCACAACAAAAGCCCATACCGTAGGATGGACCCGACATGCCCGTGATAAGCAGTGAGCGCGGTTTTTTCATCAATAATAATTCTAAGCTGTCGTAGAGCGTATACAAATCTATTTATCTTTTTACATACTATATCTATGTGCTGTTTCCAGTTACAGGATTCGTCTAAGGTAAGACCAAGAAACTTTATATGGCACTCCCTGTTTATATTGGTACCTTCGATACTAATATTAAAACCTTGCGTCTGTTGTTTATAATTTTTAAATAAAACATAGTGAGTTTTTTTTAAATTTACTCTAAGGTGGTTTTCACCGAGCCAGTCAAATATATGTTTTAATGTTGTTTCTACCATGCCTTTCTGGTCGTATTTCGGATTGCTAGGTATAACTATCGAGACGTCATCAGCAAACAATATACATTTTTGTGACGTAGTGGCACTAGGTAAATCATTTATGTATAGTAGAAACAGTAGGGGTCCCAGAATGCTGCCCTGGGGCACTCCTGAGTTGTTGAATCTAAATTGGGACCTGTACGATGATAAGAGTAGTTTGTCATTTATGTGAGATATTTCTACACATTGAGTCCTATCGTACAGGTAGCTCCGAAGCCAGTCTAGAGCTGGTCCTCGAATACCGTAGCGATCACATTTGTCCAGTAGATTTTCAAAATTGACCAGGTCGAAAGCTTTACTCATATCAAGGAAAACAACAGTAACTGGATGACCCCTGTCAACATTTTCCGTTATAGACCTAACAAGTGAGAAAGCTGCTAAAGTGGTGGACTTTCCTTTTTGAAAACCGTTCTGCTCATCATTAATAATTTTATGTTTATTCAGAAACTGCGTCAGACGACAATGCATCACCTTTTCATAGACCTTTGACAGTATGGGTATAAGAGTTATGGGTCTGTAATTATTGATATCGAGTGGGCTGTCTTTTTTGTAGATTGGTTGGACCACTGATGTTTTCAAGTTCTTAGGAAAAGTACCGTTTATCAAAGATTCATTTATTAGGTGACTTAGTACAGGTAATATGGATACTGCACACAATTTTAGAATAGAAGTCGGGATTTCGTCATAACCGACTGATTTACTATTTTTTAGGGAATTGATGGTTCGATATATTTCTGTTGGTGTGCAAGGATTTAAGAAAATACTGTTAAGGTTTCTTTTTGGTTTTGGAAAGCATTGATTTTGAAAGTTTACGCTATTATTATTATTGGCTGAACCCAAAGTAAATTTATTATTAAAACTATTTGCGATATCTAAAGGTGCAGTTATTATTGCCCCATCACTCTCTATACAATCAATCTGTTTGTAAGTTCTTGTAGTATCAGCTTTATTTTTTATCAGATTCCAAGTTGCTTTGCTCTTATTTGTGGAATTATAAATATATTTGAAGTTGGTAGATTTTTTGGAACAAGTTATACATTTTTTTAATATTTTAGTGTAATTCCTATATTTTGATTTTAAATCATTGTTATGATTTTGATAGCATAATCTCTGCAGTCTCCTTTTATAATTACAACATGTTTTTATACCTTTTGTTATCCATTTTGGGGAAGTACTATTAGCATGAATTTTTATTTTTTTAATTGGGAAACACAATTTATGAAAAAGGATTAACAAATCATGGAAGTTGTTGAAGGCTCTATTGGGATCAATGTCGTCGTAGATATCGCTCCAAGACAAGTTGCCTATAGCTGCTATAAACTTTCTAATATTATCATCACAATAGTCTTTGGTATTAATGTACCAATATTTAAAAGTTGGTTTTTGATTTTTAATAGGAAATGTTAACGTTTGACACATGTTATGATCCGACAGAAAGAGCTCGTATGTATTGCCAACAGATTTTTTTATATTACTAAAAATATGATCAAGACACGAATTTTTCCGTGTGGGCGTCTCAATATGTTGATAAAAACCATAGCTACAGAAAATATCCTTAAGCGTTACAGAGTCTCTACTATTTTTCAACGTGTCTATATTAATATCACCGGTAATTATGATTCGATTTTTATGTTTAAGAAGTAGTTTATATAGCAAAAGTTCTAGCTTTTCAAAAAATAGGCATGTACCCGAATTTTGTGTCCTATAAATACAGATTACAATACATTGTAGGGCAGGTACTTCGATACCACAACACTCGAATATTCTCTCTGTGGAAAGGTCACGAACAAGCTCTATTTGTCTGAATTCCATAGACTTATGTACAAGAATGCATACGCCACCTCGCTTTTCCTTTTTCCTAGAGAAGAAGGATGCGAGATTATAGCTTTTGAAAATGACATTTAATTCATTTTCAAAAGTTTCCGAAAAACACATAATATCAATTTTAATATTTTTCTTACACAATTCATTCAAGCAAATTTCTATAAAATCTATTTTATTAATTAAACCTGCTATATTTTGGTGCATTAATTTCGATACATGCGGTGCAGCACCATCAATTAAGAAAAAAATTAATTTGGTCACTGTTACATCTAGTGGTGTTAGGGTTCAATACATTATTTTTTATGTTACCCTTGCAGTTTTTAGAACACTTATCAATTATTGGGAAATAGTAGGGTATAGTGCCTTTTTTGTAGACATTACGTTGTTTTATAGATTTTTTAGTTAGTTTACATGTTTTTGATAAATACTTACATGCATAGTCATTAGAGTCAACAATCAAACAAATTTTTTTTGCTAAGTTTTTCGGATTTACTTTTCTCGTGTACTTGTCATGGGTCAAAAATATGAATTTACAGTTTTTACTATTTTTCTTCTATTCTCTTCTATCTATTATATCTATTATATTATATCTATTTTTAATCTATTATAAGAGATTATTTAATTTCCATTCATTTAGAAATGGGTTATGGCTGACACTAAGTAATAATATGTTAATACATTTAAATTTGCTCATAAATGCTGCCAAATCCATTGCCAGGCGAGTAGGATTAGTGTCAATTTGACCTATTCCCAAAACCAAATAATTTTTCTGAGAGTCAATTACATTTTCAGGACATGAGTGGAGTATTTCTTGAGTTGGTGCAAAAGGTTTAATCACAGAAAATACTTTGTAACTTCCATATACGGTATTGCTTCTCAATTCCACAATATTTTTTGCTAATCCTTTGCATTCTGCACCTCCATAAATGTATATATAGGGGTAAATATTATCTTCGTTCTCAGTTAATGAAATTTGGACACTACTTGCGTCATCTATTGGGTTCTTATAACACGATGTGAGGTTTTTACGAATAAGTTGCGGCGGTGCGGTCGGCGTTGTGTCCGCGTTGATAGTATCGCCATCTGTTAAGCCCTTCGTGTCAACTTTGTTATCCACATTGCTTAAAGGGGACTGCTGTTCGGCTAATTTTGATCGATTAATATGTTTTTTATTAGGTCTTGATTTCGGCGTACACTTGGGCGTTTTTGCAACCTTTGGCGATTCTGAACATATCCTTTTGTAGCGAGTAATTACACTTTGGTTATTATCAATCTGATTTTTTAGTGAACTGTTTTCAGTCAACAATTTCTCAATTTCTTGATGACAACTCAGTAATTCGCTCTTAAGTTTTATAATTTCATTTGTAAGTTCTTCAATATCGTAGTGTTGAACCGTTGACAGATCCGGCAAAGTCGTGGTTAAATAATTAGAAACTGAAGAGTTTAGAGAGGAGCTAGAACAGGCCGAATCATCTAGGACAATCTTTTTTCTTAAAGTAATATTTTCCGAGTCGCTATCCATGATTCAGTTTCAAATTATACAAGGTGTAAATTTAACATCCGAGAATAATATAAGTGTGTTCTTTACTTTCAGTTACACACAGAGCTATAGTGGTTGTCACGATCCATACGAAATCTTCCGATTTTTGTTTCGATAGCAAAATCCGTTCGTTGCGTCCTAGTAATAAAAACCAAATAAAATAATTATATTTTGTTTTCCAACTTCGCGAGTTCGCTTTCTAAGAAACCTGGGAAATTCGTTTGATTAAAGGAACTGTCCTTTAATCAAACGAATTTCGCAGGCAAAATAAAAACAAGCAGTAATTGGAAGTCGGAGCCAAATAAAATTATCTTTATTTGCAACGAAGCGGCGGCTGATTAATGTTGCAATGATAAAAGAATACCGTGGCACGTCTAAGGGAAATTGAAGAAAATAAATTGTATCCGTTTACATAATTATTATGTCAAATTCTTGCGTCACTAACTGACTGACAGCATAGAGCATAGATATTTTAATAGAGGCACATTTCTTAAGGGCGCTCTGTAGACAAACTTTCTTGACCAGTGTGACCCATATTGTTGCTTGGCGGCGTGGCAGTCGCGCTGTGACAGCTGACTCTACGAGTGCAAGAGAGACGAAAGTTTCTCCTGTGTATCTTTACTACGAGAGCAAGAGAGACGGAGAACGACACCAGCGCCGCCAACGGCGCCAACTACGTACTACACTGACAACCGTGAACACGCCAGTTAGAATCGGCATACGAAATCCTTAAGAAATGCGCTTCTATTATCTTCTATCTGTATTCATTGCTGACAGGCAGCAGGGTCGCCTCAATGAATACAGATTTATACATAGAACCGCAGTCCTTAAGAATTTCGTGTGCTGTTCCAAGTGGGGTCTGGACCCACTTTAGTTCGTAGTTGGCGTAGTTCTCCGTCTCTCTTGCTCTCGTAGTTAAGATAAACCGTTTATTTTGCTCTTACACTGGGGGAACGACTGCTACGTCGCCAAGCAGCTATTTCGGTCGCAGAAAGTTTGTCTTCAGAGCGCCCATACGAAATGCGCATCTACTCGTATGTAAATATCTGAGCTCTTTGTTCGCGTCGAGATAATTGTAGCAACTGCGATTGGCGTGACCCTGTTGCTACGGGGCGTCAATGTATACCGTGGTGGTTGGAGGGTAGGCTCAGAACGCCAGTTCAAAAAGTCATACAGAATCTCTTTGCCTGCCCCAGAGGCGGAGGATTAAAGCCTGTGATTTATCGTGTGCCGGCTTATGTTCTTTTACAAGCTTTTATTTTCAGACTTTCGCCTGTACCGGTGACTGTTATCAAAGACTATTGAGCTAAAATGTTGTGTGTCGCGTGACAATGCAATTATGATATCATGGAGTTGGCCTGATGACGATGAAAGCCATACGAACTCAACAATAAAACGTCTTAATCCCATTGAGTTTGGGCTCGTTTGATTTGTATTGAAAAGTACTTTGATCATAGGTTTAGGGCGTATTATGAAAGCTTGTTTTTTTACTTTTAATTTGTTTATGCTGGACATGAAAATGAAGATAACGTATTCTCTTAAAGAGACAGAAATTGCCAGAGAAAATAGGAAAAAGTTATCATACGTCACTTTACATGAAAACTATATCTACGGAGCTGAGTGAAGTGTTCACTCCACTCATCTCCATTTCCATATAATCTCCTCGTAGTTAAGAAGTTAGCTAAGTTGCGATCAATTAATGATCACATTATGTCCATCGCCATTCATAGTTATTTGGTTTTCGTAAAGGTACTGATACATTCGAGCAGTCACTTGTAATGAGCATTCTTACGAACCAATGTTATACCACAAAAATATAAGCGAGAGCGTTTTAAATAGCGAACATTCTATCGAGCGATCTGGCGAGCATTCTTGCAGACGACAGTATGTTTTGAGCTTATTGCCGATTAGAGCGTTCGCTAGAAAGACCGTGAACATGTTTGTAGCCATGTTTGGCTCTGTTCGTTGTTCAGTTCGACTAATTTAAAAACGGCGAGTGCTCGATGTTCTGTTACAAGTGAATGCTCTAGCTAGTCTATCAGCATCATAACGTAAGCGGAATGAGAAAATACTCTGCTATAATTTCGTTATATTAAATTGATGTTTAGGAGCAAACACTGCTTTTGCTTGTGAAACGAAAATATAATATTATGATTATTGAGTTTGTAGTAGGGCTGTAAACAGAGCCCCGGTGCTAGCAGTACGCAACGCCGCCGGCGTTCTGTTGACAGTATAGTACCGTCCGCGTCATAGTAAAACACAGTTCGACGCTATAGCGCGGCGTCAGGTTAGCGCTTTGATGCGCGCTATGTACGCGTTCTGTTTGACAAAGCCTTAAAGGTTTGTACTTTACTACGGTAGCTTAAAATCTTTAATACCTACTCTATGCTACTGCGAGTTAGATTTCGTTTCAAGTTCTGAGTAAACACAAGATCGTAAACCCTAACGGCCTTATTACAAAAAACTGAATAAACCTTAGCTTGAACCAGTACTATAAAGGCCAAGACTTATAGCAGAGCAATGGTGTAAACTTGTTCTTATTACAAAACATATTTGAGCCACGGCTTTTATGATACCTAATAAACTAAGCTCAAAATATCAAACACAGATAAAAACAATTCTTATTCGTTCATCATGACATCAATCACTCTTTACGTTCCGTATTTTTATAACAAAATATATTTTCTTTAATTGATAATGATTATGAATTATATAAAAGGTACAAAAGCACTAGAAATTTTATTATTTACAATAAATATTAATAATCACTACTCTCTTAGTGCCAATTTTTTTTTGAGGCTTATATTTTGTAATGTCACCTGAACAACAGCTAAGAGCGCGTAACGAAACGGAGTTCACTCTCTTGAAAGTACTTACGCTACATCAAAATTTTGTTTGCAAAGAGGTGAAACTTCTATTTGAATTATCTATTAAACTATTTTATTGAAATCCTGCTGCTATGGAAGAACAAGAACAAAAAAGGCTGGTACAGACATGTCGACAATTTTCATTGCAAAAGTTTTTGTGAATCTGTACTTTTGCCTAAATAGCTCCAAATTTTCAAAATCTTCAATAGCGACTGAGTCAATCATATCTATGTCAATTTCAGCAAGCTATTTCACCGAAAACAGTTACAATATAAACAAAGTATTTGACATTAGTGAAAGTAGCAAAATTGGTTTATCGTATTAAACTAGGGGTCGCGATGGTTTAGTTTTATATCGTATAGTGATCCATAGTTTTGCGATAAACCTCATTTTGTAATAACATTGTGGTCTAAACTATCGTTTTTGCTGATTTAAGCTTGGTATTAGCCTTAAAGCGTCTTTTGTAATAAAGCCGTAAAAGTTTTAGTCTGAGAGTAGGATGAAACGTCTTGATATAGTTAAATAGATTTACATCTCTTAGGTTAATACCACATCCATTAACGGATTGGAAAGTTATATATATAACACACAAAGGTTTTATTGAACAAAATTGCATATTTTGTTCAATAAAAGATAAGAAGTATATTATTTATTATTAATGCTAAAAGTCGCAGGCGAAGCTGCAACTTAAAAACTCTAAAAAATAAAAAGAAAAAAAAACAAAACGAAAATGAAAACTTAAAATCGGAACAAAAATGATAACTAGGAATATAGCTTCTTTTTTTAAAAAAGAGAACCGCCTTCAAAAAATAGATCCACTCAAAAGTACGAAATAATTTTTACATTCGCTGCCCTTATCCTCTCAAACTTCCTTTCGAAATACTTAGTTTTTGAAGTCGGTGCCAAACCGAATCCCTCTTAAAGCCTTTTGTTTGACGTCATCCTTTCGAAACCAGCGCATTCAATCTACATACAGTCCAAAATAGCTAAGAAGTATAATTAATTAAATAATTAAGCATTAATAAACATCAAACAAATATTAACAGACTTTATAAGCATTACAATTTTACTAAGCTTTAATCATACTTTTAGTTTCATGCATTAATCTATCGTAACAAGTGTTTATGTATCTTATAGTGATTGATTTATAGCTAAAACCACGTGCCACAATTAAGCGTTGTTACGCTTAACTGATTCCAGACGCGTACCTACTAACATCGCATCAAGTTGCTCGTCTTGTAACATTACCCTAGCTATGCCGTATTCTTTCGCTTTGGAGTGTAAAAAATATAGTAGCAGAAAACATCTTAAAAATGGAGGTGTTTCGTACCATTGCTAAGTACGATTTTCATTGTTTTCTAATATAAGTCTTATTTTGTTTCAAATTACTAATATTTAATAGAACGGTTAGTCAAAATCAACCTTATTCAATGAAGATAATGTTTATTTTGGATTGATTCTATTCAATAGAACATGCACAACTTCTTCGCTACTCAAGTAATGGTGTGGTCAAGTCGAATATATTATGTCTTTGACCGAGTACGCAAATGTCAACCATATCTCTAACGCAATTAACATTATAATTGCTACCACTGAGAATACCACCGCCATCTATGGTCAAGTAGCGGAATTGACTCGTCAATCGAATCCAGTGTGACTATAGATCGTAAATACGATCTGTCGCTAAAGCAAAATAAATCTTATTTGTAGAATGGCAGGGTTTATTTCCAAATCTGTAAAGTAGGCTAGTTTTGAATAAACCTAAACTACAAATTAAACGCATTGTTTCTTTGTAGTGCAATATACGAATATCGGTTTATTAGTGTGAGTTTGGCGACAGCGGTTTCTAGTTCCTATAGTAATTTTTGTATTGCATTTTTATTGCTTTTGCGCTTGAGGGCAGACGTTGTTGATGGTTGTGTTAACTTGTGTCAATATTGTGAATTTAACGGTGTAAATTTTTGTAATTTTAAAAAGTATTTTGGTTGTATTTTAAGTACCTAACTAGAGTCTTTTTGAGGTCTTTTTTATTGATTTGATAGATTCGGCGTATTATTTTCTCTGTTTGGCAGTGGGCAGACGTTGTTGAAGGTTGTGTCAACTTGTGTCTATATTGTGAATTTAACGGTGTAAATTTTTGTAATTTTAAATAGTATTTTGGTTGTAATTTAATTAATTAGAGTCTTTTTGAGGTCTTTTTTATTGATTTGATAGATTCATCGTAATATTTTCTCTGTTTGGCAGTATTCTTTTTGTTTTTGTTGGTTTGGCACCGACTTCAAAAACTAAGTATTTCGAAAGGAAGTTTGAGAGGATAAGGGCAGCGAATGTAAAAATTATTTCGTACTTTTGAGTGGATCTATTTTTTGAAGGCGGTTCTCTTTTTTAAAAAAAGAAGCTAAATTCCTAGTTATCATTTTTGTTCCGATTTTAAGTTTTCATTTTCGTTTTGTTTTTTTTTTCTTTTTATTTTTATTTGTTACTTTTTAGTGATAGGTACTCTATTCAGTTTAAGTTTTGGGCTAATTGATAGTTTGTTTATAGTTAGATTTAAATTATTTTAGTAATAAGTTTTCTTATTCCTTATTTAACGGTGTAAATTGTTGTCATTTCAAAAAAGTATTTGATTGTATTTTAATTTATAATCTTTATATGAGTACATTTAATATAAAGGGTACATATTCAATAATATTTTTTCTTAATTTTTAGAGGTTTTTAAGTATTCAATACGCAGCTTGTTATAACTTATGTTTTACGGTCACTATTCAAGGATATTATTTGTTGCTTTTTAGAGTCATTTTTAGGTCTGGAATTTAACTTTTTTATTAAGTTGTTATTAGTTGTAATTTCTGTGCAGATTTTTAGGTTTTCGTTTCCGTTTTTGTTTTTTTTTTATTTGTATTTCATACTTTTTAGTGATAGATACTCTATTCACTTTAAGTTTTGGGCTAATTAGTAGTTTGTTTATAGTTAGATTTAAATTATTTTAGTGATAAGTTTTATTCTAGCATAAGTCTGTACTTAATCATGACTTTGACATACCTACTTTTATTCTGTGTGCCTATGGGCTTAGGTAGAAAAACGAAGGATGCTGTAAGAAAGAGTCGCGCAAGGGAGAATGAAACTCCCGAGGAAAAAAAACGACGACTTGATGCTGCAAGAGATCGTCAGCATGTTGCACATGCTGCAGAAACTAATGAGCTAAGAGAGGTTCGCTTATCAAAAATTCGTGCGAAGACTCATTCTATTAGAATCTCGGAATCCGAAGAGCAGACTAGTCAGCGTTTGTTGTTAATGCGGGAACATGCTCGTCTAGTTAGGGCAAACGAAAATGAAGAGCAGACAAGTCAGCGTTTGTTGTCAATGCGGGAACATGCTCGTCTAGTTAGGGCATACAAAACTGAAGAGCAGACTAGTCAGCGTTTGTTGTCAATGCGGGAACATGCTCGTCTAGTTAGGGAAAACGAAACTGAAGAGCAGACTAGTCAGCGTTTGTTGTCAATGCGGGAACATGCTCGTCTCGTTAGGGCAAACGAAACTGAAGAGCAGACTAGTCAGCGTTTGTTGTCAATGCGGGAACATGCTCGTCTAGTTAGGGCAAACGAAACTGAAGAGCAGACTAGTCAGCGTTTGTTGTCAATGCGGGAAAATGCTCGACAAACGAGAGCTAATGAATCTGACGAACAGCGGGCAAACAGACTAGCTCAGATGCGACAGGCTGCAGCAAATAAACGAAAAGCTGCTACCGAACTTTTCAAAGCAACTATTAATCAGTTTTCTGATGTACCCTGTACGCTTTGCCATAAAATGCTATATCCGCAGCAGCGCATTAATTTGAAGCTCACAGATCAAATAAAAAACTTGTTGCCATCTGAATTACAGCACATGGACAAAGTTATAACTTGCTCCAGGTGCTCCTCGAATTTCAGTAAAGGTAAGGTGCCTTCGCAAGTTTATTGGAACTGCTTGGTTGTACCGGGTATCCCACCTGTTATCGAATGTCTTTCTAGTTTCGAAAAGAAATTGCTTTCACGTATTGTGCCTTTTATAAAAATAGTTAGACTCACTGAAAAGTTTAGTCAACAGTGGTGCAAAGGTCAGGCTATATTATTCGCTCAAGACGTGGAAGAACTGGCGGAGCAACTGCCTTTACCGTTTGATAGGGCAGGTCTAGTTATTGTCGCCGAGTCTCTGGAAAATGTTCGGGCACGAAGGGAGTTTTCGGTAAATATGGAAAAGCTGAAACTTGCTTTATCCTGGCTCTTACAAAATAACCCTTTATATAGAAACGTTCGGCCAACTTTCTCTGTTGTAGGCATGGACTTGGCTGATATTGTTCAAACCTCAAATGCAGGAACTAACCAAAATTTACAAGAAGTTATGCAGCCGGCGCCTTGCCAAATCGTAGACAAAAGAAAATTTTCTGTCATTTCTGAGTACAGTTCAATCTTACGAGGCTCATTCCATCAAGCAGACGCTACAAAATTCACTGAACATACAAAAGGGAGACAGTGCACTGCTATGGCTACCATGGCAAATGTTGCTGCAGCCGTTAGTAACGTCGATAACTGGACAAGCAGTGACATAGACTTGATTCTTTTGGCTGGAGATCGCTACTACCGAGAATGCATTACTGCTAGGATTGAGCCCTCTGAACAGGAGGCAAATACTGATTTCTTAGCTATTAGAGAACTTTTACCGAGAGTGACATATGGTGGAGTAGCAGTTAATATTCTTATTCGAGAAGAAGATTCATTTAATGGCCACTTGGTAGTAGATAACACTATTGATGGTTTTCCCAACCTTTACAATGCACTGTCAACTTTTTTTGATACTAGAAGCCATGGAATCTTAACTGCCAATTCTGTAAGTGTAGGCATATGCAAACAGGACAATAATTATTACTTATTTGACTCGCATTCACGGGGGCCTAAAGGTTTTCAAGCACCTTTAAGAGGCACGGCTTGTTTGATAAAATTTTCAAATGTGAATGAGCTTAGACGTGTATTTCTGAGAAATACACAAATTAAAAGGACTGTTTCCTTGCAAGACAATCAATATACGTTGACACCTATTATAATTTTATTAGACCAACAAATTCAAAACAATGTAATTGAAACTAACCGGGAAAATCCAAGCAATCAATTTGAAACTATCCAACAAAGTATGAACAATCTAATTGCAAACAACTGCACAGACGTTTATGACAATCATAATAATTTGACTCAACCACCACAGATCGATATTTTAGCTACAGCATCTACGAGTCTGCTGATGCCTATTGAGGAAACAGTTCCTGAGGTCGAGGCTGTATTGCAATTTAACAATGAAAATCGCAATCAGTTGAATTGCGTGCCTATTTTGGATATTCGCAGAAAGACTGCTCCTCCGCTGAGCGTCGAAAGAGAAAAAAGAAGTGAAGAATTGGCATGGTGGTTCTTATATCCTCATGGCATCAATGGTTTCGGAGAAAGTAGACCAATACCAATAACTCCACTGGACTATTTCCAGGCCAGGGTTATGGGTAGTGACAGGCGCTTTCACAATAATGATTATTTATTCTTTGCCTTATCGGTAGTTGAATACTACAGAGCCAAATCGAGTGTAAGCGTTGCATGCCGCCTGCGCCAAGGAGAAAGTATCCCACAGAATTTAGTAGACAACATTCATATTGCAATGAGAAACATAAGAGGATCAGGGCATATTGGCGTAGAGCTTGCTCAGAGCTCATTGCTATGGTACGTAGTATCGGTCCACCGACTTGGTTCTTAACTTTGTCGTGTAACGATATAAACTGGAATGATATGCAAAAGGCATTGCTGATTGCTGATAATCGTGCGTCTGAAAATCCTGCTGAATTATCATTTGAGGAGAGAGTACATCTTGTTGAAAAATATCCCATTACTGTTGCTCGTCAGTTTATGTTGAAAGTCAACGCTATAATTAAATACATAAAAAGTGATAGTGAACTGCTGGGTGGAAAAACCGTTGATTGGTGGTACAGAATAGAATACCAAAATCGCGGCAGCCCCCATCTCCATATGTTGTTGTGGTGTGAATCAGTACCTGATTTTTTTACTGTAGCTGGGAAAAAATGCATTGAACAAGTAATATCATGCTCAATCAGTAATGAAAATCAAGATCTAAATGAACTTGTTCTAAAAGTGCAACAACATAAGCACAGTAACACTTGCTACAAGAACCGGGAAATACCTATTTGTCGATTCGGGTTTCCGCGGCCTTTAAGGACAGAAACTGAATTATTAGGGCCGGATGAAACGTTGACAAACAAAGGTCGATTTTGCAATTTGAAGCGGACAGAAAGTGAACGCATGATTAATAATTATAATCCCTGTTTACTCGAACTTTGGCAGGGTAATATGGACTTGCAGCCTTGCGGAAGTGTGACAGCTGTTGCTTACTATGTCGCCAAATATGTAAGCAAGTGCGAACCAACGGATGCTGGAGATGTTGTTCGTGAGGCTGTTAATAAAGCAAAGCGTCAAGGAGGTGAAATATGGAAACAGCTGTTTTCAATTTCCATGACAATATTATCCCAAAGATTAGTCAGTGCACCAGAATGTGCGTTTAAATTATGCCACTTGCCTCTGAAGGTGTGTCCAAGAAAAGCTGTTTTTATAAATAGCTGTAGACCCGACCAAAGGTTTCGCCTTCTACGCTTGGAAGGTGATGACAATTCAATATATAACAACATATTTGACAAATATCAACAAAGACCAGAAAGTCTAGAAGATATTTCTCTGGCTGAATTTGCTGTCAGGTATGAGTCAATAGGTGGAGATCATTGGACTGAAGAGGATGGAGACCATGAACTACGGCAAGAAGAAGTTACAAATCAGAGATTTATTAAACTCAGAAATGGCACGCGGATGAAAGTCCGAAACCAACCGGCGATTCTTAGGACGAGATATTATACAATTAACTCCGATAGAGAAGGATTTTTCTACAGCCTTCTTGTATGCCATGTGCCATTTAGGGATGGACGAGAGTTGCTAATGGAAGGAGAAACTGCTGAAAATGGTTTCCTCAGGCGCCAACATGAGCTCCGACCTCTCATGCCGAATGTGTCTGCAGAACAATTTATGCACGCAGAACAAGTCATCCAACAAGCATTGGCCCACGCTGCAGCTCTACAACTGGTTCGAAACGCTGATAATCCCGAACAGGACTTAGTTGAACTTCTTCATGCAGACGATGTGATTATGGGTGAAATAGATTGTGAGAACAGAGCTGAAGTACAAACCACGTTGATGTCAGATGAAATATTTCATCAAAATATTAACAGTTTGAACGTAGATCAACGGGATCTATTTAAAACTGTTGGTGAATCTATGAAAAAAGACTTACAGAATCAAAACAGCACTGACCAACTCTTACTATTTATAACAGGAGGTGCCGGGTCAGGTAAGTCCTTTCTATTAAAATTGATTGTGGAATTAATCATCAGATGCTATTCACCGACGGTTGATAGTTTACTAAAACCCATGTTCGTGGAAGTCACATCTTTAACAGGTGTTGCGGCTCGCCTTGTGGGTGGAAAAACTTTGCATTCGGTATTCTCACTACCTATAGAAAAAGGTAGGGCCTCTACTTACAAGGCTGTCACAGGTCAGAGGCTTGAGCAAGAGCGACAAAAGTGGCGCACTATTCGGTGGCTCATAATTGACGAGATAAGTATGGTGTCATACGAAAATTTACGTCAAATACACCTGCGACTGCAAGAATTTAAAAACAACAGGCAATTGTTTGGTGGCATCAATGTGTTGGTATTCGGTGACCTGATGCAACTTCCACCTGTAAACGGCCACTGGTGCTTCGAACGACCAGCATGGTGTGAGGCCGAAGTACATCTGTGGCACCAATTCCGGCTATGTGAGTTGACCGTCAACATGCGGCAACGGGATGATAGCGAATTTATCGACATCCTTAATAATTTGCGATTCGGTCAGCTCACAACGAACCAGTTAGAGTTGCTAATTGAACGAAAACAAGTACCTAAAACTGGTCAATTCGCAGACGGTGTCGCTCTTAGGATTTATCCTACGATAAAACAAGTTGACACATATAACAACATGATGACTAAAATTATATCTACTCGCAGTCACTTGTACACAATCAGTGCCGTAGATGAGTCCAGGGAATTAGCCACATACGGCAGGACGCCCCCCGCAAACGCAGTTCCGGCTGATCCAAACAAATGCGGCGGACTTGTACAGACAATTGAATTGGCTGTGGGCTCCCGCATTATGCTCCGGAGAAATATTTCAATAACTGATGGCTTAGTGAACGGGGCAATAGGTGTTATTAAAGGATTCAAATGGCCGGCACTAAGAAGAGATCAACTTGAGCCAGGTGAACTGCCTGTTGCCATTTTGATATAATTTGATGATCCATCAATAGGAATGCGTCTCAAAGATGATGATGGATATATTT
Source organism: Euclidia mi (assembly GCA_944739405.2). Lineage (NCBI taxonomy): Eukaryota > Metazoa > Arthropoda > Insecta > Lepidoptera > Erebidae > Euclidia > Euclidia mi. The sequence goes on along the minus strand of OX123205.2, from coordinate 10,167,020 downwards.
CCATAGCACCAGTGACGGCGACCTATCAAGGTAATCGCGGCTATGGTGATATCGAGAGACGGATGTTGCCAGTCATATTGAGTTGGGCTGTGACGGTACACAAGTTGCAAGGATGTACACTTCGTTTCGCGGTAATCGACCTAGGGCCTAAAATCTTTGCCAAAGGCCAATGCTATGTTGCCTTGAGTCGGGTCAAATCCCTAGAAGGCATGGCTTTAAATGATATTGACTCGAACAAATTACTGAACCATCCCCACGACAACAGAGCCTTATCTGAAATGATAAGAATGAGAAATATGCTCTCGCATTAGATTCTTTCACCGACTTCATTTGTTTAGAAAATCTTTTTTTTTAAGTCGGTTAAAATACTATTTTTTTTCTAAGTGTTACTGCTAACAAATACGTTTTTTTGAAAACCGCATCAACCGCAAAATCGGTTGAGCCAAACTTGAGTTCATCGCTGGCAAACAAAATTCAAAATGAGAACCTTCTTTTTTTGAAGTTGGTTAAAATACTAAAACTTTCTCCTAAGTGTAACAAAAATACATTTTTTCTGAAAACCGCATAAAAATCGGTTCAGTCAAACTCGAGTTAATCGCTGGCAAACTTACACATATACGGTTCAAAATGAGAACCTTTTTTTTTTAAGTCGGTTAAAATACTAAAACTTTCTTCTAAGTGTAACAAATACATTTTTTCTGAAAACCGCATAAAAATCAGTTCAGCCAAACTCAAGCTAATCGTGGGCAAAGTTACATATATACGGGTCAAACTCAGAACCTTCTTTTTTTGAAGTCGGTTAAGGGCCTAAAACCTTCTCCTAAGTGTAACAAATACTTTTCTGAAAACCGCATCAAAATCGGTTCTGCCAAACGCGAGATAATCGCGGACAAACAAACATACATACATACATACATACAGGTCAAACTGAGAACCTCCTTTTTTTTTTGAAGTCGGTTAAAAAGTCGGTTATCGCAGTAAAAAAAATGGCTAAAGAAGTCTGCCGTGACCAATACTTCTGTAAAGAAATCGAAAAAATAAATAGTTTCTGGATCATTCGGTTTCAATGTTTAGTGTGACCAATCCAAGCTGGAAAAAAAGCTGATATTCTGTTAAATCTGGTTAGACTCGTAAGCGGAGTCCAAGGCGAGAAGTCTTGGATGCAACTGGGATAACGCTAGGACGATGATGAACTTAGTGTAACCATAATATATCGCGATAAAATCCGTTAACTGTAGTTTAATTTCAATGTGTAACAGTCGCGTAAACCCAAGAAGATATGATGATGATATTTATTAGAGCCATATTCGGTACCCATTCATTCACAGTTCATTTGCTTTGTGGTATCTTCAAGACAAATATTCAGTTATTTGTAACGGTTATCTTTTTTATTCAAATGAGTTTTTCGAGTCAGTCATGTGTGCTAATGCCATTTGACAAAAAAATATTGCTGACCTGGAGTAAATTGGATTAAACAAGTTTTTATAAAGCATTATCTGTATCAAAATTTCAGTTTTGCTCGGCGTCTTTAGTAACATAATATATGTACCTAATTGCATGAACAATAACCATGATATGAGGACGGGCTGGCGTAGCGGGAGTGTAAGCGACTGCTACGCCGAAGGTCGCGGGTTCGATTCCCGCTCGACTCAACATTTGCGTGCATGAACATAGATGTTTGTTTTTGTCTGAGTGTTTCTATGTATAATATGTATGTATTTACAAAGAAAGTATAAATGTATGTTTATCCATTATCTAGTTCCCGTAGTACAAGTTCTGCTTAGTTTGAGACTTGATAGTGTTGTGTATTTAAGTGTACCAAATCTTTATTATAAAAATATATCGCAAATTATCTTTTTGTTACAAATATTTAAGCGCCCGTATAAGGAATATATCTTTTAACGGGCCAATTTATTAGCATTCAAAGATCATTTTTGGACCAACTAAGTGTTGCCCCGAATGGGAATCGAAACGACAAGGCTCGATTGAGTGTTAATAGACAAGGAGTCGCTAGCACTTCGGCATCACTGCAGTGCTTTTAAGAAATATGTATATTTTAATTATTTATGTGACTAAATTTAACTTCGATATAATCAATATAATATGATTTCTCTTGAATAACTTAAAAATTTGCTTAAGTAGGTGGTAGCGCCATCTACCTTCCTATCTACAACTAATCGCATCAACATGAATCGTTCCACGCTTGTCTAGTGCGAGCGATATCATATTTCCGTCCCGCTCTTTCCCTCTCCCTGGAAGAGGCACTGCCTTCACCTGATTCGTCGACGTGATCGTGGACGCGAGTGAGAGTCTAGAACATTCCGCTCGCTAAGAACGCCGTCTCGATACCGCTCCGCGCCGCACCGCTGTATGTGATTTACCGCTTCCACCAAGGAAAACCCGCTTGTGAGTGAAGTGAAAACAAGCAGCCGCATCACGAAACCACCAGGAGGAAAAGAAACGAAGAAGGCTGTATAAGATAAGTGCCTTCCATCCTGGAAATATCCTATACCCACTCAATCACCTCCTCCCGTATCCATCTCCTCATCCCTTACTCCTTTCTAGGCGACCCAGAACTCGCCCTAATACAGTCCATTCCATTAATCCTTCCCAAGTCGCCTACCCTAATCGGTTTCGGTGTATCGCCATTCCATTTTTTTTTGGTCCTTCGAGCCGGATTCATTTACGTTTTATACGTTATACCGCTATACCTAGGCAGTTATAGCACCTAGCTATACTCCTAATATATTCACATAACCGTCACATGGTTATTTCCGCCCGCATTAGTAGGTAAACTTTTATGTAGCTACCTACTTATTAAATTATTATTTCTGCAACTATCATAGTTGTCTTATAAATCTCATATTTCAATCAACTTTTATTTCCTCAGCTCTAAAGTGTTGCCTACTTAGGTAAAATAATAGATACATTAGATATTCTTATTTTGTTTCGTTCTCATTAGCTTATACTTACGTAAGCATGTCACAACAAAAGAAGTAACGCGTGTCGGAAGACAAAGAGATGACAATCTTAGAAGCAAAACGCAATATTTTATTTGAGCGCATTCAAAATATCTATGAACGATCAAAAACCGCATCTATGTCTGACAGTAATAGCGAAGCATTTCTCAGTTATTGTACAACAGTAGATAGTATTCGAACAGACTTTCATAAGTTGTTAGACGATTATAACGCAAGATTACTTTCTATCAATCCTGATGAAAAACCGAACTATCAGGCGTATACCTCATTCGAAGATCTTTATTGTATTATTAAGCGTATACAATCGCAATTGGAGGGTAAATGTTCGGCAGAGCCCGTTGCCCGCAAACCGAGATTACCGCCAATCGAGATTATGTCGTTTGACGGAGATATACAAAATTGGCCGATATTCTATGCAAGTTTTAAGTCTACAGTGCACGATAATGGTTCTCTGACAGATGCTGACAGGTTGTACTATTTAATAGGTAAACTGTCACCGAAGGCCCAGTCCGTATTTGCAGGTGTCACACCCAGTGCTGAGAATTATCAGGTCATATTTCAGTCACTACTTGACAGATATCAAGACACGCGCGTTCTAGCGTCTACGTACTTTGACCAAGCTTTAAGTCTCAAACTGTCCAGCAACGCGTCTGTCTCGAATTTCCAGCTGTTTATTGATAACTTCGTAACCGCGGTTAATTCTCTTAGGAATTTAAAATTAGAAGATCTTTCCGACTTTATGTTGCTTCAACTCGCTTTAAAAAAGTTTGACACTGATACAATTCGCGCATTCGAGATGACGGAACGCAATAATAAAATACTTACACTAGATAGTTTTATTTCGTTCATCAAAGATCAGTGTCGAATATTTCATAATACGCAGTCTGGTTCACCTGGCCCGTCTAACACTAACAACAACAAACAAAGGTTGAATAAATCGCGAAATAGTAGTAATAACTCGGTCCCTAATCCACAATCTTACGTAACATGTTCGGAATCTAATAGTAATAATTCACAGAAGTGTCTGTGCAGTAATATAGTGCACGACCATTACTATAAGTGTCCCACCTTTAATGATTTAAATCCAATTGCTCGTTTTAAAAGCGTAAAAGATAACAAAGCTTGCATTAATTGCTTAAGCATAAAACATAAAACGAGTAATTGTTCCAGTAGAACGAGATGTCGCACGTGTAAACAAAAACATCATACACTGTTACATTTTGATAAAAATAACCGGTTGTCAAGTCAAGCCGCTAACCTTGACACACTCACGCAAGTGCAGAACACGGTAGCTGCGCCTTCCACGCCTCGCAATAATGAGATATCGTTGTGTACGACATCCATTACGCGGGCGGCACGCACGCGCGGACGGCCTTCGCGCGCTTGTAGTGATCAGAGCAGTGCTAGGCCGCCATGTATGGCGTCTAAGACTGTTCTGTTAGCGACAGCGCAAGTTATCATATATGATGTCAATGGGTCGCCGCACATGGTACGTTGTCTGCTAGATAGCGCATCTCAGACCAATTTAATAACGTTAGAATTGTTCAAACGCCTCGGATTATGGAATAACTTTAAAAATACGAACTCAATAATCCGAGGGATAGGCGGATCAGAAAAACATTGCAAAGGTTCCGTAGATGTTAAAATACATTCGAGTTTTAATAGGGACATTAATTTTAACATTTCTTCGCTTATCGTGGAACGTATTACAGACACGTTGCCAAACGCTAATGTGGACGTGTCGCTCCTCACACATCTCGAATCATTACCACTAGCGGATTCGGAGTTTGCGAATCCGGCAGACATTGATGTTTTGATCGGAGCCGCAATATTCCCGCACTTGCTACTTACTAAAGTGGTACGTAGTGAGCAAAATAACTTACCGCCCGCTATTGAGACGGTATTCGGGTATGTAATTATGGGTACCGTACCTACATTACATACTTCTCAATACGTTACGTCTTGCTGTTGTTCTGTTCTTCAAGAAAACAATATTGACTCTCTTCTCAAGCGATTTTGGGAGCTTGAAGAGGTTACCGCACCGCCCTCGATGAGCCGTAAAGATCTCGAGTGTGAAGAACATTTCCGCGCTACCACTGTTCGTGACGACAGTGGCAGATACGTTGTGGCGTTGCCATTCTGTGGTGACCCTTATTCGTTAGGCGACTCGTACGCTGCTGCGCTCAGACGTTTCCATTGTTTGGAACGTAAACTTGATGCATCACCTAAGTTACGCAGCGCCTATAATGACGTCATTCGTGACTACATAGATAAAGGTTTTTTGAGTGTAGTTGTAAACAACGAGGGCAACTCTCTGTCCTCATATTATATCCCGCATCACGGCGTAGTTCGCGAAGATAAAACCTCTACTAAACTTCGTGTGGTTTTAGACGTTAGTTGTAAGACTACATCGTGTCAGTCGATTAATGACATTTTGCATGCCGGCCCCAATCTACAGGGTGATTTATTTAACATCATAATAAAGTTTCGTCTTTTCCAAATCGCTCTGTCAGCTGATTGCCGCCAAATGTTCCTCAATATCGGCGTTCGCGAATCTGACCGTAGATTTCAACGGGTCTTTTATCGTTTTGACAAGAAAGAACCTTTATCTGTGTATCAGTTCAATCGTGTTTGCTTTGGACTCAAGTCTAGCCCATATCACGCGTAACGAGTTGTTCGCCAGTTGATCGCTGATGAAGGCGATCACTTTCCCACCGCAGCGGCTGTTGCCACTTCCGCTTTGTACATGGATGACATTGCCTGTAGTGTCATATCCGCTCCGCTAGCAATTTCGCTTTGTGAAGAGCTTATTCAGCTTTTCAAGCGAGGCCAGTTTGATCTTGTCAAATGGACAAGCAACTCTAAGGAGGTTCTCGCACGCATACCAGATTCTCATAAGGCTTCTCCAGACATTGAGTTTGAGAAGTCTGTACCGCATAAGGTTCTCGGTTTACGCTGGGACAAATCCTGCGATAGTTTTCGGTTTGACGTCTCACCACCAGATGATAAGTGCACCAAACGCACTATGCTGTCCACAGTGGCTCGACTATGGGACATAATGGGTTTTGTGGCTCCCACAATTTTGTACGCCAAGCTCTTGATCAAAGAGCTTTGGCTATCAAAGTGTGAGTGGGATGAAACACCCCCTGACCATATTGTCGCCGCTTGGGGCCAGTTTTGTATTGAGCTTACCGCGCTCAATCAAGTTACTGTTCCGCGTCATCTTGGGTTGGTAGATGGATGTACCATCAACTTGATAGGTTTCGCTGACGCCAGCGAGCGTGCTTACGGCGGAGTCGTATATTTGCAAGTCCGCATTGGTTCTAACTACTCGGTGCAGTTAGTTTGTGCCAAGTCTAAGGTCTCGCCTGTTAAAACCGTTTCAGTTGCGAGACTGGAGTTGTGCGCGGCCCTTCTGCTGTCTCAGTTGCTCCGCAAGGTTCAAGACACAGTTTTGCCCCACTACCCCATTAATAAATTATACGCATTTTCCGACTCCAAAGTAGTGCTCGCTTGGATTCATTCTTCTCCTCATCGCTGGCAGACTTTTGTCGCCAACCGCGTTAGCAAATTGATTGAACTGGTTCCTGCTACTTGTTTCAATCACGTCGCGGGTATTGAGAACCCCGCAGAATGCTTGTCTCGTGGTGTCACTCCACTTAATCTTCTGCATCATCCATTGTGGCGTCGTGGACCTTCTTGGATCTCCCATGATCCGTCAGAATGGCCCATGCAACCCTTTGACCACAGTGCAGAAGACGAAGATGTACCCGAGCGGAAGTCTGTTTCTTATCCCGTGATTGCTGAGGTTGCGGAGTCTCCCATCTATGCACTCGCACTACGCATGTCATCGTGGTCTAAGTTACTCCGCGCCATCGTTTATGTCTATAGGTTTCTTAGGCACCTACCTAATGAGACTTTTGTATCAAGTACTGATCTCAAATTCGCAGAATGTAAGTTACTACGAGCTGTACAAGCTGTTCATTTTAGTAACGACATTCAAAATTTAAAGGACAATGTACCTTGTTCTCCCGCTATCCTTAGACTCAAGCCGTTTCTCGATGAACATGGCGTCATACGCGTTGGGGGTCGTCTGTCAAATTCGGATGAACCTTATAACTACAAACATCCTTGTATTCTGCCGCGACACGATCATGTTGTCGACCTTCTTGTTGATTTTTATCACAAGAAGCACCTCCATGCCGGTCCGGAGTTGCTTATGTCCTTACTTAGGCATAAGTATTGGATTTTAGCCGCTCGACGAATAATTCGTCACAGAATACATAAATGTAACGTCTGTTTCAAATTTCGTCCGCGTCCGACTTTCCCTCCCATGGCCGATCTCCCTAGCCAGCGCGTCAACCAGGTTGCTAAAGCGTTTACACACACCGGTTGTGATTACGCAGGACCACTGCAGTATACGCCAGTGCGTGGTCGAGGTGTTAAAAGCCGTAAAGCCTGGCTATGTATTTTTACATGCTTAACGACGCGCGCTACGCATATTGAAGTTGCGACACATTTAAGCACGGTGTCATTCCTGGCAGCCCTTAAACGATTTCTCTCACGGCGCGGCCCTATACAGTGTTTGTACACGGATAACGGCACTTGTTTTGTGGGCGCAAGCTCTTATTTACGCGACCTTTATAAGTTTCTCAGGGAAGAATATCGTACTCGTCTTCAGGAGGAACTTTCCATAAATCATATCGACTGGAAGTTTATTCCACCAGCATCACCGCATTTCGGTGGATGTTGGGAAAGCATGGTCAAAGTAATTAAAACGCATCTCTTCAAGGTTATAGGTCAACAGATCCTCTCTTACGAAGAGCTTTTAACTGTCCTTGCACAAGTCGAGGCACTGATCAACTCGCGTCCGCTCACGGCATTAAGTAGTGACCCTGCAGAACCATCCGCGTTAAGCCCTGCACATTTTCTGAACACAGTGCCATTATCGTCATTTCCGGCTCCTGAAGCAGACTCTTCAAGCTTGCTCCAGAGACATACTCTGCTGGATAAACTCGTGCAGTCGTTCTGGCGGCGCTGGCGTGCGGAATATCTACACCAGCTTCAGGCTAGATCCAAGTGGAATAGTCCTGCATCCCCTATACAGGAGGGTACGTTGGTCGTCATAATACATGATAATGCTCCGCCGCTTTCATGGCCGTTAGCCATCGTAGAGAAATTGCATACTTCCAAGGACGGTACAACTCGCGTTGTTACCGTGAAAACCGCCAAGGGGAGTTACGTGCGCCCTGTTGTACGTCTCTGTCCGCTTCCAACTCAGTGAGATCTAGCCTGAAGTTGGACTTACCTCTTAGTTTAAGTATTTAGTTAGTAGTTTTCGCTATTATTGCGTTTGTAGCTTTCGCTAAAGTTAATTTTGATTAATTTTATTGTCATATCGCTGTCTTAGCCTATTGATGGGTTATGCGGTAGTACACCCAACATAGCTAAGTTCAATTCTATTTTTTTTTAAAGGCAACCCTTTAGGGCCGGGGGGATATGGTAGCGCCATCTACCTTCCTATCTACAACTAATCACATCAACATGAATCGTTCTACGCTTGTCTAGTGCGAGCGATATCATATTTCCGTCCCGCTCTTTCCCTCTCCCTGGAAGAGGCACTGCCTTCGCCTGATTCGTCGACGTGATCGTGGACGCGAGTGAGAGTCTAGAACATTCCGCTCGCTAAGAACGCCGTCTCGATACCGCTCCGCGCCGCACCGCTGTATGTGATTTACCGCTTCCACCAAGGAAAACCCGCTCGTGAGTGAAGTGAAAACAAGCAGCTGCATCACGAAACCACCAGGAGACTGCCCTACGGAAACGAAGAAGGTTGTATAAGGTAAGTGCCTTCCATCCTTGAAATATCCTATACCCACTCAATCACCTCCTCCCGTATCCATCTCCTCTTCCCTTATTCCTTTCTAGGCGACCCAGAACTCGCACTAATACAGTCCATTCCATTAATCCTTCCCAAGTCGCCTAGAACCCTACGGTTTCGGTATAAAGCCGAGCCAGTAGGTACCTCAGAGCATTTCAGATTCAACACAAAAAAATATCACCCAAATTATTCTCATTGTAACGGTAGACAATTAACCTCACCGTATCCCGCGTAAAAATTCACAAATATTCGAAAACCCAAATATTAAAATGAATTGACATTCAAAAGGTTTACGACCTTTTGTTTTTTGGGCTTTTCAAACGAGTTAATTGGCAGTCAGTTATTAAAGTCATCACTTATTGGGTTTGCCTCGGCGTGTAGGCTATGCGATTAAAAAGTTATAATTGTGTTAGCAGAAACGGTGCACAGTGTCCATTATTCTCAGAATTGAATGATGGTGATCATTTAAGTCACGAGTCATTCGTAGGTCGGTCAGCTCGAAATTTTTGAGACAGGTGGCCAGTGGTGTACGTAACGGACTGTCGAGACGATGGTCTTGGGTTCAATCCCCAGGTACCCCGGGCAACCACACCTCTGACTTTTCTAGGTTATGTGTTTTAAAAATGTTAATTATCACTCACTTAATAATGTGCCCGATAGATAGCAATAGGCTCGCTCCCTATTACATTGGGACCAAAATAAAACTAGTGAAGTGTTGGGGTGTTACACACCTGCTTATCTCTTCGGGGATAAAAGGCGTGAAGTTATGTTTTGGGATGCTTTTTGTTTTGTCCGCTATTATAGGTATTATAAAGAAAAGTTGGTAGTTTCCATTTTAAATTTTATGTGGCATACAGCAACTAACATACCTAAATCGTAGCGTTTGGAAGATAAAAATTACATTTATCTACAAACCTTTTAATACTACATTCTAAAATTGTAAAAAGTTTTTATTTTCCAACCCTTTAAACAAATACAAATGCCTCTCTAAAGATAAATTACTTATTTGTGGCAGGTCTACAACCATCAGCTCTGAATTTTCGTTCGCAAACCACATTCAAACTATTTTGTGATCACACGAAGTTGTGCTCCCGAAGAAAATAGATGGCGCTGCATTTGTAATTATTAATGGTTCAAAGTTTTACGACGGAGGGACCGCAATCTCGAACACAAATTGCCATTTGTGTGACACGTATTAAATTGCGTTGATTGTGAAAAGAAACGATGGAATTATAATTCTACTAGATAGCTTCAATAGAGATAGAACCTTTTCTTTTTTAGGGTTCCGTACCTCGAAACGAAAAAACGGAACCCTTATAGGATCACTTTGTTGTCCGTCCGTCTGCCAAGACCCTTTTTCTCAGGAATGCGTGGAGGTATCAAACTGAAATTTATACTAAATACTCGGATCTACGGTTCCATAGAACTGTAAAAAAATCAAACTTCTAATCCAACGCAATCAAAAGATACAGCCGTATATGCTGCTAATTGCAGCATATTTTCAAACTCGCATTGGAATCAAAACCTACAGGGTACTTCCCGTGAACTCAGAATCTTGAAATTTGGTACGAAGCAACGCCTTATAGCACATATAAAGGAAAAATTGCGAAAACCGTAAATTTTTAGTTACATCATATTAGAAAAATATTTTTAATAAATTTAAAGTTACTACGCCTTACTCTTGAACGCGTAGAGGTATTAAATTGAAATTCATATCAAATACCCAGGTATATAACACCGTTAGGCTGTAACAAAATCAAACTTCTATGTCAACGCAATCAAAAGAAAGAGTAATATTATCATATTTTCAAACTCGCCACTACTCGCAAGGGAATCAAAACCTACAGGGTACTTCCCGTGAACTCAAAATCTTGAAATTTGGTACGAAACAACGCCTTATAGCCCAGATAAAGGATGCGGAAGGCTGAGGACCTTGTGCTGTGGTGCGTGTTGGGAGAGGCCTATGACCAGCAGTGGACTGCGATAGGCTGATTGAGATTGAGATTTCAAATAATTACATAGTCTTCAAACCTTTTTGCTAATTATTCTGTACTTTATAAGTATTTTTATAACAGATTTCTGATAGTCACTAAAAACTTTGTAAATCAATAACTTTGATAAAAAATCTTACCATCATTCATCAGCAGACTTTTGCAAGGCTGCTGCAAGGCTGGTATAGGTATTTAAGTTATATTATAAAATAAGCGATATATGTTAATATAAAATAAAGGATGATTACAAACGACAAAAGTAGGGTAAAATTGGGGCTTCTGCATCACTTGCTCTCGCGTCGCCGCTCGAGCTGCGTGATACAGAAGCCCCAATTTTACAATCGAGATCGATTAATATAAATGTGATCTGCATCACTCAGAACAAAGTGAGCTGACGCAGACGCTCCCTATAATACCGTTGTTATCTGCGATCCGTCTGATTCACGATATAATATTGTATTTCATTCACCGACATATCATTGTAGTAGCAATGCAATGGGAAAACTTACTGTCGTTTCTAGTTTGAGATGCTAATGTAACAACATTCTCAAGTTAGACTGCTGTGTTCAGTCGACGCGATCAGTCCGATCGGTTGTTGTGTGTATCATAATCTGGTATGGTGTCGAACTGACATAGCCAAGCAAAAATTATCGCGCGCACTTAAATAAGTACAATAAACAACAATATCATGTTCGATCACGGCACATCGTTGCATCGAAACGATTTGGTGCACATCTTGTACTAATGAATGCATAGGCCTTCCGTATAATGAGAGGTTAGCTTTTACTAGCAACTATAACTCAATAATAGAGTTGTGGACACTACCACAATGCAACAATATAGCTGAGTGTGCACATCAAGTGCACATATTTGTCACAGACTAATCTTATGCCTTGCAATGTTTTCTTTTATATGTAATACTTTTTCTGTGTCTGTGACAAATAAATAGTTTTTCTCTTTCTTTCTTTCTTAGTAAGTAGCCAACAGTAGGTATTATGGAGACATAATAATTGCTTATAATACAAAAAAAAATAAAGTAAAAAAAACATAAAAACAAAATCCAAACTGGAACAATACTCATTTGTTCCGTGCGGGAATCGAACCCGCAACACGTTTGTGCATTAGTTGCTGCGTCTATTAAACCTACTATTTACATTGTGATGCGAGTCATACTCTTAGCCAATGCGCCAAACGTGTCGTCAAAGATGTGATAAAATATTGGACCACTTTGTCTTAACATGACGTGTATAGAATTATCCAAGATAATCAATAACTCAGTACAAACGTTTATTTTTTATAATTACGATAGTAAAATCTTCTAATATATAATATATTTAAGTAGTAGACAATTAGGATTCTTGATGGATGATTTATATATCTTAGTCTTAAAACAAATAGCACTTTAAAATACAATAAATGTTAGATTAGGAATCACTTATTTCTTATAAGATTATTTAATTACTCTTTTAATAATAATAATTATGCATTTCATTTTCATCTACTACAGGCATTCAATCCAGCAAACCTGCCGTCTTTCTGATTTAGTCAAATCGTAAAAAGGAAATGGTGGTTTGATTACAAACACTTGTAGGTTTTTATTACACCATACAGCTATTTCTTTTAGTATAAATTCATTTGCTTACTGCATCACTCACCTCGCTTCGCTCCGTTCGCAATGCAGAGCGCCCCAAAAATCACACTACTAACATGATCTGCGATACGGACGGTTGGCATTAGAAGTATAATATTATTTCATTCATCGATGCATCGTAATACTGGTAGCATAGTAACAATGTTTTTACTTGGGATGACATAATATAAACAACATTCTCAAGTTCGTTCGACGCGCTCAGTGCGGCTCGGGCACAGCGATGCATTCATAATCATTTATATGTAGGTAGGTACATACTGTTATCTTTGCACAGCTCGTTGATAATTTTAATGAATGAATGCAAAATCTTAACAATGTTGAAAGTAGGATCGGGTGGCTCCCGGGTTCGATTCCCGGGTCAGCCAAAGTGTTATTGGGTTTTTCTGTTAGGAAATTCTCAGTAACAGCATGAAGTCTAGAAATGTGCCCGGTACGGCAATAGGCTCGCCTCCCTATTACGTGGGACTTAAATATATCTGGCGAAAAGTGGGTGTAGTAATACACTTTTGCCTACCTCTTCAGGGTTACAGGCATAAGACTATGAATGTATGTACTTATGAATTATATAATTGTTTTATCCACAACTAGCTTTTGCCTCTGACTTCGTCTACATGGAACTTGAACCCACGGTCACTCGGATTCCAGGTGATGCGGACGTATCGAGATAAAGCAGATTGACTGCACGTGTAGTGTTTGATCGATTCATATAAATGTGTTCTGACTTCTGCGTCACTCAAGTCGCTTCGCTCGTTTCGCGACGCAGACGCCTCCAATAATACCTACTTTTGTTATCTGCGATCCGTTTTATTCACGATATAGATTATTAACATTATGTTTTCAGCTTAGAATAATAACACCTATTCTAAGGTTTTCAGGTTAGGAATTTAACTCCTTGTCTTAGTGACCAATGTAACTGTTCTCTTTGCTGAGTTTTTTATTGTACTTATGAATGTGTATCAATTCATGTAATATTCCAATCATAGTATATATTAAAACTAAATGGGTATGTTAGTGAGTATAGGAAACGATTAAGTAAAATGAAACAATCCATATTGTATCTTTTTAAAAAAGTTTATTATCAAAGCACAATTTTTTTAAGCACATAAAATTTTTTAATGCACATATTGAGTCATGATAGATACAATTGTACAAATCTCCGGAATATTTATAGCGATCATATAGGGTTAACAAATTAGGACAACCTTTATCTTCTAAATTAATTACATTAACACTATTTAAAATATTTTTCAACCATGACACTTTTTCAAGACCTTTAACGAAAACACACTTATCTTTTAAGATATCTAAAACTAAATATTGATAATTTGAGTAAGGTATAAATCCTTCGCTCCAGTATATTTTTCTATTACGCTCAATCCAGCAAACTTGTTGTCTTTCCGATTTGGTCAAATCGTAAAAAGGAAATGGCGGTTTGATTAAAACACTTGCAGGCTTTGATTACACCATATAGCAATTTCTTTTATTATAAATTCATTTGCTTCTGTTTTAAAGCCTTGGATGTCTACAATAGCAGTCATGATAATCTACGCACGATGTTGCTCAGAGGTTTGTATTCCACAAGTCGGTCGTTTATAATCAAACAGTATGCAGTTGTCTTATCTGGTATTTGTGTTGAACATTCAAATTCCAATCTTACATCCACTGGACCAGTTTTTAAACTATCGTTTTGCCTCGAGCAGTCTAAGATGAAGACTGGGGCCTTTTCTTTGAAATCCTGCAGATCAAGCAACGGTTCTACCGGAGAGTTGTAATACGACTGGCGAAATTTCACATACATTTCATATAATATACTATATTTGTTCTCACAAAACTTTAAAGATAAAGGCTCATAAGGATAATATTGCGTATTTAAAAAGAGCGTAACATTTGTCACCTCACAATGATCAAATACCGAACTGTCTTTAGTTCTATTATTTTTTCTATTAGTTTGCAAGCAAAAAATGACATACCGAGGCTTTTCTAATTGAGAAGCAGTCTTTACTGACCAAGAATGCTTTGTGGTTTTAGGTAGTAAATAATTAAATTTTGTTAAATTTTCATTATAAGGTACATTGCAGATGATTAATTATAACTATATACATGACTATCTTAAATAATCATACTGTCTAAGAATATATATGTACATAAAACTAAAAATAAAGAGTAAAAATAGATACATATGTACAGGTGTGTTTAGGCGTCGTAGAATGCCTCCGCATCAATATCATCGGGAAACGTGCCCAGAAGGCTGGCAGCATTGCCACGCTGGATGGCAATGCTGATTCTCTGAGCAAAGAATAAACCAGCCTTCTGGTCACGTGAGACGTCGACTAACCGTTTAGATATTTCTCGGTATAGAGAACGAGCGCTCGGACCCCATGAGCCTAGCGTTTCCACCCCAAACGGCTCAAATACGTAATTAGCTACTAGATTACTGTATTTGCGCCGTTTGAGGGTTTCCGCAGATGCAGCAGCAGCGCCAGCATGACCTCCCGAGCTTGGAACATGGGATGGCGCGAGGGTGTCTACGCAGGTTGCGTCCCACACCAAAGGCCTACCCATTTTCCATGGCAACAGTGACATACCGTCAGGTCTCTTCCCGTCGTCGCGTACCAAACCATTTGGTTCAAGTACAGCTGGTACACCAGACGCGACAAGAGCACGACGGATTATGTCATTTAGGTGAGCATGACGAGGAATCCTACCAGCGCTTCTGCTGCAGGATAGCCCATGGTGTCCGAGGCTATCGACGTCTTCTCCACAATGACATCGATGCGGAGAAACACACGGAGCACCTAAACGGAGACAAGTGGCGATACGGAACGTCTCATCGTCCAACATGGTTCCTGTGTTAGACGATGGTAGTGCCTGAAGCCATAGACCGGATTCCCATTCCCCCACAGCCAGCAAACGAGCACGCTCTGTAACATTAAAAGATGTATCCAAAAGAGTTTTCCTCACAATGTTACAAAGCGGCGCGTCCCACTGTCTTTGGGAGAATAGGTTGGTGGGCAAATCAGTGTTTGGACAAGCCATTTTCCAGGCGTTTATAGCTTCGGTTTTGCACAGCACTTCTGAGTTAACTAGTGTAGGTGATAATATTTTCCTAGTTAACTCTTCCGTGCTGTGAACCGAAGACAGGAACGCCGGTAAACTGACACTGGAAATTTGCGATTTTTTTTTGGTAGTAAAGGATACTCATATAAATCCCAATTTCTAAAGGCCATCTGAATAGGTTTATCTCTTTCTAAGTGCTTTAAAAGTATTAAACGTTCTCGATCGGAAACTTTTATATGTGGTACTCTCCATTGAATTCTCTGTATATCTATTTGAAGCTGAACGACTTCATCAGTAAGAATAATACTATTTAAGTTAGAATTACTCCTATTCAATATAAGTTCGTGTTTACAATTTATCAAAATTTTATTGTAATCCTCTGCAAACCCTAAAATCTTATTTAAGGGCACCACAACGCTAAAATGTCCATCACTTTGGAAACCGTTTAAATTCCAACCCCATAATGCAGAAACTTTACTTTCTGCTTCATTAAATGAGATGTATGACTTTATTGTTGATGTTATTCCAGAATTTTTTATACGGTCTATTTCAATTCCATTCATTTCGTACCTGATGTCTTGGAACAAGTACATAACAGGATTATTAGTAAACGTAACAGCTTTCTTGATCTGATGCCCATCCTTACCGAACAGCTTTGCTTGACCTTCGATGTAGATGGAACTGGCTGATGGTAGCACGTATATATCTTGCTGGTGTATGGGGATTCTGATTTCATCGTTTTCTCTAAAACTGTTATTGTAGGGATTGTATGAATGGATTTCATAACTTTCGATCGAACTATCAAAGTGTGGTAAGTCGGTAATCTGTAGTATACTCATACTTTAAACCCTAAAGCTTTAAGAAAATCTTTATTTGATTTAGTCAATTTCTTCACGTTTTTCTTACGTCTGTGCACCTTTATGGTTGTTGACGGAATAGGACGTTTTATTTTCACTGAAGGGTTTTTATAATATACTATCATTTTGCTTTTCTTAAATGAAGACGTAATTGAATATTTTCTTCACCAAAGTCAATACGGTAACCAAACTGATCTACAATCCTAACAGATATGGATGCAATTATATTTTTGTTAACTGGAAAGTAAATAACGTTCTGAGGTATTTCTATGTAGCCGTGACTTGGAGCAGTATCAGATATAAATTCATGAATAAAATGAGTCGGTAATCCGTTGCAGTATGAACCGTGTACAAGATCACATTCAATTCTGATAACAGCTGTTAAACTGCTGTTATTAACGGGCACATTCGGTCTTGTTTTTAATACTGAAAAGTATAGTAAACCGCACTCGTACTGATCAGATAAATGAAGAGGTGGTTGAAAATACGAAATCAGTTCCGATTTATTTCCAGAGATGGTAACCGTAGTAGACATGCTTGCATACTGAACTCTTTTAGATGATCCTTTTTATTTTATTTCATGATTATACCAAAAATTCTTTAAGAAATTTAAACATAAATGTCCACAATTGAAGGGGTGATCACGTTGTATATTTTCATAATTATATTGAATGTTAGAACCTACATATTTAATAAATTCCTTCGGAGGTTTAAGATTTCCATAACTGTCAAAATACTCAACATAATCATTATATTTTGCATAGGCTACCCAATGAGAACCAGGATTTTTTGAACTACCCAAATTAATAACTCCACATTCTTTTTTATAAGGACATTTAGGGAGCTCATCTCTCATAAAGACACCTCTAAAATAAGGAATTCTATTCCCGTACTTTAAAATGTCAAAGTTAGTTAAGGCCCGTTTGGGTAGCCGATATCTTAGTTTTTTTCTTTTGATATGAAAATTCCAAGGCCGCCTTTATGTGGTTTAAGGTGTAGTCCTTTCCCAATACATAGAGCTTCCATTTTTTCATTATGTCTTCTCGATTCTTCATACAGCTTTTTAGCCATTTTGAATTCATTTATGGTTTTAGCAATACCAGCTGCACCGCCTGCTAAAGCTCCCGCAGCTGATAATCCCGCAAAAATAGGAATCAAAGGTAATACTCCCCCAGTTTTTGGAATAGGAATAACGCGAGGGAGCTTAATCGATGAATCATCAGCCAATTCTCTAGTAGCGGCAATAGCTAATTCTATTGCCATTTTCTTGCTCTTAGGTTTTAATTTTTTGATATGCCTTTTTGCTTTTGTAATAACAGATTTTAATTTACTTTTTAACCCTTTTCCAGGTGTAATTTTTGGAGAAGGCTTTTTGTCCAAACCAGAACCAGTTTTAATTTTTGCTGACATAGCCTTACTTACTAAGCGTGCCGCAAGTTTTTCAGCTATACTGGCATCGGAAGCAACCGCTCGCTCTTTCGCCATTTTTAACAAAATTAAATCAGCCTTATGTCGATCCTTTAAGTTTGATGACTTGTGATATGCAATATCGTGATCTTTGCAGTATTCGTCCAACTTATTTACGCCGTTATCTCCTTTTGTTAGTCTTTTTATTAATTTAGTACCTGGGCCACAGTAATTATATCCTGGTAAGTGTAATTCAAATGGTAAATTATTAATAAGCCAATTGAGAAGACTACTCCCTCCAAAACACATTATAAGACTGATGATTCCGGTTTGAATACTTTAATAAATAGTTATGTGATTCGAGTTTGTTAACGTTATTTTATTTATAATATTACATTCGATTTATCAATCCAACTGCTTTTAGCTGAAGACAAACCTAACCATTTTACTAAAACCCTGTTACCTTTTCTTCTAAGAACTTTCTCGACTAGATATATATTGGGATGTTTTGTTTTTTGAAGTTCTTGTGAATAAAATGCTCCTAAAATAGGCAGACCTCTGATAGTGTCTTCAATTAAGTAAGTTATAGGAGTTGTATTTTGTATTTTACGAATTTTAAATATTTCTGTTGACCAGTTGGGAGTATAACCTTTTTCAAATGTACCTTTGTATTTACTGATACGCACATAATCACCTACTTTGTACTTGCTTTTTAAATTATCATTTTTTGGCAACTTTAAATACCTTTCTAATATCAGTTTTTTATTCATATTGTTCACATTAGCAGGGATTTCATTAATAGTGCGATGGTGAGTGTGATTGTATTTGTAAATAACATCATTGAGGGTATTATTTACCCAATTGTAATTGCCTTTTAAACTAAATTCCTTATGGATTTTAGATTTCAATGTTCTGATAAATCGTTCGACTATTGAAGCTTTTTTTGTTGAGAAGGTTGAATAATGGTTAATATGAAACGATTTCATAAGCTTCTGAAATTTGTTATTATGAAATTCTGTTCCATTATCGGTTTGCAGATTTTTAGGAACACGCCCTTTATCCAACAAAGTTTTGAAAGAGTTATACACATGTTCTTTGCTTTTACTTCTCATAGGAAAGGCCCAAGCATATTTCGAAAATGAATCAATAACGGTAAGAATATATCTATAATTTTTATTTTCTTTTGAAATTGATTGCAAATCAATTAAGTCTGCTTGCCACAAGTCATCTATATCTCTCATTACAACATGTCTTCGCGGATAGTTCACTCTCGCATTTTTATGAATTTCGTTTACCACGTCAGCTTTGCTCATGTTCACAACTCAGTAGGTATGTTTGTCTCGAATTCTGCTATAATACTGAATAAAAAGCATATTATTAGGACTATTTATTATTTAATTATATCAGCTTCTTTTAACTCTTCGATTATTGATAAAATTTCATTATCATGATTTGTATTACCAGCATCTCGGGAAGCAATTAATAGTTTCAATCTTTCAACCAGTTCGTTAGGATCGTCCCAATATACCAAGTCAGTGCTATTTTTGTATTTCTTTAACGTTGGTAAGCTTCCTCCAAATTTAGTGACAATATTATTGTTTGACGATTCAGAAAACAATGGTTTGATTATTTCACGATATTTTATACCTTTATCGCCTCTTGTTTGCCCATTAGGATTGAAATCTCTCTTATGTGCATTTGTATAATGCAACATATCTTTATAGACAAGTTTATCTTTGCTCGATATTTGTTTCAAATCAGGTTTTCTTCGAAGTAAAAGTTCTTTTAAACCAGGGGTTAAATTGAAGCTTTTGTCACCAACTTTAATTAAAATGGTATTATCATTATTTGCACTATCTATTTTAGAAAACGAAACTATTGAATTACCCATTAATATTTTTTTGTTTTCACTCCTTATTCCAAATGGTATGTTTAGGTCATAAATATCATGGATATCACGACCCTCTAATGATATTTCTAAATCATCCGGTAATTCCGTCTGGGGAGGCTTTTTAACGTTCAGTACAGAATTCAGTTCTGGGTCATAGCATTCTTCAAACTTAGTAGATGAGCTAGTATTAATGTCACCTAATTCCACGTCTTCAAAATTAGAGTGTGTATTCTCAAAATTTTGTATTTTTTCTAATGTTTTATTTGAATCAACTAGAGTTTTAAGGGGATCTGTGACAGGTTTTAACATTTTTTCAAGTGATAAGTTCGTAGAGTGTTCCTGGTTTTTCATTTGTTTTATTTTATTCTTTATGGAGTCTACAGACTTCATTAATTCTATTTTAATATTTTTCTCCATGTTATACTTATTAACAACTGTATTCAGCTAAAGAACAAATTATACTGAATTTGATTTGCCATGTTAATTACTTATATATATATATACATATAAACAGTCAGTCAAATTTAAAAAACATATCAAAGTTCTGTCTGTACCTTCCATTATTTAATGACGATTCTTTATTAATAAGTAGAAAATTATAAGGTTTACTCCAAACAGTTTGACAAATATTTCTAAACTCTTTCCACTGTAAATCAGAAGTAACATGCTCTTCATAAATATGTTTTAAATTCACATCATCTTGTTTGAATATAATAAGAAAATTCACATTGTCACGCAACAGTTGTTTTGGAATTTTGGAATAGGTTTGAGATAAATAGAAACAATCTATTTGTTTATGTCTACCCATACAAAAATAATTGCGAATATTAACTTGATTTTCACACGCAACATCATCAAAAATAAACACAGAATTTGTTAAAGCTTCACTCGGAGAAATTACTTCTTTATCATCGCTAAATTTGTAGAAGTTAATCTGCGAGACTCTTCCTAATACTTCACTCAAGAAACGATACTTTGGTTGAAATGAAGTTTTGGAATAAAGATAAAGATTTTTAAATTTTAGACCATTTTCATGTAACAACAAACTAATCATAACGTTTGTTTTACCACAGTTCGATGGACCGCACATTATACATCGAATCGTATTCGGTAATAAAGGACTATGTCTGATCTGGTGAGAAGTTTCATTTAAATCTATATTATTAATTTTCAAAGATATGGGTTGCTTGATCAACTTCATTTTGACAATTACTGTAATGAATGTCTTACACGCATATTTATAGGTAGCTATAACTTTAACACTAAATTAGATATACATATCATAAAGTATAAATAACAGCATTTAACATGTTTGAACAGGTCTAGAAAGTTAGGAATTTTGTATTCTCGTATTACAATATTATATTTTTAATAATTGATTTAATTTGGTATTGAATATCATACAGATTTAAAATTGCATTCCTTATTTCATTATGCTGTCATAGTCAGCCGAAACAGGACCTGTTGCTAGCAGAGAAATCAAGTTTTATTGGTAAGTACGTTTTTAATGTTATTAGTTATTACAATATTATATTATATTATATTATTATATGAATAATTAGATATCTTACTTTAGTTTTATTTTCAGAATCATGTCATACAGCCCCAGCATTCTCAACATTGGAGGACTTAACAGATTTGTATTTGATAATGTTGATTCTCAAATCCCAAGTCCTTTGGACGAAGTTGACCAGACAGAAATACAAGAGGTTAGTAAATATTATTTTATTCCTCATAGTTAAATTCATATAGTTATGTACTTTTCATTTATATTTTTTATGTTATTATATTGCAGGACAATGCTTTGGCAGAGAATGGTAGACAGTTAAAAAACAAGCCATTTTTTTACTCTCAAGGAAATTATGAATGTTTTGAAAAGCATCGGAACAAATCCTCTGATCAGGTAAGCACTACATTAAATGTATTTATGTTTATAAACATTTATTGTGCGCGTCCACATTATTATATATTTATGTGTGATTTATTTTTTTACAGTTTACTAGCCCATATTTCTCCACTCAAGACGATGGCATAACATACATTGAACCAAACTTTTCTACACAGTCAAAAAAATTGTCACCGTCTAAAAAGCGCCAAAGTTTATTAACGTCATCGGCAAATTCGTACATTGTTCGAAGAAATCGTCCTAAGCAAGGACGTCTTCTAATTAAAATAGATATTCGTGAATTAGATTATGTAGACAAAAATAAAAAAAACGAGGCTTGCTTAAGTGCACAATATGTGGTTGAGGAGCCTTATGATGATGTAATGGATATCACAGAGACATTAATAAAAAAAATAAGTAAGAAATTGTGTGATACTGAGTAGTCTTAAGATAATGTTTTTATTTAAGTTTAGTTGTATTTCTAAAAATAAATAAATGTTTTCTTTTTATAAATGTGTAATTGTTATGAGTCAATGTTTGTATGCATGCTTTATATTTATGTAAAAATTAAATAAATGTTGTGGCTGAATTTAGTAGCTCAGTACCGAATTGTGGAATACAAACCTCTAAGCAACATCGTGCGTAGGCTATCATGACGGCCATTGTTGACGTTCAAGGCTTTAAAACAGAAGCAAATGAATTTATACTAAAAGAAATAGCTGTATGGTGTAGTAAAAACCTACAAGTGTTTTTAAACAAACCACCATTTCCTTTTTACGATTTGACTAAATCAGAAAGACGGCAGGTTTGCTGGATTGAACGTAACAGAAAAATATACTGGGGTGAAGGATTTATACCTTACTCAAATTATCAATATTTAATTGCAGATGTTTTAAAAGATAAGTGTATTTACGTTAAAGGTCTTGAAAAAATGTTATGGTTGAAGGATATTTTAAATACTAATAATTTAATTAATTTAGAAGATAAATGTTGTCCTAATTTGTTATGTTTATATGATCGCTATAAGTGTTCTGAAGATTTGTACAATTGTATTTATCATGACTCAATATGTGCTTTAAAAAATGTTTTGTGTTTAAAAAAATGGTGCATTGATAATAAACTTTTTTTAAATTGATAATATACATTGTTTTATTTTACTTAATAGTTTCCTAGACTCATTAACATATCCAATTATTTTTTAAATTGATAACATGATTACATTGATATTACATGGAGTGAGGAATTCATTAGGTACACACATTCATAATAAAAACTCACTAAAAGTAACGCTACCATTGATCACTAAATAATTGCTAAACTTAAAAAATTATGTTAACTATAACAGTATGGTATTACTGGGCACTCTGAGTTATGCAGAACACATTAATATGAATCGACCTCGATTGTAAAATTGGGGCTTCTGTATCACGCAGCTCGAGCGGCGACGCGAGAGCAAGTGATGCAGAAGCCCCAATTTTAACCTACTGACAAAGACCCCTTTTTCTTTAATTTATGCTCCTCCAGTTTTCCATACTGTAATGTTATGGATTTCATTTGGCAATTAAAATACCATAACTATGACTGGTGAACTTTTACTTATATACCTACAGGTTTGTACGGAACCCTCGGTGCGCGAGTCCGACTCGCACTTGACCGGTTTTTTTTATGAAATGAATGTAACGCTATGTAGTGATGATGTTTGGATCATCGAAATATGTATTAAAATATTTATTTGCTGACATACTTTAATTATAAAATCATCATCCTCCTAGCGTTATCCCAGTTTTAACCTGTGGTCCGCTTTCTAATCTAACCGGATTTGGCTGAATATTAGCTTTTCCACAGAGCGACTGCCTGTCTGACCTCCGCAACCCGAAGGGATAGCGATATTCCATCGTTTAGACTAGTGTCAGTTTATTTAGAAGGTACTGACTCTCTATAACAACTGTCAAAGATCTTCATGACAACCGGGACCGACGGCTTACCGTGCTCTACGAGGCACGAGACAAGCGATAATTCGCAATTCAATACGCACATAACTCCGAAAAGTCAGTGGTGCGCAACATGGATTCGAACCCGAGACCCTCTGCATGGCAGTCTGTTGGTATATCCACTAGGCTATCGCTGACTCTTTAATTCTAAAAAAAATTTCATGAAAATATAATCAAAGATGGCACAGAAAGGCCAGCACGGTTTTAGAAAACAAGTAAATAGCTATAAGTTATTTTGTTGTTGATGGTTAGTTTAATCGCTGTCTGATAAGTCCTTGTCAAATTAAGTCGCAAGGATTTTAATAAATATTTTAGTTATAATTGTATGTTAGAGTAGTAGTTAGTAAAATAATATGTAGGTATACACTATCGCATTAGGCTTAACGCCTGTAATGATAGTTGTTAAGGAATATTCATTCAATAAATAAATAAATAATTTTATCCTATTCAGAGTTGCTAAAATTAGCCATCAGGTTTTATCACCTTGCTATAATAAGTGCCTACTAAAATCCACTCAACTATTTATCTATGAATACGTAATAAGCAAACAAAATTAAATAGTAGGTGTTATCGTAGCATGACAATATTGATTCAACACAATATTAACTTTAGTGTGAAATAGAGAATCTGAAAAACAGATTAATTGTTAAAGTATAATAGGTTCGGATTTCTACTGAGGGTCTGATTACAATATTAGGTATTTATGTCTTGGATATAGATGATTGTAACTGAGATTAGAATCTATCATTCATTCATTCATTCATAGACTCACGCCTGTTTCCCCAAAGGGGTAGGGGTATCTATCATATACCATCTATATGTAAAAATGCCGCAGAGCCTTAAATTCTGAAGCTAGAAACATTGATATTAGAAAATGGGTTCTTTTTTTTTCAATGCTGACTGCCTTTTGAGCGCGTTATCAGTCGACTGCGTTGCGGAGGAATTTTTTAGACGCGTCGTAGTTGGCAATTTATTTTATTTACTTTGATTTTTAACTTTGATTTTTAATTCTTATTATTTTCTCTTTTGCTTTTCAATTTTTCTATAGCTAAGGATAGAAGTAGTTTTGTTTTGTTGTAGATAATTATGTTATTCCAATATGTTAATTTAACTTAAAAACCTGTCGTGTAATGGTATTTTTTTTCTATTTCATCTATAAGGGAAGTCGAAAAGTTTGAGAAACCGCAGGTTTCGAAGTTGGCATAACATATATTCCTCAAGCCAAAAACCTTACCCCACAACAGAGGTTGAACTGAGCATGAATTTAATCTGAATCTTCGGAGATAGCGTCGAGATTAATAGTTCAGCAAACAACCAAACTGGGCCAAACTTATAGTTGTATTAAATCATATTTAATTAAATTCTATGTAATAATTATTATTACTAGTCTCGGAAGGGTAAACCACAGTATTCTAGCTCGAATAAAAAGAAATATGTTGTGAACCCGTAAAGGGATAGGGGAAGTTTATAAGACTGGTTTGGAAGGTTTGTGGTTGGTACTTCCTCTTGCCTAAGCCGGGGAAAATATATTAGGTAAATTTTCATAATTACCTCAAATTCACACAAAATAAAGATGCCTTAAATAAAACCCTGGCATAAGGACGCCATGTCGTACCCGTGATGTACCGACGAAATCTTTATAAAACAGCCTCGAATGATGTACTTCTTAGGGCTATTTACCCTAAATTTGCATGTCAATTCTACCCGCCCTTAAACTGGGATTCGAGGGATAAACGCGTACATAAAGTCCCTGAAGTTTACGAGGCTAAGTTTTGATTTAATTATCACATATCAAAGTACATAAAGCTAGTCTAATAAAACGTTACAGGTGCCTTAAGAAACTTACATAAAGCAAACACGGCATGTGTTTTATTATATCAATTTTATTACAAACACCGACCAGTTTGAAAGACCCACTCGAAAACCACTCATCGAATAAAGCTCTAAAGAAATGAGGTCTCTCGGAGCTCTACTTTACTTGGTTATACAGTGAGTCTGCAAAATTAACGAGAGTACGGACATTACGTAATCAGTAGATTTTTATTGGAGCAAACTACAAAAAATACGTTCGGGTTGCACAGTCGTGATCCTAGTTCCTTTACAGTTCGAAAGTTAAGCTTGAAGGGATCCGAAAGGGAGAGAAGATTAAATAAGTAACTTGTTTGAGTGACTTGGCAGTTTTCCTTTTGCTTAGTGTGTTTTTATCAGCAATAGTTTCTATCGAAAAGTTTGTATTTCCTTAGTAAGTTTTGTAGCTTATATTTTTGGAGGGACGTTAAACTATGTTGACGCTTCGTCTTGCAGATATACGGAGTGTCTCAGTACAAAGAAATAATAAACATGTTTATTTTTCTTAAACGGGCAGAGAGCTGTCTGGTAAATTATATAATCCCTTCGGGCTACCTAATATTATTATGATATCGACGAAGATCCAGTGAGACTGAATTAGATTTGGGCGAAGCCAACGCATAAAATATAAGTGAAAATAACAAGCGTTCCCTGGGGTATATCCTATTGATTTTGTAGAAATATGTCGAGAGCCAAAATTGTAATAAATTTTGATTATCTCGATACATTTGTCTTATTGCTTCTATAAACGTGTTAGTTTGGGAGGATGCATGGATATTTTATACTCTTTTGCGCAAAAACTACTAACCGGGTTTTGATTGAACTTTGCAGTATAAATAAAAATAGCACATGCCCTTTTGTCCCTACAACTGATTTATTACAGACACACATACATTTTCCCACGACTTTTCTCTTTGGCGTAGGCAGAGACAACAAATCGCCACTTGCTTCTATCCTTATAAACGTCACGCGCTTCTCCTACATTCAATACTCTTTTCATACATGCTCGTTGGTGCCGGGTGGTTTGAACCTTTTCCTTTTTCAAAACTGATTATTGTAGATATTTAACGCAATAATCTATATTTATATTGTATTTATCAGAACGGAAAATTACAAAATGGATGCCAACATCAATATAGGTTCATCGTATTTACAGCAACTAGATATAGAGGTATCGAAAATGAACACATAAAATTAAACTATATTTAGTTAAACAATGACACTATTCACTAAACTGTGGATATGATTGCACAGTCATTTCACGCTTTTGATAGATAATGGAAACGCCATAGTTTTTAAATAAAGTAGGCAAGCTAACCAGGAAAACGGACCCTTGGCTCCAATGTCGAAGGTTTCTTAGACCGTAATTGAGACAGCGCTAGGATGGTGATGATTTGAGTAGATGAGCCAAGCTAGAAGCATTCCCGCTGATATAGTGAGACGGAAAATTAATTTCGAAATACCTGCATACATACATTGACTCAAGCCTGTTTCCCGGAGGGGTAGGCAGAGACTACGGAATACCATTTGCAACGATCCAGACATACCTCTCTTGCTTCATTCACTCCCATCAGATTCCTCATGCATGCTCTTCTGTTCAGGGTACTTCTAACCTGTCCTGTTTTTAGCATGTCTCCAATCTGGTCAGAGAACGTCCGCCTAGGTCTTCCCCTTCGTCCTGTCCCATTCACACTTGCCTTGTATATCTGTTTGGTCAATCTTCGTTTAAAAAATCAGTTTCCTTGAAAAGTGACATTGGTCTAAATCATTGAATAGCGCTGTCCGGTTACGGGGTTACCGAAGTCGGACGGTCGATATCCTGTCAAATTTTGTAGATGGACATAAGTCTTCCTTTAAGTCAACTGGTGCAACCGGGATAACGCTAGGATTATGATAATGGTGATGAAACAAAATCATTTAAAACTTTTGTCGTAAAAGAAACGCGTGGCTTTCTATTACTAGTTAGTTTTATAAAACTTCTTCTTTCCACAACCACGTTACATTCAAACAAACAAACACTGCACTTTTGATGGATTACCATACAACGGACAACCTACAACCTACAACTACCGAATATTTTACATAGCTAATTATACTTTAGTAAAAAATTATTGCAAGGCCATACATGCCTGGTTCTGCAAGCAATAATTCCATAATAATCCAACTACTTACAATGAAGTACAAATTACAATTAGGATTCTAATAACAATACACCCTCCGAGTCCCTAAATAACGACTGCACGCCTACCAATTTCGCTTCCGTGACCAAGGTAATAATGGTTATATGAGGAGCGATAGCCTAGGGCACTAGTCACACCATCAGCGATAAGCGAACAGAGCAATAATCAAAAACTATATTTTTTTATTGGAGACAGATCACTTTTAAATCTTGAGGTGGCAAATAAATTTTACGCAGGTGACATAGAATGTTGACCTAGTTTTAACAATAAATAGTTATTTGTGCAACAAGAGAGCAAAGTTGGTTTTTGTTTCGAGTGCTGATTTTGAGTCCCGAGCAAGCGAAGGATTCTATGATTTAGAAGGAAGGAAGGAAAGTTAGAATCCTGAGCGTAGTGAGGGTCTCAATAGCACGAGATACAAAAAACTTTGCTCTCGTGTAGCACACATAATTTTTCACCACAGCAGTGAGAACACATATTACTTAGGAGACATAGAAATGAACAGGAATAGATTGAATTCTGTATTAATCACTTGTTGACTTAACTCTTCTGGTGTTAAAGTATACTCTTCATCGCTAGTTTCACTCATATTAATAGGTTATTTTATATAGGTATTAATATAATTTAACACGTTACGCTATACTGTACCAGCATCACCGAAATTTTTATTCCCGCTACTTTTTTAAATCACGTTTCAATACCGCGTCCCTGATGTTTATTTTTCAATTAATGTATCATTGTTGTAATTCCAAATAAAAATGTATTGGTTTGATACCAATTTTATACTATTAATTCGACTTATTTTTATTTAAATCCAATAATGAATAAAATTAAACATATAAACAAAAACATTAAAAAAAGTATGTAATTTCTTTTTTACAAATATCTTTTTTTATTTGCGTTGCCAAAGGTGTTTTCTTAGAGGTCGAATTCCAAAATCGAATTTCGAATTCGAAGGTGTTTGTTTTTCACTCTCTTTTTATATGCATATGAAAGAGACAGAGCACAGTAAAATTCGAATGTTTCAAATTTATGGCTCAACAATGTCAATTCGTGGCACTAAAGATTGAAAAATTAAAAAGCTACTTTGCCTCACGCTTGAATCAAAATCGCGTTTTCTTCACTGTTGTCTCGCAGCAAAAGCGGCATGTTTGAGCTGCTGTGGTGAAAATTAAGTTTTTAAACAGTATTCTAAATTCCAAAATATATTATACTAGAGGACGCCAGCAGCTACGCCTGCATATTTTTTAAAATGTATCTGTTTTGACCGATCCCGTGGGTATTTCGGGAAATCCCTCTTAGTGCACCCCTACAGTCCCCAAGGAACATACATGCCAAATTTCAGCTTCCTTCGCCTTATAGTTTTGGCTGTAGCTTGTCTGTCAGTCAGTCAGTAACGCAAGGATTTTATATATACAGATTGTTATAACTTAATAATAAGTTATTATTATTTAATTGGCATAGTAGCTGAATAAAAATATTTAAACCATAAATTACAATTCTAGAAACTACCAACTTCGCCTTAAATATGTTTGTCTACTAAAAATAGCCTCTCGTAAGCTTATTGAGCGCAAAAATTTACGCAAGGTAAGACTCAAAACTTGCCCACTTGGTAAAGGTCAGTAACGAAATGTTCTAAATTTATCAAGAGCTCTTTAAATATCTGTTAAGGCGAGTTATCAAATAATAACAAACCATGCATTATAGAAACCAAATGATTTTATCATTATCAACATAAATAATTATTATTAATGATGATAATGATGTCCTCTATATCTCATCTGTAGTGGCAGCCACGCACCGGACCTCGTAGCACTGGTAGGCTTCCCGCAAGGTGGACCGACGATCTTGTCCACTCCCGGGATCTCGCTAAGCTTCACCGTGGGTGACCTAACCACGGTTACTGAGCCCCCCACCACGACAAGGTAGAGATCCCACAGGGGGGTGATGATCTCCCCTGCTGTCCTTAATCCGACAGAATCTATTATATCGTAATCACAACTCATACTCATCAGGCACTGGTCGGTGTAGCAACATATTATATATTTTAAATGCTAAAGATAATTAACACACCATTTATTTACATTTCTGTTTACATCGTATTTTGTAGCTATCAGTTCTTTGATCCAAGTTTATTGTAATTCAATGAACTAAGC
The DNA here is from genome assembly GCA_944739405.2 of Euclidia mi. NCBI lineage: Eukaryota > Metazoa > Arthropoda > Insecta > Lepidoptera > Erebidae > Euclidia > Euclidia mi. The sequence continues at coordinate 10,137,244 of OX123205.2, read as the reverse complement.
ATAAATTATTCATAAATCGATCAATATAATCTATAAACAAACAAACATTCAGCATTAATTGACATGAGAAGTGGGTTGCGCCTTCACTCGACTTTGCCCATAAAGGGATCTCGTAAAATGCACTTCATATGTGTGTATGACGTCAGAACTAGGGTAGCCAAACATTTACTTTATATGAACTTGACAGGGCTAAGGCAGCGATAGCCGAGTGGAGATACCAACAGACTGCCATGCAGAGGGTATCGGGTTCGAATCCACGGCGCGCACCAATGACTTTTCGGAGTTATGTGCGTATTGAATTATTAATTATCGCTTGTCCCGTGCCTCGGAGAGCACGTTAAGCCGTCGGTCCCGGTTGTCATGAAGATCTTTGACAGTCGTTATAGGGCGTCAGTACCTTCTAAATAAACTAACACTAGTCTAAACCATGGAATATCGCTATCCCTTCGGGTTGCGGAGGTCAGACAGGCAGTCGCTCTGTGGAAAAGCTAATATTCAGCCAAATCCGGTTAGAGTAGTAAGCGGACCCCAGATTGAAACTGGGATAACGCTAAGAGAATGATGATGATGAATGATGATGAACTTGACAGGGCTAAATCATTCGACAGAAAAGCTCACCACTGGCACTGAATGCAGATTTACATAGAAGCGCATTTCTTAAGGATTTCGTGTGCCGATACCAAGTGGCGACTGTCGCCAGTGTAGTTCGTAGTTGGCGCCGTTGGTGGCGCTGGTGTCGTTCTCCGTCTCTCTTGCTCTCGTAGTTAAGATACACAGGAGGAACGTTCGTCTCTCTTGCACTCAGCTGTCACAGCGCGATTGCCATGCCGCCAAGCGGCAATTTGGGTCACAGAAAGTTTGTCTACAGAGCTCCCATAAGAAATGCGTCTCTATGTAAATATCTGAGCTCTTTGCCACTGGCTCGACAACAGCGATAATACTGGCTTGTTATGGATTTACCGGTACCAATCTAAGGCAAAACTGCACATGGCGTAGTGTAGGCGGTCACCTCACTGTATAATACTTCACCAAGTGTTGCAGATGCAATGCCCACACGAGACAATACTTTGTGTGATCCACAAATTGTTGTTTCAGGTTTGGATTTTCTTTGCGTCCGTTAATTGAATGTTTGCAAAGTTCCCGTGACACAGATTTTTTATCCTAGTGAGGAACTGGTCTTTAAAAAGCCCTGGCTTTTGAGTCATTATCATCGTCAGCCTTTAACAGGCCACTGATGGACTAGGCCTCTCCTTTGAAAGGAAGATTTGGCCTACTATACCACGCTGCCAAACGGGTTAACTTAAATGTCAGCAACCTTTTTGTGTTTTATTTTGTTTGTAAGAGCGGGCTTAGGCTATTTTCGTCTTCTCTTTTGTTAATGCAGTTTCATTATTATTATTATTATGCAATTTCATTATTTAATTATTATTATGTATAATTAAATTTCATTATTATTATGCATTTTATAGCCTGCATCTCCGAAGGGGTAGGCAGATATGTAATATTACATCCATATTTCAGGTCCCACGTAATAAAAGGTGAACCTATTGCCGTTACCGGGCACATTGTCAGACTCCGTGCCGCTACTGAGAATTCGAAAAAACTCAGTAACACTTTTGCCCGAGCCGGGAATCGAAACCATCAGCAGACGCATACGCTATCAACTGGACCACAGAGGCAGTCAACTTACTTCTACATACAAGAAGATATACACCCATCATATTCTACATCATACGAGCCATCCTTTTGAAGTGTTACCAAATTATTCAACAACATACTTTATATTCTGCTCACGAATGAAGTTGAAATGCTACACGAATAGTTTCGGACCCTTGTTACAAAGGATTCAGCGAGGATCCATGTTGTACCACATTTTTGTCTAATTACATCTAGCTTGTTAGCGAAAAGTGTTGGTACGACTGAAAGCGGACAGCGGGTTTTCTTCTGAAAATGAAATCTTTTAAAATACCGATGTAAAGAAACCTACTTATTTTATGGGCAGAAATACCTCTTTTACACTCACGTTTAAACCGGTTTACATCTGTCGTGGTTTTCCCAATGATATAACAAGTAACGTTATTTTAAGACGGCTCCTGGACAGGGAAACGTTCCTGTGTGGGGACTATACAAACAAAAACAAGCGACGGATATAAAGTAACCAACCACATGAAGTGTTATCTGGGAATCGAACGTAAGACACACGGCTTATTATGAAACGGCGACGCGGCTGCTGAAACTATTATTACCGTCTCATTAGTAGTGTTATATCCTTATTTATTTTTTATTTTTATTTATAGACTTACGCCTGTATCCCCGAAGGGATAGGCAGAGGTGTAATATTACACCCACATTTCGCCATGAACTTTTAGGTCCCACGTAATAGGGGGCGAGCCTATTGCCGTACCGGGCACATTACTAGACTCCGTGCTGCTACTGAGAATTACCTAACGAAAAAACCCAATAACACTTTGCACGACCCGGGAATCGAACCCGAGACCTCCCAATCCCACGCGCACATTTATGCCGCGAGACCAACGAGGCAGTGTTAAATCCTGATTTTATCAAAGCAGCTTTGCACTTTTCATACACGCTATGCGAGCACATTCGAATATAGAACAGTTCCAAATTGAAAATTGCCGGGAAATATGGAAACGACAGAACATAAAAGGCATGCCTAGTATTTGTTGACCTTTATGAGTACGGACACCTGACGTGCGGTTGAGATCAGTCGCTACCCGCTCACAGTCACACCCGAGCCCAACCAACTTGTACGAAGTTTAGGGATCTCAGCTACAGATGTAGGCTTGTTGTGTAGTTTTATTTTATAGTAGTTCGGCTTTTTGTCCGGCGGAGGTGAAGTAATGGATGATTGTTTGCTGTTTTGAGGTTTGTTAAAAAGTGCTTGGGGATACGATAATAGGTTAATAGGTTACTTGGTGGTACTTGCAACGTAAAAATTGAATAAGTTTTGTGTCGTTTGTCCTTTTTTATTTGTTTCATGAAATATATACGTTATGTAGATAATGTATGCAAGATGATGCAGAGAGCAGAGATGCAGAGATGCAAAAAGTGCCTAACGCTAAATCCCACACGCTATTTAGCTATAACCACCCAAGAAAAGCTTTACAGAAAAATGTATATTTTTATGATGACAAAACTCATGATGAAATCTTCTGTGACCACGGTTTCTGTAATAAAGCTGAAACGTCGGATGAAATATCACGTAGTTTCCAGATCATACGGTTCAAAACATTATATTGCGATAAAATCCTAGTAGTTTAATTTCAATGTGTAACATTCGCGTTAACCCAAGAGATTTTTATTAAGTGATGATTACCTAAAAGAACAGAAAATTACATTCGCCCTCTTGGGATCGTTATCGGGACAAAAGGTAGCCCAGGGACTATTCTGGCTATATAACTGCACTATTTCATCAAAATCCGTTCATCGGTTTTCACGTGACAGACTCACATACACACATCTATGCTCACACACTTTCACGTTTATACCAGTAGTAAAGTACTTACATTTCGAAGTCAAGTCAAAGTATTAAACTCAAAGCTTTTACCTGACTGTATTCAACAAACATCTGTTGTTCAAAATGCTATTTCAAGGAGTATTGCCGTAGGTACCTTTGTAATTTTAAACTTGATTATGTAACGTGTCGGCCCCAAGCACGCCCTCGGGAGGCATACAGTGATGCTATTTCCGACTAAAACTGTTTTTGAAAGAGACAATCACATTTCTGTAGGTATGAATCGTGTGGGGTTTTCTATACCGGTATTTCTTATAAGATACATTATACAGGTATGAATGATGATTTATTAAATTGTCAAAGATTTGTAAATTTTTCTAAGGCCAATATTTGGGCAAATAATTTCACCTTGTACCTACTATATTATCATTTGCCAGGTAGTAGCACTCATATGGAGGCTTAGTTTGTCGTTCGTAACAGATCAGCAAAGTTTTACATCTGAGCGCTACCGTGCTACGGACGGCATGTAAAGCTGTCGGTACCGGTTCCTGACTTAGGATAAGAGTCGTTAGGCCACGTCGGAGGCCTTCGGGCGGCCTGAAAAAATCCGACACTAGAGTTGGCCACACACTCACAAGAATAAAAAACAAAGCATTTGCCAGGTGTCGCCATTTTTTGACCTGGGTCTATAATAATTTTATCGACTGTATGTAAGTTGGTTCAGTGGCCGCCTCACGCTTTATACTGTGCCTAAGTGTTGTGGGTTTTCTCCCCACACGAGGCAACACTTTGTCTGATCAATAATTGTTTGTTTCGAGTCTGGAGCAGAAAACAAAAATATTAGACGATATTGGAAGCTTTCTGATTTCCCATACCAAAAATACCCACTTCAAACAAATGATTAAACAAGATTATCACTACATAGTATAAAACATGAAAAGCCTGTGATCAACAAAACAGTTATGTACATACACACGCTATGATTCATCGTCATCATCGATCCCTCGACATATACTATCGATGGCTAGTAACATTTTTACGATCTTTTTAGCGAACGCCGATATAATGGTTAAAGCCAATTTACTGTCCTTTCACTAGAATGCTCGCAAGAACTAAAAAAGCACTCGTTGTTTTTCTGTAATGTAACATTCGCATGATTGCTCATTACAAGTCAATGACAGAATGCAAGTGTTTTAGCACGTGGCCGACCTACATTGGGCGACAGCGTTCCTCGAGCGTACCTAGCGTGCGCTCGGCGTTCACTCTATGGGCCGTTTCAGACTAGCGTTTTAAACGCGCGTATTACTCGTTTGTCGAAGCGCATGTAGGCAGATTAGTGTATAGGCGCGCCTTTTGGCAGACGCGCAACTCGTACGAGCGTTGACGCGCTTCTAAGCTCGTATAAGCGCGAGCCGTCAGAATCAATATTGACACTGACAAGATGTCACTCCCGTTTCCAGTAAGGTTTTTTGAAGAGCTTAATGTAGCGCGCGTGTAAGAGCGTATGCTGAAACGACCGTATACGCGCAGAAAAATACGCTAATCTGAAACCGTACTATAGTACAAAGTGAACGCCGGGCGCACGCCGGACGGACGCCGAGCGTACAATGTGAGAGAGGCCTTAAACAGCACTGTCTAACTATAAAAACAAATCCCAGTCAATCTGGACCGAAATTTATATTAAATATTCTACATCAAATAAATTACACACTTACACTAATTGAACTGAAAATTCAATTATATTCCCATTGTCTTTATACTTACGTGATGAATTCAGGAGTCAGAAAAAATCAAGCCTGAAAGATTTATCTCAATTTCAATTTGATATTTTGTACAGTTGTCATTGACGTTGAAAACGAATACTTTTTTTTCTCGTCTATCGAATATCAATAACTGCGTTGATAAAATAAAAGGTCTTGATTTATTGAATTCCATCGTATTTTATTATTTCGCTACGCGTTAGTGAGTATTTACACGATTCGGTAGCTAGAAATCGTATTTTTGGTCCATTAACGGTAAATTGCCGGATGCAGGCCGAATAATTCTAAGCCGTGGCCGGTAGCCGGTTTCACGGTTGTTGAATTTTACTGTGTTTTTAGTTGGCGTTGTGATTATGTAGTGTAATTCGCTCCAATTCAAACACCTAAGGTCGCTACTAAGACTACACTGTGAAGATGATGATAGTGATATCTGAACGCTAATTTACATAATTCAGTGCTTATTTTTCACTCAGTGAAGACCTTGTTGCAGGACGTCTAACCGTAGTACGATTTCACTACGACTAGAGTTAGATTTTATGGTACCTAAAATCAAGAAGGTCCAATTTTGTTTGTTATCTTATTCTTTTTGTGTCTCGTTCTGAAAACTCTCAATAGTGAGTCTCCCTACACCCCTCAAAGTTAAATCTGAGGCCTGGAGAGAGTACGTGCGGGTCGCGATAGAAAAGAGGTTCGTCTAACGCGCTATAAACCATCGCAGAGTCCTCGATTTATCTCAGTGGTATATATATAGATAACTATGGTGCGACTATGGCCTGGGTAATCGAGCATACAATTTAATCTAAATACTAACTCACACATTATTATGGTTGTCATGAAGATCTTTGACAGTCGTTACAGGGTGTCAGTACCTTCTAAATAAACTGACACTATCCCTTCGAGTTGCGGATGTCAGACAGGCAATCGCTATACAATACTGGCAGTTAAAAAGAGTGGCCACGAGTTTTATTGCCCGTTCTTTCTCGTGGTTCTACCTATTGCACTGCGAACGTGGCAGTAAATGTAGAATCATCTAGTAATTAACTTTTATTTATGATGTTCATAAGCATCACTTTGTGGCCTAAATGAATAAATGATTTTGACTTTGACTTTATTATGTAGCGTTCCATAAAATCGCCGCTACATAACAGTCTTCGGCCAATTATAAAATGAAGTGGTTCTCTGAATGAACCCATAAACTCAAAAACTTATTTTATTGTACGGTTGTCACCAAGAAATAGGGTGAAAGGCAGATTTAGCTGTAAAATTCTCGCGGGTGGAGCCACGAGCAAAGTCTATTTGTTTATAAATTCTCCTAAAACATCCACTAAATCAAAATAAAATAATGTACGCCCTGAAATGTATTTCATTTTAAAACTGGTGCCTACCCACCTGAAATAATAGGCTAATAACCGTTGTAGCAACATTCCGGTGATCCATTACAGGTAAAAGGGTCATGTCCATAAAACCTCTTTGTTAGGGTTCGTTTCGAACGAAGATGAACGCAGATGAGCGGTGCGTAATGAAAACATTAAAGTAAAACTTCGACAGTCTTCTTGTTCTAATGTTTAATGACCCTGATTGTGACTAAGAAAGTCGCAGGTTAAATGTATTATTTCTTTGTCATCATCATCATCTACGCTCTGGAGCTCGGGACCTGAGTACTAGTCCAGCCAGATATGGTAGAATATTAGCTTCTATTTAAAGCGTGACTGAACTCCGCAACCCAAAGGCATCGGGATATTCCAGGCTTAGACCATTGTCAGTTTATTTGAGGGTACTGTACACCCATAACGACTATCAAAGGTCTTCATGACAGCTGACGGTGATGGCTCAATGTGTCCCCGGGGCACGGGGCAAGCAAGCATTAACAATTTAATACGTACATAACTTCGAAAAGTCAGATGTGCGCCGTGGATTGACCGCCATGTTTATTTTTTCATTTTGATTTAAGTTAGGATAACTCACACACGGTCATTTGATCCAAACCTGAGCAGAGCTTGTACTATGATATAGATATATTTAATACCGTTTAATCTAACGACGCCGATTTCTAAGCCTAAGGCCTAATCTTGGATTCGATTTCCATCCACGATTTTTTTCGGCTAATCAATGCCTCCCAGGAGAAATCTTTACGTGATGGCCTCAATTAAGAGTGACTAACACCCATATTGTCATCTGATATTAGTACTAAGATATTATTATCAATACCTATTTCATTTTTGTAGCTTCAAGAGCAGCCAAGTTGAGAGTACTTTGCATTGGTTGATGTTTTTCGTGCACACAGCTTGGCTCCTGCCTCACTCATCTTATCTGAGTATGCAGCGTTAGCTTCAGTTAATGACATTTGAACGAGCCAACTTATTCTGCGACCTATGCATAGTTTTGACGTAAAGCTGTGTTTTATGAAAGTTTTATAGTTTCATTTACGAAGCTATTTCATAGTTGAGATTTCGCGCTATCGGAAATTCACTTTAATATATGACGTTCGAGCACGTTGCGGGTTCCAAGAATGTTTTACTTTATACGGGATTTTTTACTTCCACGAGTGTCAAAAGTCGCCTTCAATAGTCACAAAACCTACACAACTGTTATAATAGTGGGCATGCGGGTAAAACTGGTCCCAAAAAGCAATCTCATCATCATCATCATCATCAGCCTTTAACAGTCCACTGCTGGACTAGGCCTCTCCTTTGAAAGGAGGAATTGGCCTACTATACCACGCTGGCCAAACGGGTTGGTATAGGGTTTGTATCAAGTTTTCCTTCTCTTACAGTGCTGTTCTCTGCATAGTATGGTCCCTCTGTCGGCTCTTACGACACCCATGGGATGATATGGGGTGGTGACAATCCGTATTCTTAATCCGTCACCACACGGACAAAAATAGCAATCTATACTGTGTTTATTTCTTCATCCTTCTTTTAGGATAAAACTACTGAATGAATTAATATAGATTTAAAGATCAGAAAAAACACAAAGATAAAATAAATATAAATAATCTTATTTTCATTTGCCTAGTTCGCCAATGTTAAATCAACTTAATGCGGTTAGACCCTACAGTTGTCTTCAGTAAAAAGTTCTTAATTAGAGCATTTTCAGTCTATTGCCGCTTTAGTACAAAATGAAACCGTTCTTAGTTCTTAGTGACAGGCAATGTATTGTTACTTAGAAGTTAAAAGAGCTACTTATTTAGATAGGACTCTTTATCTTGCTCCTGTTTTTGCTGTTCTTGTTTGAAGGTAGTGAGTTAATTAAAGGAAGGTTAGGGTAAATTAAGCTTTATTTGAGTATCAGTTTGTCTGGGGAAAACAGTCTATTAGGCATTTAGTATGTGAGGTGTCTATATTGTGATTTTTCACTTATGGTTTTTCAACGTGAATCGGTATTCTCCTGCACCCACACTATTTATTTTTCTTCGATTACAAAACACATTTTTTAATGAAAGCATAATTAAGGGCTTTGGCAATGATTTCACAGTCAGCCAGTGGAAGAGATAGACATTCTGTGCCGACCCAAGTAATATGGGAACAGGGCAGATAGAACATACAAAATAAACTAGCGGGTCTTAATCGCGTAAACCAACTTATTTAAGGTATAAATACCTCTCCACAGTCTCTCCGCGACCACGCTCGGTGCAAGACGAGCGAAACGTCGGAACCAAATAGGTATTTATACCTTAAATAAGTTAGTTTTCGCGATTAAGACCCGCTAGTTTATTTTGTATGATGTATACAAATCGCGAAAGTTTAAAATCGATTAGGGCAGATAGAAGAACAAGACTTTTTATGAAAGCATTTTTTTTATAGGCTCATTCCTGTATCCCCGAACGGGTAGGCAGAGGTGTAATATTACACCTACATTTCACCATGAATTTTTAGGTCCCACGTAATAGGGGGCGTAATCACCAGACTCCGTGCTGCTACTGAGAATTTGGTAAAACCCAGTAACACTTTGCCCGACCCGGGAATCGAATCTGGGACCTCCGATCAGCAGTCGCATACGCTATCCTCTGGACCACGGAGGCAGTTTATTTTTATGTATTTTCTAAATTCAAAATCTCTTTCAAAGAAGATGACTGAAGACGATGATAATGAGGATGATTTAATTCATGCTTGACACCATATTTATACATGTGTCAATAAATGTACTCTTCATTCAAATTAAGGGCAATGCCCTTTACATTATAGGAAAGAAAATCTACATTTCCTATTGCCATCCAATTATGTTACCATGTCTTTCTAATCCACCTAATTGAAACATCGTCACGTTTTAAGAGATATTATAAGACTTTAATCTAACATGTCTGTATTTTAATGAGTGTCGTATTTATTCCGGAAAAACAGCTTCAGTCCTAACGGCCCGGTCACGACCTATTGCGGCAAGCGGCAGCAGCAAGCGATTTCAATGTACATGACCGCTTTACTCCGCCGCAGCCGCACCAAAGAACTCAGATTTACATAGAACCGCATCCCTTAAGGGTTTCGTGTACCGATTCCAAGTGGAGTCTGCCCAAGTTTAGTTCGTAGTTGGCGGAGCTGGCGTCGTTTCTCCATGTTTCTTACTCTCATAGTTAAGATGTACTGTGAGAATGTCCGTCTCTCTTGCTTTTACACTGGGGGATCGACTGCCAAGCGGCAATTTGTTTCGCAAAAAAGTTTGTGTTCAGAGCGCCCATAGGAAATGTGCTTCTATGAAAATATCTGAGTTCTTTGGCCGCGCGCTGCGAGCGAAGACTTGTCAGAGTTAACGCTCCATGTACATTGAAATTGCTTGTCGCTGCCGCCCTCCGCTTTAGGTCGTGACCGGGCTTAACTAGCAACATTAACTGGGATTTTGGAAAATGTCGCTCCACAATCTGTTTTAAGAAACCTTGTCTTGTAAAATCTATCGCGTCTTTCCAAGTCACGTATTTCGGACACAATTTGAGCCTCACTTGCAAAATTATTTCGTAATAATGTTTTGTTGACCTCGATAAAGCAAGATGGCGGTCGGAGACCCTTGGAGTGCCAAGTCAGAGCTGTCACATTTGAAACATGGCAGGTCGTTCTAAGTTATCACGGCTTGCGTATACAGTTATTTTGGAGTATACTTTGCACAGCGTTTATACTGCCGTATTTTAATTAACTTTACAGACTTGACGAATAAAGAATATCTTTAATAATAGATTTTACTTTAATACGGGTCGGGCAAAAGTGTTACTGGGTTTTTCCGAATACTCAGTAGCAACCCGGAGTCTGGTGACGTGCCCGGTAACGGGAATAGGCTCGCTCCCTATTACGTGGGACCTAAAAATTCATGGCGAAATGTGGGTGTAATATTTACACCTCTGCCTACCCCTTCGAGGATACAGGCGTGAGACTATAAATAAATAAATAAATAAAACTTTAATATTCAGTAACTTTCCTTTACCATACTATTACTGACTCCAATTAAAGTAGACAGCAAGCCAAGGAATTTTACGGTATTTGAGATCAAGTTACCTGTCTTCTTAGTAGAGGAAACTTAACTTAAAAAAATACCATAAAAAAAGGAAAATTGCTTGTGAAAGCAGATCGACGTTGCATGGTTTGTTTGAATTATTTTTTCAATTCTCTGTGTTCGACGCAATATTTACAATAGTTGCATTTGGGACGCCTTGGAACTTAGTCACTAGTAATTTACGAGTCTAGCCCAGATTTGGTAGGATATTAGCTTTACAGAGCGACTGCCGTCTGTCTTACGCAACCAGGAGAGACAGCGATATTACATGGTTTAGACCCAGGTAGTATATATATGTTTATTCATTATCTAGTACCCATAGCTTTGGTTAGTTTGGGACTAGATGGTGATCTTTTAAACTTTGAGTCTCACTGCGACCACGATCGGTGCAAGACGAAACGTCGGCAACAAATAGGTATTTATACCTTAAACAAGTTAATTGTACGCGATTAAGACCCGCTAATTTATTTTGGTATGATGTATACAAATCATGAAAGTTTAAAATCAATTAGATGGTGATGTGTGTATGCGGTAGAATAATAACTTACAGTTGATGCCAATTTTCGACATTCATATTGTCGAAAAAGTAAGCTTGTTAATTAAAAATAAACATTTTGATTCAATATATTTACGTAAAAGAAAAATAATAAAAGAAACTACTTACGCCGGATGCGATCGCAATTTATTTTTCTGAAAGGGTCGAGGTACTTTACAAGGCTATTCAAATTACAGAAAAACATCCCTTATTCAGTTGGAAAATTGGTTGGCATTTGTTAAATCGTGTTGCTTTGCTATCGTTTGTAACCCTACTGTTAGTAAAAATCTACGTCTAATGGAATCGTTTTGTTGAAAGAGGTACTAAAGATTTGTCAAACAGGTTTGAAGCCTGTACTAGGTCAAAAAGAAAGCACTGGAGCACTCATAAGTTTCATTGACAACTTTCCTATAGTATATTTGTAGCCTATTTTTAGAAATACATCATTATCATCATCAGTCTGTATCAGTCTACTGCTGAACGTAGGCCTCTCCTACGGCACGCGCTCGGTTTTCAGCTTTCCTCTTCCTTATTCAGCTTTCCCTTCGAATATCATCGCCCCACCTAGCTACAGGACCTATACACGTTTGCATACCGTAGAAATACATAAAGTTTATTATTATTTTAAAGAATACCGTCAGTCACGATATCCTTCTATCAATCCTCTCCCATCTAATGATCTCACCTAGTTCTCTGGAATGGTTCTCGTCGTATCTTCAGGAGCGCCAGCAGTCGGTCCACAGTGATGATTGTTCATCGAGTTGGCGTGACATAAACTCTGGTGTTCTTCAAGGTGGCATACTTTCTCCGTTATTATTTTCAGTTTTTATAAACTTCCTGACACCTAACCTTCGATGTGCGTACGTACCATCTTTATGCCGACGACTTGCAGCTTTACTCCCTGGTGAGAGTGGAAGATGTATCTATGGCGATGGCGGATGTAAATAGAGACCTTACGGCGATTCTGACTTGGTGCAATGATTTTGGTCTTGACGTCAATCCTACTAAATGTCAGGCCATGATTGTAGGTAGTAAACGCATGATACCCAGATTAGATCTATCAACTTTGCCACCAATCATGTTTAACGGACTGAAAATCCCATTCAGTACGACAGTCAAAGATCTAGGTCTACACATAGATTCCACTCTCGACTGGCAGGCCCAGGTCACTGACGTGAGTCAGAGAGTCACCGGTACCCTTCGAGCTTTATACCGCCTCAAAAATTTTCTCCCTTCCAGGACCAAGACAATGCTTGTGCAGGCCTTAATATTTCCTTTAATCGACTATGGTGATATGTGTTATTATGACCTGAATGCAGAATATCTCAATAAGTATGACCGCCTTCTCAATAACTGCATTCGATTCATCTACAATCTTCGCAAGCATGATCACATATCTACTTTTCGTTCCAAACTTAAATGGTTGCCCATCCGTCAACACCGGTGTTTGCATGCTCTCACTACACTCTTTTCTTTACTTAAACTCTTCTTCTCCCTCTTCATACTTGATTTCTTACTTTCAATATCTATCTTCTACACATGAGAAAGACCTTCGCTCCTCTCACAATCTACATCTTCAGAGTCCCACTCATACTTCAGTCTTTGTAGGTTCTTCCTTCATTGTTCAAGCTGTTTTGCTATGAAATCAGATAGTCCACTAACCGTTTCGCATTTAAATTGAAAGTTCGAGAGCTCCTTTTTGAGAGATTGAAGGAATCTACACATTGTTTTCATCAGTTCTAGTTTTATATACATTTTATTTTATATATATTATATATATTTTGTATGTATTTATGGGGTATATGTGTAGTATATGTAATATGTATTATTATGTATGTATATAATAATATACTCATATATTTATAGTACAATAAATTTATAATTTCATTTATAGTATAATATTCTATTTATTTATATTACATCCTATCTAATTGTTATGATTATCTCTATATATAATGCACCTAACTTGCTTGTCTCTGCACCACCAAAAGGTCCGACTGGTAGATAATGCCTAACGGCATTAAGTCCAACTTATGTACATATGTTTAATATACATTTTATATTTAGGCAGCGATAGCCGAGTGGATATACCAACAGACTGTCATGCAGAGGGTATCAGGTTCGAATCCACGGCGCGCACCAATGACTTTTCGGAGTTATGTGCGTATTAAATTGTTATTTATCGCTTGTCCCGTGCCTCGGAGAGCACGTTAAGCCGTCGGTCCCGGTTGTCATGAAGATCTTTGACAGTCGTTACAGGGCGTCAGTACCTTCTAAATAAACTGACACTAGTCTAAACCATGGAATATCGCTACCCCTTCGGGTTGCGGAGGTCAGACAGGCAGTCGCTCGGTGTAAAAGCTAATATTCAGCTAAATCCGGTTAGACTAGAAAGCGGACCCCAGACTGAAACTGGGATAACGCTAAGAGAAAGAAGATGTACATATGTTTAATGTGCATGAAGAAATAAATAAATAAAGGGAATTGTTCAATATAGCTCGAAGACGGTGAAAGAAAATATTGTGAGAAAGGCTCAATATCTGGGTGGTTCCATAAAAGTCATAAACTCCTCGAAAGAAGTGAAGTCTGCCAACCTGCACTTGGCTAGCGTGATGGTCTAACCCAGAATGGGTTAGGCCCTATATCAATATCAATAACCCCATATCGTATCAATCATTACGAACATTTTTTGCTTCTGCATCATACCTGGGAAATTACTGGTTCAGGAGATATTGAGGCTCAAAGTTACTATGGATTTTTTGTAATTAGGTACAAAATCGATGCATTTACTCCGCAAACCTATTCTATAGATGTCATATGCACCCATGGATTAGTAGGCATTTCGAAAATTGCACGCGTGCATTTTTTATAGCGGCTTGAAAAAAGTAAATACATACAAAAAGTCGTTTCCCAGGTTTTATTTTTGCTTAGTATGACTTGGCATGATGTGCAAAACGAGTAGACTTCGGCTTGGTGATGTGTCTTGTGACACCCTGTTTATATATATGCTAGCTGACCCGGCAAACGTTGTTTTGCAAAATTTTATTTTTTTTGAAAAATAGATGTTGGCCGATTCTCATAGATACCGGATAAGCACAAAAATTTCATCAAAATCGGTCAAGCCGTTTCGGAGGAGTATGGGAACGAAAACTGTGACGCGAGAATTTTATATATTAGATTATGTGCAAAAAACGCTTAGCGGATAAAGCTAATTCGTTTTAAATGAAGTGCATACTTACCTTAAGTAATAAGTCTTGTAAATATAACATTGCCCTGTAAACCATTAACCTGGTAAAAGGGTCTGACTATAAAATCGCTTTTTGGGTTGCCAATCAAAACAAGATGAGCTAGCTAAGTGATGTACGAGAAAAGCATCTCAGTCATATAAATATAACCAGTGAGTTGGTTAACCTTGGCGGATTTAGAAAAAGGGCCTATCTAATGAGTTAACGTTTTACACAATAATGTTCTTCCAGACCAACCCATTTAACGCCCATTACAATAACCCAGAGCAAATATTATACAGACAAGCATCAATAGTCCTACACCTGCTGTGGCTAACACGTAACTGTTCTTAATAGAGCAGTCAGGGAGACTCTTCAATATTATAGGTGATCTTACATCCTAGATTATACTTCTTAAAGTGCCTCAATGTCTCCGTGTACCTATACCTGCTAAAGGGTATTTGGCGAATATTGTTTAGAGAATACACGTACCTAATAGAGAAACAAATTATAAAAAAAATAAAAGAGCATGCATGAGAAATTTTATGCAAGTGAATGAAACAAGAGAGACATTTCAGTATCGTTGTTTTCCGAAGGGGCAGATAGAGACTACGGAACACTATTTCCGTAATCTCTACCTGCCCCTTCGGAAAACAGACGTGAGTCTACGTATGTATGTAAAAAAATAAAAGCATCTCAAAGCTACCTCGTTCATTGGCGTCGAATACACAGCCTTAGTCTACAGTTAATAACATATGAACGAGCTTTGAACGAGCCAACTTATACTGCGCCTTGCATCGTTTTGTTATGAAGTTGCGTTCTGTGAAAGTTTGAAAGATTTAAGATGTCGATACTTGATTCGGATATAAGTGCTATTAAAAGTTTAGTTTCCTGTACATTTTGTTTCCTTTTTTAAAATTACAACTAGCTTTTTGCCCGTGGCTCCGCCCGCGTGGGTTTTGGTTGTCACCACAAAATATAGCCTTTGTGCTATTCTAATGTATTAGGTATGTTACTGTAAAGTTTCAACCAAATCTGTTCGGTAGTTTTTGAAAGAATAACAAATTTCAACAACACTTACAAACTCTTGTGCTTATAATAGTACTAGAGGACGCCAGCAGCTACGCCTGCATTTTTCTTTATTTACCCGTTTTGGCCGATCCCGTGGGAATTTCGGGTAATCCCTTCTTAGTGCACTTCTACGGTCCCCAAGGAACATACATACCAAATTTCAGCTTCCTGCGCCCAATAGTTTCGGCTGTAGCGTGTCTGTCAGTCAGTCAGTAACGCAAGGATTTTATATATTAAGACTAGCTGACCCGGCAAAAGTTGTTTTGCAAATTTTTTTTTTTTTGAAAAATAGATGTTGGCCGATTCTCATAGATACGGGTTGCGGCGGTCAGACGGCAGTCGCGCAGTGGAAAAACCCATATTCTGTCCAATCTGGTTAGGCCAATAAGCAAACCCCGGGCCCTGAGGCGTGTAAGTCTTTGTGTTAGTTTGGCGCACAATCGTCCTTATTATTTCTATCTCAGTCTAATGCGTATTACACCTTACCCAGGGGATTCTAAACGGGCCATATTTTTCGGCCATTCATGGCTGCATTATTAGCAATTAATTGCTCAGCCATCACAAAAATATTTTTTTGCAATCAATGGCTGAGCAAGTAATGGCCGGGCAATTTGTTGAAATATGTCTGATACAGTATGGCCGGTTATGTAGACTCCTAAACGGGATACACAATCGGGCAACAATGGCCGACGAAGTTACACTTGTCGCAGCGGCTTATATAATTTTAACACAAAAATCAAAAAGAAAAAGAATAGATTGTGGTATCGACCTTACTTAAATAGGCGTGAAACGTTAGATAATTTAAGTCAAGAAATAAGCCTTGATAAAAAATTATTTAAAAACTTTACTTGAATGTCAAAGGGTGGGTGACTTCGAGTTACTCCTTTAAAATTGGACCGAAAATATAACCAAATGAAAATAGCCATAATCACGACGTCATTCGCAGCAAACTTCATGTCGCGTAGAAAAGGATATACTATGTCATAACTATAAAGTGCGACTGAAACAACAATAGAAACTAGCCGGGCAATATTGCAGAATATCGACAGCTCAGCGATCGTCCGGCAACCCCTCAAAACAATGTCGGCCACATGTGGCTACACCAAAAATGTTTGGCTATATGGCCAGGATATTACATCAATATTGGATAGTCTGGCCAGGATAGCTAGCAATGTTGCCAGCCACTGAGTTGCGGCCACATATTGCAGAAAAATGTTGCCCGTTTAGAATACAGATAAAACATAGTGGCCAAAATTGCCAAGTGATAGCTAAAATGTAAACAACCGGTGCCTGTTATCTGGTGAGTTGATGTGAAACAAATCACAATGTTGGCAGTAGCTGTAATTTTGGCAGCGACCGTATCAATGATAACAGTCTGACGTTTCATGTTTCGTACTGGCGAGCACAAAAGTCTTGGTTTGAAAATTATACTTACTAATTACTATCTTCTACATATATAAAATCCTTGCGTTACTGACTGTCTGACAGACAAGCTACAGCCAAAACCATTGGGCGCAGGAATCTGAAATTTGGCATGAATATTCCTTGGGGACCGTAGGGGTGCACTAAGAAGGGAATTCGCGAAATTCCCACGGGACCGGGCAAAACGGTTAAATTAAAAAAAAAATTGCGGGCGTAGCGGCGAGCATTCTCTAGTAAGATTATAAATGGGATGTTATAGTTATATAGAAATCCCTTCTTTGGATTAAAAACGGATTGAGAATTAAAAGCGCCACACTTGCGTGGGTGCCGTAAGAGATGACTACAAAAAATATCATCATCATCAGCCCTTTATGCTGTCCCACTGCTGGGCACGGGCCTCTTCTCACTATGAGAATAGTCCACCACGCTGGCCAAGTGCGGGTTGGCAGACTTCACATGTCTTTCGAGAACATTAAGTCTAAGTCTCATGTTGTATTATTAAATATTTTGCAAATGCATATTAACACACTGTATAATGTGGCTATCAATTGAACTCAATCTCGATAATTCTGTAAATAACTCGAAACCAATTACAACTGTGCTACCATTTGAGGGATCTATATTGAGTTGTATTATTTGAATAAATATATTTCCAGTAGACAGGTGTTCTCGTCAGACTTAACCGCCCGAAATTTCGTTAAAATTGATGGTAAATTTATTTACCGTTCGAGTTACTAACTGGTTTCTGTGAGGGTGTACACGAGTCACTGTATTGCGTCTTAATTGTGAGATTGATGGTTCTAAATATATCATCATCGGCCCTGTATATCACGGTTGGCGTAGTGGTTAAGGCAGCAGCCTCACCGCTTGACTCTGCGCCGAGTGTTGTGGGTACCATTCCCACACGAGACAACACTTTGTGTGATCCATAAATTGCTGTTTCGAGTCTGGGTGTCCATTATGCCCATTGCTTATATGTGTGTAATGTTTGTTGTCCCACACGGCACAGGATTTAGACCTAGCGGGGTAGATATATTTAAAAAAATGAAAAAAGACTGTCTCACTGCTGGAAACAGGCCTTTTCTTGCTCATCATTGTAATCATCATCAGCCTTCGAAGTGACTATTTAAAACACTTACTATCGATATTGTCAAAACTTCTATTATTTTTAATATTAGTTACTTTTACGGTTCAGTCCAAATAAATTATTTAATAAATACCAAGTGTAGTTTTAAACTGTCGTGTTTTAGAATATGTTGATATTTTATACCACAGCATCAGATATTGATAAGGAAAGTTGTTAACATGTCATCATGGGTCCAGGGCGTAAATAGTAACATATATCCACTATTCCTCTCGAGTACGATATTGGAAATATAGCTAGAATGTATGCTGTTTAACAAACCATGACAAGGTGTTTGTTTCAATTAAGCTGACTAAAGCTGACATAAGCAGCGATAGCCGAGTGGTGAGACCGACAGACTGCTACGCAGAGGGTCTCGGGTTCGAGTCCACGGCACGCACCAATAACTTTTCGAAGTTAAGTGCGTATTAAATTGTTGATAGAATTGGTGAAGGAAAACATCGTGAGGAAACCTGCATGTCTGAGAGTTCTCCATGATGTTCTCGAAAGACATGTGAAGTCTGCCAACCCGCACTTGGCCAGCATGGTGGACTATGGTCTTACCCTTCTCATAGTGAGAAGAGGCCCGTGCCCAGCAGTGCGACAGTATAAAGAGCTGATGATTAAGCTGACTAAAGAGTGAGTGAAGTCTAGTACTTTATAAAATGGCAGTTATATAGAATAAATCCTGTGCTGCAAAGGACAAACATTTTATCAAAGGACACATATACACTCAGACAAACAAACGAAAAGAATTACATGTAAACCACACAAAGTAAGGAAAAGGATGTACTAAATGAACTTCGTAGTCCGGCACTTTTACTTACTCGAAATGCGTCTGAAAAGACCATTTTTCACTGCAAGCAGAGTCGTGGATCTCTTTAAAGAGTACTCTCTAAAGAATTATTACCTCGCAAGAAAACGCAGCTGTGGCGTGGCCTCCGATAAGGAATTCAGCTGAAATAACTCAGAGGGCAAAAAGAGTAACGATAAGCTCGCTCATTTCGTCCGCTTAAGGTTTTCAATTTCACATTTACCGCTCAGTTGGGTCTGCTCATTCTCCTGTTGCATGCTCTTTTATGGTAGGAATAGTGACATTATAATATATTTTATGGGAATCAGATGATTAAACAATATCTTGGTGGAAAAGCAAACCATTTTCAGCCCATTGCTACCACTCTGCCGTAGAGAAAATATTAACTAATATTATTGTATTTCCATTGCAGCAAGAATCCACTTGACACATTTGCCATATTTTTCTTTTATAATTTCAACTACTGGTGCAGAAGATCGCCATTCATTATAAACCCAAGGTACTATACTTCTTTCTCATAGCAATCCGTGATATTTTCTCTAGCCTTCAGAAAAACTGTCCGTTGATTAACTCTTTTGTGCTCGAGCGTACTGCACTAGATAACACGTAGCTTATCTAGATTACATATTGAAGTGCCCCACGTTTGGTTAATAACGTAACCAGCGCTCTTTAATGGTGTACCTGGCATGTTATAGCGGAATAAAAACTACATTCTGGTTGAATCCGTGAAGAACTGTGTGATAAAAGCACAATAAATGGAGGCGGTCATACAGTGAAGTGCAACGAAGAGCTTTTTCACTATCATACTATTAGCTGTATTGTTATTACTTCCTAGCTGAAATCATTCCAAGGTGAAATAAGCTCAATTATCATCCTCATCATCCTCCTAGCGTTATCCCGGCTCGGAGTCCACTTTCAAGTCGTGCTTGATTTGAACCCGATACTCTCTACATGGCAGTCTGTTGATATCTCCACTAGGCTATCGCTGCCTTGTGAAATAAGGACAATATGTAGTCGTAAAGTATAATTAACCGTTTATAAAGCCTCCTGAAAAGCAGCGATAGCCTAGTGGAGACACCGACGGACTGCTACGCAGAGGGTCTCGGGTTTGAATCCACGGCGCGCACCAATGACTTTTCGAAGTTAAGTGCGTATTAAATTGTTAATTATCGCTTGCTAAACGGTGAAGGAAAACATCGTGAGAAAACCTGCATGTCTGAGAGTTCTCCATAATGTTCTCGAAAGACTTGTACCCGCACTTGGCCAGCGTGGTGGACTATGGCCTTACCCTTCTCATAGTGAGAAGAGGCCCGTGGCCAGCAGTGGGACAAAATATATATAGGGCATAGGAATTATTTGGAATTATAGTGGTGTCATGAGTGTCCTCAGCCTAGCATCGCAAACCAATCGCAAACTTTCACAAAGCTAAATACAGCTGAATTTGCCAGAAATGCCCAATTGCTTTTGTCATCTTACAGCTAAATAGATAAAATAGTCGTCCATCTAATTTACCCAAATCCCTAAAAAAGTTTTTCTCTTGCTACCTATTGTGAAGGTTTTTGTATGTCTTCGGAAAATGATTGTTACCAATGGATAGCGCCCCCTACCGACAACTTCAATCAACAAATTGATTATGTTCTGTTGCCTCAAGGTAGGGACTTATTTGTTTGAATACAACTCTCTTGTGTCGTATAACGGCCCGGTCACGACCTACAGCGGCGGGCGGCAGCGGCTGCAGTTTCGATGTTCAATAGACTCTTTACTCGTCCGCCACTGTAGGTCGTGACCGGGCCTTAAGGAAGATTTTCCAAGAAATGGCTACGGTTATATGTATATATGACCTCATTTGTTATGAATGAATAAAACAATTTTCTTTTTGCGGCTGGGATTTGAAATATTCAGTTGCTTGGCTTGGCTTTTTTTGGTAATCGAAACCTTGGCGAAGTTATTTAATATTTTATTTTTAATTATAACATCCATAGTACGACAATAATATTCATTAATTGCCTGGATGCCGTAGTGGTTTAAGCGGTCGCCTCGCCACCTGGTACCGCGCCGCGTGTCGTGGGTTCGATTCCTAAACGAGACAACACTTTGTGTGATCCACAAATTGTTGTCTCGAGTCTGGGTGTTCATTGTGTCCGTTGGTTGTATGCAGACAATCTTATATCCCGCAGCATTGTGTAAAATGGCGAGATAAAGTGCAATCAATGCAATATGTGTACTTGTAAGACTTGTACTTGAAAGATGAGTATTAACGAAGATTGATAGCAAGATTTGAGAGATTCGGTGGCATAAATGATATGGATGAATTGTGGCAGTCCTTTAAAGAAGAGATAGTATGTGTAGCGTCTGAAGTATGAGGTGTGATCAAGAGAAGGAACATACGAAAGGTTAAGAATACATGGTGGGACAAGGATGTACAATCAGCAGTGTCAGAGAAGAAGAAAGCTTGGTTAGATTGGTTAGCTGTCAGAGCAAATGAAAGAATGGGAATAGCAACGAGCGAGGACATAGACGAAGCAAGAAAGGCGTTTGTTAGGTCAAAAAGAATAGTGAAAGAAATGGTTAAAAGGAAAAAAGAGGAAAAGAAAGATGAGTTTGATAGCAGATTATCTGACGATTTCCGGAGAAACATTAAGTTTTTCTGGAAATCCGTTCGTGCAGTTCGAGGAAGAACTCAATCCTCAGAATACACATCGATCAGAGACAAGAATGGAAGGATAGTGAATGGTGAATCGTGCGTGCTGAAGAGATGGAAAGAGTATTTTGAAGGGTTATTTGAAAGAACGGCGATAGAGACACCGATCGATGAAATTAATGGTAACGATAGCAATGATGAAAGCGTTATTGGCGTGGATGAGATCGTGAAGGCACTGGGAAGTATGAAAGTAGGTAAGGCTGCAGGATATGATAGGATTACAGTCGAAATGCTCATGGCTGGACAGGGCATCATAGTTGGTCAGTTGCAGCGGTTATATAACTTGTGCTGGAGCACCGGCCGAGTACCTAATGACTGGGCCACAGCTGTAGTTGTGCCTCTTTATAAAGGAAAAGGCTCGCAACAAGACTGCAAAAACTATAGAGGCATTAGCCTTCTCAGCATTGTTGGCAAATTGTATGCAAAGGTACTGATTGAAAGAGTTATGAAAGTAACCGACAAGAAAATATGGGATGTACAAGCGGGATTCCGAAAGGGTATGGGATGTACGGATCAGGTTTTTTCCTTGTTTACAAGAGATGGTAAGAATGAAAAAGATATTGAAAGAAGAGTTAATGCAGGTAATAGTGTGAATGGAGCTCTGAAGGCGTTTATGAACAGTCAAAACGTGTCCAAAAAGGCGCGTTTGGCTGTGCATAGAGGGATGTTAGTGCCTACCCTTATGTATGGTAGTGAAAGTTGGGTATGGCAGAAGAGACTTGAAAGTAGAATAAATGCTGTAGAAATGAGAGCACTGAGAAGTATGTGTGGTGTGTCTTTGACCGTCAGAGTAAAGAATTGTGTGATACGAGAGTGGTGTGGGGTAAAAGAAGATGTAGTGACAAGCATCGAGAAAGGCACGTTAAGATGGTTTGGGCACATGGAGAGGATGGATGAAGAAAGACTGACAAAGAAGATATATAAGGCAAGTGTAAATGGGACAGGACGAAGGGGAAGACCTAGGTGGACGTTCTCTGACCAGATTGGAGACATCCTAAAAAAAGGACAGGTCAGAAGTACCCTAAACAGAAGAGCATGCATGAGAAACTTGATAGGAGTGGATGAAGCAAGAGAGGTATGTCAGGATCGTTGCAAATGGCGTTCCGTAGTCTCTGCCTACCCCTCCGGGAAACAGGCGTGAGTCTATGTATGTATGTATGTAAGTGTACTTGTGTAGGTATCAGTTATTATCATAACCATATGTGTAAGTAGATATTTACATACGAGGCAGCGATAGCCTAGTGGAAATACCAACAGACTGCCATGCAAAGGGTGTCGGGTTCGCGGGTAAGTATCTGCGTATTGAATTGTTTATGCACGCACGTTAAGCCTGCGGTCCCGGCTGTCAGGAACATCTTTGATAGTTGTAACGGGAGAGCCTCAAATAAACTGATACTTGTCAAAACCATGTTTACCGGCGCCCATAGACACAAGCAACACCACAGGAGTCACAAGGGCGTTGCTGCCCCTTGGGGTTGGGAAAAGGGATAGAATAAGGAGTGGGATGAGGGAGAAGGAATAGGGGATAGGGCCTCCGGCACTCTCACTCACCGAACGAAACGCAACAGTTTAGGTACTGTTACTTTACGTCGATTTTCTGTGAGAGGGTACATATTACTTCACCATTCGAGCCAGCCCATTCATGCTGAAAACAGCAAGGCTCTACTACCTTGTCTAATATCGCTATCCCTTTGGGTTGCGGAGCTCAGATGTCATTCGCTCTGTGGAAAAGCTGATATTCTGTCAAACCTGTTAGACAAGTAAGTGGACCCCGGTTTCCGAGGCGTGTAAGTCTCGGATCCAACCGGGATAATGCTAGGGCGATGATGATGATGACCTACATGTGTTACAGGACGGCTCAGACTATGTATTCACCAAGTACATAAAATATGGTAACAGGGAGTGTGGAAGAAAATCAACTCTTAATATCATTACTGGCATCCTAACTTCACTCAGTTCGAATTAATACTATTGTTATTATCTGACTGCCTCCGTGGTCTAGTGGATAGCGTATGCGTCTGCTGATCAGTCCCGGGTTCGATTCCCGGATCGAGCAAAAGTTTTACTGAGATTTTCCGAATTCTCAGTGGCAGCACGGAGTCTGGCAAACTGCTCAGTAACGGCAATAGTCGCGCCCTCTATTACGTGGGACTTACAAAATGCTCGAAATGTGAGTATAATATTCACCTCTGCTTACCCCATCCAGGGATGCACGCGTGAGTCTATAAAGAAAATACCATAAAGTACTCAAACAACG
The DNA here is from genome assembly GCA_944739405.2 of Euclidia mi. Classification (NCBI taxonomy): domain Eukaryota; kingdom Metazoa; phylum Arthropoda; class Insecta; order Lepidoptera; family Erebidae; genus Euclidia; species Euclidia mi. The sequence continues at coordinate 10,113,387 of OX123205.2, read as the reverse complement.
CTCAGCTTCAAATCGCACATCGCAGTCAAATAAACGCTCTCAAAACACACGTCTTTACATAACACACACCCACACACGCACAAACACACAAACAACGTAGGAATCAAAAGACGAACAATTAATTGCCACATGTGACATCTGCTAATTAGTTATTGTTAGGTTTGACGGCGCTTTGTTGGAGTTGGCAGGTTGTGAACGATGTAGAAATTATTTCAAGTTATGCTTACATACAGAGAGAAGGGAACGCCTTATTATATAAGAGGATGCTTTTTGTATAAAAAATATTCAACCACATATACACATCACCATCTAGCCCCAAACTAAGCAAAGCTATGGGTACAAGATAACATACATAATATGTATATACGGCTATTTACAACTAAAGTAATTACATACATAAGTATGAAATATAGTAACATGCAGACCAAGAAAAACATCTATATTCTTACACAAACTTTAGCGGGAGTCGAACCCGGGACGTGGCAGTCGCTTAGGGTCGGCACATATCTGACGGAAGATGCGTCGAACGTATCTTCGGTCGCGTCTATTCCTTCAAATGAGTCGGTACACATCTGACGGAAAATGTGTCGAGCGTATCTACATCGGTCGCGTCTATTCCTTCAAATAAGACCTGCTACATTACGCGTCTAGTCAGTTTATGCGTCCAGCAACTACAGTGCGGTTGCTTTGTATGACATTTAATTTTGAAACGTCGCCCAACGCGTCAGTCAAAATATACGTGGTGCGTGGTGGTGCGCGCGACGTCGACCGATAAGGCGTTGACGGAAACGGAACAGACGCTGTACGCTCGAGGTACTAACGGATCATTGATCAGGTGTGAAAGGTTGAATGTTTTTCTATATATTTGTATGTTTTGGCGTTACGCGACCGATAATACGCGACGCATCTTTCGTCAGATATGTTCCGACCCTCACACTCCCGCTACGCTATCAGGTCGTCAATATATGTATAAAGACATATACATATATTAATAACCTTAATTACATACGAAACGGTATCCCCCTGAGACGAAACTCTACACCATTCGCAACGAACTTATTTACGACCTTTGACTTTCAAAGTAGTTGTTGTTCATACAATAATATTTAAAGGGTCATAATAGTATTTATAGCATCACATATAAGAAGCCGACCCCAATATGAATATTTATTCGTTAAGATTTTCGGAAAAGTAGGTACGTTATATAAGTACATCGATTTATTTTTGATATATAACACTGGATTGACGCATCCAACATTGCTAGAAATCTTATAAACCCAGCTTCCCTTTCACTCAACTGTAACTATAAAAAGTGTCACAGTTTCTGAGAACAATTCCCTTCAGTTGTATGTGTGTAATGTGTAATCCTTTCTACATAAAAACTTATTACTGTCGTGTTTCTGACAAGATGACGGTGTCAGGGATATCTTGTGCAACCCTCTGACACATGCGTGTAACTAATTGTATGGCATTCGGGTGAATTGTGGGTTTAAGACATGGGAAAATATACCTATTGATTTGTTTTTTAGATCTTTACGCCTTTATCCCCGAAGGGATAGGCAGAGGTGTAATATTACACCCACATTTCGCCTTAAGAATTTTAAGTCCCACGTAAGAGGGCAAGACTGTAGCATTTACCGGGTACATTGCCAGACGCCGTGCTGCTACTCAGAATTTGGAAATACTCAACACCATTTGCCGACCCGGGAATGAAACCTTCCGATCAGGAGACGCATACGCTATCCACTGGACCATGGAAGCAATACCTATTGATATTCATACTATTATAACAATGTGGTATTTATTGAAATAATGTAGCAAGGCCTTATTACGACACAAATAGTCAGAAACCATACATAGATTTTGAATTTTCAAACGGAAGAATTATGAAGCAGTTAGTTATATAAATATATTCAAACTTTCACGATTTTCACACATACCTATGTTAATAAATAGATGCTTTAGTTTATACCTACACATATAGAAATATGTACATAGATAATATAATATGTAGGTACATAACAATGTTAATAAAATATGCTTTATCTATATGCCTATACATATAGGTACATACCTACATGACCACAAGAAATTCTTACTTCCTACACATAGTTGTGATATCAAAAAACGAACAAAACGTCTCTATTCCCCTGCTTACGATGATAAAAGCGGTGATTCTATGCATGTCTGATACATGGCGGATTGTTCCTTTGTTTATAAAACGCACAATAGATTAATCATTCACACGTCACGCCGAGTTAATACATCGTTAAAAAGATATTTATATACACTGTGACTAGTTGGGTGCGAAAACTAAAAATACATAAATGCTTATGATGACAATATTTATAGTACCTATGTGTAGAAACCTGGTTAAGATGCGGGCGGCTCAAGATCGGTCTGGAACCTTGGGGGAGACCTATGTCCAGCAGTGAACGTCTCTAGGCTGACGTGATGGTTTTGCAGGCGTAGTACAATGTATTACTTACAAAAAACATTTGCAATTTATACATTTAAACTCTCCCTATAAATTAGGACTATTGGCATAAACCGCATGAAAACTGTTCAAAAGTTTTTGACATTTTTGCAAATTAAAAACAAAGACTGTATTCTTTTACAGTCTTGTATGCGATACGAAAATCTACTTAATACTTATAATATATTTTCTTATGTATAAGAACTAGATTTTTTCAGTTCAAGCATCTATGTCTACAGCTTTTACGTGCCACTTTCCGTACTGTTTCAGAACTGTGCGGTCGATATTTTGAACGTAGGTAAGTATCTGGCGTTTAATGTTTGGTGTTTTCTACTACACATGAATGATTTTAAGTGCTTGATTGCTTAGAGTCGATGGTCCAACGGTATATATAAGGAACTATTTCTCTATTATATTTGGCTCAGAGGCTCAGTGTATATTGGAGGAAAAGTCATACAAATTTTCTCTGTCCATAATTGTCCCATACCTAAAGTTAATTGGTTGGTTCTGCAACCCTCCCGAACCCTACGGTCGTGTCGAAATGTTATCCCATCAGACGATGAGTGCACTTATGCGCACAAACTACCTTCTGTTCAATATTATCTACTGCAAACTCGAATGATAGTAGGTACCTATTTATATTTTACCCCTAGAGCAAAAATTGTATACAAAAAACCTTTTATTCAATATTGCTATGCAATACAGAACAGTGGCCAAAATAAATATAAATCCAATAAATTTTATAGAATTAATAAAATCTAATACATTGGAGCGGGAATAGTGGTATTTCACCACTATTCCCGCTCCAATCAACAAAATTTTGAATATAGAATATTCTATCTGAAGCACAGGCAAATACTCTGTCAGCATTGTTTGACAACTCGCATGTAGGTAACGAAGCGAATAAAAATTAAATGTTTGTAACATTTAATTGTCCGCCAGTTTGTTCAAAGTGGTTTATTTTAGGTAGGCTGTAATTTTTCATTGTATATTACTATTAACCTTTCAATTGCGTAAATTGTGTTATTTTATAGCGCATAAAACAGGACAGGTTAGAAGTACCCTAAACAGAAGAGCATGCATGAGAAATTTGATGGGATTGAATGAAGCAAGAGAGATAATTATGTCAGGATCGTTACAAATGGCGTTCTGTAATCTCTGCCTACCCTTCCGGGAAACAGGCGTGAGTCTATGTAAGTATGTATGTATGTATGATGGCACATATTGCAGCGTTAATAGCGAGTATGTTTTAAATTATTACGCGTTAGTATGGTCTGTGTATTTATAAGACGGCTTTTAGGCTAGGCATAACAATACAATATTGTTCTTCTTGGGTATTGAGTAAGACAAAAGCGAGAACTACTGACTTGCCGAAGCCACGTACGATTGTACGTATTAAATAGTTAATTGTCACCTACTCCGTGCCTCGGAAAATGCCTTGAGCCGTCGTGCCTGGCTGCTATGAGAATCAATTTAGAACTGCACTAAAGGTACAGTATTGGCTCAGCAACATTTCAGAGAACACTATCATATGTCCCAGGTAAAGTGCTAATGATGTTTGCTATGAAGATCTTTATGGATTGTCGGTATCCTCAAATATCCTGACAGTATCTAATTTTGAAAACCATGTTGTAGCGGCTGCTGACGCTACAAACTATACAACGCGCGTTAATGTGTAAGCGCGGCGCAGTAGTCGTCTCCACACTCCTCTACAGTTAGGTCGTAGATAAGTAGTTTATTTATAAGTATATTTTGTGGTACCACAGTAAAAGTATATATTGCAGTATTTGGCATCTTTATTTATCTCTCTACTCAACATCATAACTACCCCAACACATGTCATGCAACTGAAATTTTGATATACGGATGACGACAGTGACTCTGTAGAAAAGCTAAGATGCTTGGAAATCTGGTTAGACTAGAGTAGAGAAATAACACTTAAACAATGATGATGATCATCATCATCATCAGTTAGAACCAGGATCTGCATTCTAGTTTATCCGGATTTGATAGAATTTTCCACAACAGGACTGCCTGTATGACCTCCGCAGCCGAAAGAGATAGCGATACCCTCTGATTTAGACTAGTGTCAGATTATTCAGATGCACTGACTACCTATAACAACTGTCAACGATAGTTAACAATTCAATAATGATGACGATAATCTTCTTGTAGTCATTTGCCCGAAAGAATCTGAAGGCTGAATGTCGTATTTTATATGACATTAAAACTATATTTTGAACGAAATGAGATTATATTTTGAATAGACTCAGAATCGGTATTCTGCTAATTTAATATCATTTCGTCTAATTTGACTTTTATAGTTCGATGTAAACACATTGTTCAATTTACGATCTCGACTCGATAACATTCAAATATCAGTTGATTTAGGAGAATACCGTTTTTTAAATAAGAATGTCAATGACATTAGGGCGAAACTGCATTTTGAACAAATTTAGTTAGGAGAATTGGGCCCTGTTCGAGCTTTAAACGGTGCAACAAACCGGTAAATGTCGGTTTGATTATTAATTTTAGCTAAGAGTGACCTATTTCAGTCAGTAGCACGTGGCCTAATTGCACCAATAATGACGAGACCACTGAATATCGATTGTGGGAAATATCAAAGGTTGCTGAGTTAATCACGCTGGCTATTCGATCTTTAATGGTTTTCTTGAGAAACTTAAATTATTTATCTTTCGGTTTTACGCCAAGTTTTGATGAAGCCACAGAATTGTCGGCTTAACTTGTTCATAGGCATAGGGTCTATTTTTAGTATTGAAGATCCAGATTATACTAATTTTATATTCTTTGTCAAATAAAAGTTAATATGTCAAAATCATATCGCTAATAGTTTTAATTATTCAAAAAGCTTTTATGAAAATATTTTTAATAGTTTCTAAAATAATAAAGAATGTAAAATACTGTAACACGCCTGTTCCCCAATAAATAACATCTATAAATAATTAAATTACCATTACATAAATGAAAATGACTTAACTGATAACAATTATACAATAAATATTAAACAATCTATGAGAGCTGCTGATAAGGACGGAATGCCCGTGGAACATCCTAGTTCAACTTTGCCGATGACGCTTAAGCCGAAATTCGTGGTAGTCCACTTTTATTAGCAACATTTTCTAGTATACTTATCGGGTTGGAAACCGTCTGGTTTTCAAGGCCATCGGCGGCTGAATTTTAAGACACACGCAAACAAAATCATCAAGCAAGCCAACCAAATATACGTCAAACAAAAAGGTAGTTGACTTTAGAGAGTTATGTCAAAAAATTTAAATAGAGCAAATGTTATCTCGAAAATACATACATACACATACATTAGGCATGGGCGTTTTCGGATTTTTCCGCAAACCGATACAAATTCGATTTCAGATACTGAAATCGATTTCAAAAACTGATTTTAGAAATCGATTTCTGTAGCGGATGTCGGAGCGACGAGCGTAGTTACTAGTTGCGTAGACAAACGCAAACAATCGAATTCTTATTGTATTGTCATGTCATGCGTCCATATTTCGCTTGGTTTGCGTGACATATTGAAAAAGAAAACCTACTAACTACCTAAAACTAATTGTTAAAAAACTCAGTCGCCAAACAAACTAAAATTACACAACACGAATTGTTTCTATTTATTTACACTTTACAATCTTAACCTACTAACTACCTAAAACTAATTGTTAAAAAACTCAGTCGCCAAACAAACTAAAATTACACAACACGAATTGTTTCTCTTTATTTACACTTTACAATCCTAACCTACTAACTACCTAAAACTAATTGTTAAAAAACTCAGTCGCCAAACAAACTAAAATTACGCAACACCAATTGTTTCTATTTATTTACACTTTACAATCCTAACAACGTAACAATAAAACTTTTTAAATCCTAATAGTATAACTTTCACGAAAACCAAATATAGGTACTTAATTTTATTATTATTACGCGCGCACCGCACTGCACGTGTCACCTAGGTCAAGTGAACAAATAAACATTGATCAAGTCAAAACTCTCCAAACATAAATCCCTAATAACTATTAAAACTATTTGCAATTTTCAAAACAAACATTAAATAGTTGCAATCTGAATTAGATCTTATCGCCTCGATGTTTAGTTTTATTTTTTCTATTCAATCTGCAATTCATAAAACCGCCAAAATCCATAACGCACTAGGTACTACGACTGGCTTGCTTGGCAACGATCGATATTCGCTTCATCTCTTTTGCTCTTTAAACGGATCACTAAGTAAGAAAGAAAAGGATATGAAATTCGCTCTCTCTCATTCTAACTAAGAAGTCGTTGGGTAGAGTGAAAGAGAACGAATGGATATGAAAACTATCGAAAACGTAAGCTTTAGATTTACTTTGTAGTTTGGTTGCGCTTGCACAGTTTCCGTTTGGTTTGGATTAGATTGTTTGCGTTATCGTGGTATTGTTTTACGTTTTCTAAAATCGGTTTTCTCATATTGGAATATCGATACGATACGATTTCTGACTGCAATCGGATTTCAGTTTCGTTTTGATATATCGGTCTCATGCCTAACATACATAGTCTCACGCCTATAACCCCGAAGAGGTAGGCAGAGGTGTATTTCTACACCCACTTTTCGCCAGATATACTTTAGTCCCACGTAATAAGGGGCGAGCCTATTGCCGTACCGGGCACATTTCCAGACTCCGTTCTGCTACTGAGAATTTCGTGACAGAAAAAACCCAATAACATTGCCCGACCCAGGAGTCGAACCCGGGACCTCCCGCACATTTATGCCGCGAGACCAACGAGGCAGTCGTATAGGGTTTGATGTCGAGTTTTCCGTCTCTACGCAAAGATGGTATTTGCATCGTGTTATCCCTTAGTCGCCTCTTACGACACCCACGGGAAGATAGGGGGTGGTGACACTTGTATTCTATGCCGTCAACCACACGCCACTCTTATCTCGAAAATTAGCACAGTAATTGCTTTCATGAAAAGCTAGTTACATAAGGCTTTATAGATATTGAAAGCCTTAACACGGAGTGACGTCTCTTAGTTCCTGTAAGTATTTGGGATAGTCTGCGGTTACCTATGGCTATGAGTCAAATAATTTTTTTGTAAAAAAAAATACTTCGCCTTTAATTAATTCTTAACAGTGAAACAAATTTAATCCATCATACCCATAAGAATTTCTGACCTGAAAATGTACTTCTTCTTCTGCCTACCCTGTTCCTATATTACTTGGGGTCGGTGCAGAATGCCTTTCTCTTCCATTCTCTCCTATCAGACATCATCTGAGCATTTACTCCCTTTTCATTCGTGTTGTCCTTTACACAAACCTCCCATCTTTTCTTTGGTCTTCCTCTTGCCTTATATCCTTCAACTCGATTCACTAAAATGTACGTAATAATATAAAGAATAAAAATAATATTCCTTTATTTTATCAGTAGTCTCCTACCCTTTATGAGGTACTAGTACCAGATTAACTTTATTATCAAGTAACCGAAAGATCGCCGGATTATACACCAGAATGCTGACCCGACAAATCCTAACGAACTTTTTAATTAGATTAAGGTCACGTTTCACTGATAACGGTTTAATATCCGAGCGTAATGGTGGACCGAATCGAGGGTCGAATCCGACTAGAATGAAGACACACTTGAACATTAAGAGGTTCTTGTTTTAGTGGCTACTTCGTAAATCGGTCAGGTTGTATGGATAAAAGGCTGTGTTGCCTACTTAGACGGTTAGGTTTGTTTATTTAGGAGTTGGGAGCGATTTTCGATGAGTGTGGTACCTTTTTAGCGCTAAGGTACTCATTATATGTTAATTATATTGCCTTAATCGTAGTAACGGTATTCAGGGCATTCCATTTGGCAAATCAATTGAGCAGATTAGTGGGAACGAGCTTTTATAACTTTTGGAATGGAAATTTTCTTAATCTCCACTCTCATTATACATAAACAAAGTTACGCAAATGTTTGCATGGATACAATTTGGATTAGTGACCGCGTATTGTGGACATTGTGGTACTTCGCATAGCTTCAGATAATACTAAGTACGTTGATCTCGGTTCTTCTCGATTGACTTAACAATATCGGATGCTTTTATAAATTCAGGTAATAAATATATAGGGTGCATGGGTTCCCACCAAGAACTTAGGGTCGCAAGCCAACCTCACCTGCAAGTGGTGCACCTGCCGATCAACGGACGAGGCTCTGGCAAACAAAATATGCCGATAAGCGGCAATAGGCTCGCCACCTATTAAGTGGGATCAAAACACTGGCGAAAAGTGGGCGTTTAATATGTCTCTGCCTACCCCTTCGGGGAAACAGGCGTGAGTCTGTGTATGTATGTATGTAAATATACTTACTCATCATCATCCTCCTAGCGTTATCCCAGTTTCATCCTGGGGTCCGCTTACTAGTCTAACCGGATATGGCAGAATATTAGCTTTTCCACAGAGCGACTGCCTGTCTGACCTCCGCAACCCGAAGGGATAGCGATATTCCATGGTTTAGACTAGTGTCAGTTTATTTAGAAGGTACTGACGCCCTATGACGACTGTCAAAGATCTTCATGACAACCGCGACCGACGGCTTAACGTGCTCTCCAAGGCACGGGACAAGCGATAATTAACAATTCAATACGCACATAATCACAGAATAAACAGTACTTACGACATAACTCCGAAAAGTCATTGGTGTGCGCCGTGCGCAAAAATAACTAAGTATGTGGTTGTACCTTAAAATATAATAGAAATGTGAAACAAATCCATCTTTTTTATTTCGTTTCGTTTTAATTAGGTATGAGTAAGTATATTAAATTATTAGTAGGCAGCGATAGCCTAGTAGAGAGACTCACAGACCATGACAGACACTATGCACAGGATCGCAGATTCAGACCTATGGCACCTAACACTTAATTATCGCTTACTAAAACGGAGTAGGAAAACATCCTATTACTACAAATAATCTACATACTACTTCAGTTTCACTATACTAATAAAATCGTTACATACCTACGTAGACTACAAGATGCTTTTTACGTCAGCACATTTTATTTTGATTTAAACCTTTCAATTATCAGCCCTTTTATATACTGCTCACTGCTGAGCTCGGGCCTCTTCTCACTATGAGAACGGTAAGGCCATAGTCCACCACGCTGGCCAAGTGCGGGTTGGCAGACTTCACATGTCTTTCGAGAACATTATGGAGAACTCTCAGACATCCAGGTTTCCTCACGATGTTTTCCTTCACCGTTTAGCAAGCGATAATTACCAATTTAATCGCACATAACTCCGAAAAGTCATTGGTGCGTGCCGTGGATTCGAACCCGGAGTCGGACCCTCTGCGTAGCAGTCTGTCGGTATCTCCACTAGGCTATCGCTGCTTTAGATAAATCGCTGTCGAGTTAAATATATTTCAATAGATTTCGCGGAATATTTGGCAGAGAAACAGGTGTTACATCGAACGATATTGACGATTGAATTATTGAAATTTAAATTCAAAGTACATTTGATCATGACCCGAATATCTACAGAAATACGCTTTTGTGTTTGTTACCTACTGCAGAAATAAAAAATATTTGTTTCTAGTTGCGCAAGTAATCAATTATAAGGAAATAATAAAATAATCTCTGCAACCGTCCCACTGATAGGTATGGTTTCTTTCTTATTTACGCTATAAGAAAGGTTAGGATATAGTCCACCACTCTGGCCAAATGTGGGTTAACAGACTTCAAAGTCATGTCTTTCGAAGACCTTAGCACTCTCACAGACATACAGACTTCCTCACGATGTTTTCCTTCACCATTTTGAAGCGATAAATATGCACAAAGCTTCGAAAAGTAAATTTCTTTGAATTTGAACCCTGAGACTCTCTGTGTAACAGTCTGTCAGTCACTGCACTAAAAGGTTTTATGTTTAAATTCTGTAGTGCACTTCCATAGAATTTCTGCCTTTATTTTATTAAATAGAGAAAGTAAATGTTTTTAAAAGTATCAAAACATTTACTATCTCGCTTATAGCCGACTGAAATAAACTTCACTACACGCCTACACATTTTTTTTATATTCTACCACATTCACACAACACCGTCTAGTCCCAAACTAAGCAGAGCTTGTACTATGGATACTAGACAACGGATAAAAATACATACATAATTATATACTTTTATTTTTGTAAATACATGCATATTATACATATAAACATCCATATTCACGTGCACACAAATGTTTGACTTGAGCGGGAATCGAACCCGTGACCTTCGGCGTAGCAGTCGCTTACACTCCCACTGCGCCAACCGGTCTCCAAATAATACGCTAATATTTCTAAAATGAGTGTGAATTTTGCCATTTCACGGTAGTTTTAATTTATTGACCTTTACTCCAATAATTAGTTTCCGTCTGAGTCACGTTTCGATAAGTATAATGTTTATGTAACACTCAAGAAAATGGAATCGTAAGCAGCCAAAATTAACTATCACTGTAGGTAATTAAGTTACCTAAGTACTTGTGTGGGAGTAGCAAAGGCTGTAGTTATGTTGAGAAAGAAATAAAGATGCTTTATTTTAAACAACATGAGCACACATTGATTGCATACAAAGAAAAAATACATGGCACACATAATTTGGGATTAGATTGGGATTTTATATAGATTAATTACTTAATGAGTGGTCTTACTTTTCTTTATGGTGGAAACCACAGAAATAAATAGTAATAGAACGGTGACATGGGCGTGGTGCGCGTGTCAAACTATTGCACTATAGCGCATGTGTTTACACATGTTGTACAACATTATTCTGCCTGACAATCAGCAATAGTCAGTTTTTATATAAACAATAACATAATTTCATTTTCCACAGCTACATCACACACACACATCGATAATAATTCCTTAGTATCCCCTCACTATCTATACGTCACTGTGGGCGGAGCTTGCTGAAATGTGGCACGCGTGAAATGTACGCGATGACGTGACATTCACCATTCTATTACTATTTATTTCTGTGGTGGAAACCCAAATCACATTTTTATCTTCCACCTCTTTATGCAGGCAAAGAGAATCCGTGAGTATTTTCACTATGGGCGTTTGGGGTCAACCCCCTAAAACCGTTATTCGTACCAAATTCCAACTTCAGATTGAACTTCTGACCGCACGGAATGCTTATCCACCATAATGGTTAAGCGATCATATAAGTGATAATTTCAGTATGAGATATTATAGATACTGCCTCCGTGGTCCAGTGGATAGCGTATGCGACTACTGATCGGAGATCCCGGGTTCGATTGCCGTGTCGGGCAAAAGTGTTACTGGGTTTTTCCAAATACTCAGTAGCAGCCCGGACTCTCGTGATGTGCCCGGTAACGGCAAAAGGCTCGCCCCCTATTACGTAATATTTACACCTCTGCCTTCTCCTTCGGGAATACAGGTGTGAGACTATACAAATATTATAGATATACTTATATTGGGACCCCGTCCATAATAGTTCAAGATATATAACTCAATAATCAACCTCTTGATTTTTTTGAACCCTCTATTTACAAGTAGGTAGACTACTCGTAGAAAATACGTCATTTAAATCTGAGCATTTCAAAGCCCCGTTGGAATTTAGAGAGATTTAAGAAAAATCCAAAAATTAATCTGAATATCCAAATCTTCCCCTAAAAGAAGATAAGCCATCCACAGTTAAACGCGTGTCTACCCATCTCCTAGTCAAACAACTAAACGCTTCACTTAATACCGTAGGGTTAATCTTGGGTGTTATCTAGCTATGTTATATCCCCATCGGCCTTTGTTGACCTAGATAACTGGTAGAATCAACTCCAAACAACCACTGGATGCGCTCGAGTTTTTAAATAAGTGAAATGAGTTTTCTAGCTTCAAGGGCGGTAGTCCGTTTGTTTAATGGTAAAGGTTAAAGGACACTTGAGTGGTTTGAAGTTTGATTTTCGCCTGTGCCTTAAGATTACATTTGACTGCACAAATGCTGATGTAGGTTCGTATCCCGTACGAGACAACACATAGTATTCACAGTCATCGTTTTTAGTCTGAGTGTACTTTTTGTCCGTTAATAAATGTTTGTAAAAGAGGGGCTTTTACAAACATTTATTAACGTTAGTTTATTAGCGGCTAGCAATAGAAATAAATATTATATTGTATGTTGTATAACTGCCTCCGTGGTCCAGTGGATAGCGCATGCGACTGCTGATCGAAGGTCCCGGGTTCGATTCCCGGGTCGGGCAAAAGTGTTACTGGGTTTTTCCGAATACTCAGTAGCAGCCCGGAGTCTGGTGATGTACCCGGTAACAGTAATAGGCTCGCCCCCTATTACGTGGGACCTAAAAATTCATGGCGATATGTGGGTGTAATATTTACACCTTTGCCTACCCCTTCGGGGATACAGGCGTGAGACTATAAATAACAAAATAAAAGAAATATATTGTATGGGTACAAAATAATATTTATTTCTATTGCTACCTAGTACTTAGTGGCTTAAAAATCTAAAAAGAAATAATATTTATATTTACAGTACCCGACATTGCTTTAATGTGTACTTGATTCAAGATTATATGACTTTGAATCTACACGCTAGATTGTTTAATTAAATTCAGAGAAAAAATCATAACAGAGGCATTATATAAATCGTTTAACAAAAATAATTGCCGACTTCTCTGCATCTTACTCAAAGTAAGATGCAATAAGCAGGATCAAACAACACGACTGATTCCGGGAGGCATACCACATTAGTAGATTCGTGTCACCCCCCACTTATAAGCAGTCAACGGCACCACGGTGAGTTTTAATGCGTAGACCGATGCCTCAAGAGCTGCATATTTTCCCCCTACCAATGACTAAACTCAATTTTAGAGGTGGAAAGAGATACGGTCTCGCATCACAATACAAAGCAAATTGATCGACCGACATGTTTCGGAACGGACGTGTCAAAAAAATATAGAGCTATCAACTTTCGGAACGCTTCTTTTTATCAACATAAAAGCAATTTTGACAACCTCATCGCCTCGGACATCCATTAACACTTAAATGAAATTACTCAAAGGGAAAATTGTCTCGTGTTTACCCGAACGCTACACATTAAAATTAATGGCTTTCAACTGTAAAAGTCGCGCGTCGTTGCATTTTAATGTGTAAAATTGTAAATTATTCTGGATTTCATTTACCGGATACAGGAGAGTAGTTAACGTATTATATGAAATCAGAAACAAAACAGAAAATGATTCTATCTTTTTTCTTTTTTCGTGTAAGTGTTTGGCCAACTCTGGTGTCGGAGTTTTTTAGACCGCGCGAAGGCCACCAAGATGGGCTAAAGATTAATGCCCTAAGATTAGAATCGTTTTCGATAGTTTTACATGCCCTCTAAAACTCGGTAGCGCTCTGATATAAATGTGGTCACCTATCCAAGCGGCAACCTTTGCAAGGAATGCTTAGCTTTGCCGACCTTTTACAAACAGCAAGCTATGTAACGCTACGAGCGCTACAAAGATAAGCGAGGCAGAGTGTGAAACAGTAATATTGAAAATATTTACACATTGACGTACTTAAACTATTTTTAAATTGCCATTGATTTACATATAGTTAGTACATACATATTATTTCCTGCAAACTGCTGCTAAATATACATGTACATATTATTTAGGTGTGATATTGCCAAATAAATACTAGTACGCGCTACTGTAACGGTTATTTGGGTGATAATTAATAAAACCAATGAAATATTCTATTATTGTGCGATCAGGGCACGTCAAAAAACCATTATTTTGGTTACGTAATGGACTGCCGAGACGATAGTCTCGGATTCGATCCCCAGGTACCCCGGGCTTAATAATGTGCTTGGAAGATGGCAATAGGCTCGCTTCCACATTGGCACCGAAACATAACTGGCGAAGTGTGGGTAACGAAGTGTATTTCCTACCTCTTTGGGAATAAAGACGTGAAGTTATATTATGAACAGAAAGAACAAGCTAGGTTAGGTTAGGTAAGAATACAATAATCTCTTCCATCACATAAACCTTTTTTATCACGGAGGATGTCAGAGGGCGCCGTGGATTTAAACCTGGCACCCTCTGCGTAGCACTCTGTCACTCTCTCACTATGCTCTGTCTTTGCGGTACTTAAATACTAATAACAATATACAGACATGCATTGCTGACTTTTCGAAGTTATGTGCGAATTAACTTGTTAATTATCAGTTGCCCCGTGCCTCGGCGAGCACGTTAAATTGTCGGTCTCGGCAGCCATGAAGACCTATGATACTCTTTACGGGGAATCAGTAGGTACCCTCAAATAATTTGATACTGGTTTAAACCATGGAATATGGCTATAACTTTGAGTTACAGAGGTCACGCGGCAGTCGCTCTGTAGAAAAGCTGATATTCTCTCAAATCTGGGGGGCGATTCAGAATCGTTCGATATCTCATTTGACATTCGATTCCGTTAATTGTCAAACGGGATACCTCATTTTTTGTCACAACTATCGCATTTCCTATCAATTTTATGCATTTAGTATGAAGTAAATTAATAAATAAACCGAATTCAATGAATATTTGTTGAAAATATCTCTGATAGGCGGCTAAAAGACGAGGACAATAATTTGACATATCGTACGATTACTTGTCGTGACATTCTGAATCGGCCTGCTGGTTAGATTACTAAACGGACCCTAGACGCCAAAGCGAGAAGTTTTAGATGCAACTAGGATAACGGATAATGACATTCATATATGCACAAAGATATATTGTAGATAACAGTGATTCATTTTCAGGCAATTATATTTTAATCTTACACTAATATATAAAGCTGAAGAGTTTGTTTGTCTGTCTGTTTGGTTGAACGCGCTAATATCAGAAACTACTGGACCGATTTGAAAAATTATTTCTGTGTTACTTAGCACATTTATCGAGGAAGGCTATAGGCTATATAACATTACGCTATGAGCCACGGGTCCGGAGCAGTAGCCTTAAATAACGTGGGTATAAACGCGGGCTCATCTAGTAGATACATACATACATACATAGTCTCACGCCTATAATCCCGAAAAGGTAGGCAGAGGTGTATTTCTACACCCACTTTTCGCCAGATATACTTTAGTCCCACGTAATAAGGGGCGAGCCTATTGCCGTACCGGGCACATTTCTAGACTCCGTGCTGCTACTGAGAATTTCGTGACAGAAAAACCCAATAACACTGCCCGACCCAGGAATCGAACCCGGGACCTCCCGATCCCACGCGCACATTTATGCCGCGAGGCCAACGAGGCAGTCGTATAGGGTTTGATGTCGAGTTTTCCGTCTCTACGCAAAGATGGTATTTTATTTTATTTTGGGTGGCTCGAATGAAGACACCATTCCCACCCGCACGCAAAATACATGCCAAGACGTGGAGTTGCGGAAACAGCCCGTGCCATCAAGTATCAAAGATGGTATTTGCATAGTGTTATCCGTTAGTCGCCTCTTACGACACCCACGGGAAGATAGGGTATCTAGTAGATTATATAACATAAGGCCTCACAACGCTGTATTTTAATTTCTTAGAGTCAAATTTAATACATATTCTAATCACACCAAACCACAAGTCATCTTAGCTGCAATGACCAGGTTTGCATGAAGCATTAGTTATAAACATATAACCAGAGACGAGTAAGAAATATAACTAATGATTCATGCAAACCCGGTAGTAGTTATGTACCTATTCTATACGTTTTGCGACGACTTTGTCCTCCTGGAATAACACTTTGTAAGCTACTTAATTTATGTGGCTTTTACTTTTACACTTAACTCTATATTAACCGTTGCTTATATCTAAACGTTACGTCTGTCTCCCATTGGGGTAGGCAGAGACTATAGAAAGCCAAATGCTCCGGTTCAAACATACCTCTTTCGCTTTCTCGACATTCATTAACCTCGTCATGCATGCTCGTTGGTTATGGGTACTTTTGATATGGCCCTTCCGCAATACGTCACCAATTTGGTCGGCGTAAGTCACCGTTTGCTTATATTATAATTAAATTTGTTATAAACGGTGAAAACCACAACAAAGCCTTGCTTGTGCTTTTCAGTGACAGTAGTACAATTCTAAAGCCTGCTATTACAAACATACGTTTATCATCTGAAAATAGAAGTTAGAAATACCATATGAAATGTTCCGTAGCAGTTGCATTGAAAGGTCTCTATTATACGCGTATATGGTTAATCATTTACTTGTGCTCGTTGCAAGGATAACAAAATTTTTCGAGAAATAGAATACTCGCAAAGATGTTATATTTAACTGCTCGGAAGGAGAAGTTTAATCGATCACGTGGCAACTTACACTGCAAGTGGGTTCGAATCCTATACAAGACTAGAGGACGCCAGCAGCAACGCCTGCATTTTTTTAAATTTACCCGTTTTGGCCGATCCCGTGGGAATTTCGGGAAATCCCTTCTTAGTGCACCCCTACGGTCCCCAAGGAACATACATGCCAAATTTCAGCTTTCTGCGCCCAATAGTTTCGGCTGTAGTATGTCTGTCAGTCAATCAGTCAGTAACGGAAGGATTTTATATATTAAGATAATACTTTATGTAATCCTCACGTTTTTGTTTCAAGTGTGGATGTACTTTGTGTTCGTTACCTGAACGTTTGTAAAGTCCACCGCCACATATGATTTTATCTTAGTACGGGCGTGGCTTTTTAGAAAGAAAAGATAAAAGAGAGATTTAATATGACTTTACATAGGTAGACCTTTTTTTGTGTGTGTTTGTGGTCTACTCTGGTGTAAGAGCTTTTTTTCTTTAATTCTTGCCCTCAGACAAGAGCTTTAAATGCAAGAAACACGGTAACGCTCAATATATGAGACAAACGGTGACCCTTCCAAGTGGTGACCTGCCAAGGTTGCTTTACTTTGTTGATCTATTACGAACGCTAAGTCAAGACAGCCTGATAAGAGAGCTACACAAGTAAAAATTTACTTTACCATTTCAAGATATGCTTCCTTTGGTCAACTCAACTTGATCAAACTCTACCAAATAATTTAATCTTAATATATGTATACTAATTTTAATAGGGTATATAATTATATACATAATTAAGTATCTCACACTCTTTCGTATGGCAACATCTCACATTTCTCAACATATACCCAATGTTTACTCATGAAATATAAAATTTTTGTTTATTTATATCACCACCACATACTAATTCAGAATTTTCGCTTACTGATTATTTTTAGACTTTTAGACTTTTAAAACCAATACGAGCCAATTTATTTAATAAAATGAAATGTTAAAATGATTTGCTGCTATCCAAGAAAATAAATTAAAAATCATGCTTAATTTTAAACAATCCATAATTTTGACAATTAAAATTTGATATAGTTTGACGTTTTCAATTAAAAACGAATATATTTTAGAAATGCGCATATTTTTACTATTCATCTAGAAATTATAGATAAATCCAATTGTTTTTATTACTTCATTCAAATTTCATTTGCAAGTAATCTACACAAATATCCCTCCTAGGTACCTAATTAATTAAGATAAAGTGTCATCAAAAATGTTTCAGATATTTACCGCCTTAAGTGCCGTGCTAATACTATTTCAGCGGTTATATACCGTCATTAATACATTTAATTTTCAAGTTCACTTAAAAATAATAAAATTATGTTGAAATTTCTAAGTCAATACTATTCCATTATTATCAAACAAACGTGAACCTTATCAATCAGATAGGCATTAAGTAGAGACAATCTTCACTTTACTCTGAACAGATGATCTTAACATTTCCCTAGATAGAGTCCTAAGTAGACAATTTTCAGTACCAGCAAAGCTAGAAAACGCTACGAGCTTCCTAAGGAAGCAACCTGTTAATATATTATACGCAATAATGATCTTTAAGAACACGCCCGACCACATGTTACGAGAACATTGTATCGCCTTTTCACGCGCGTAAAACCGACTTGCGTACCTGAATTACCTAAGGAAGCTAGAAAAATTTAGCATACAGGTCCTAATATATTTCACTTACCTCTTTTTCGGGTCCAGATTTAAACACAAATCACACAGAAATCACAAAGCAGATAAAAAAGAAATAAATTAAAAAACGGAACATAAACTAAACAATATGGTCGAACACACGATTAACCGCCCGTTTCAAGTAAAAGTTACAACTGAAAACAATTACCTTTGTCTTAGAGAAAAAAGAAAAATCGAACACGCACGGGCTCAGAAAAAAATATAGGACACACACGAGATAACTTTATAACACTGAAAAATTACAACACATTTTTACACGTTTTATTTCAAGACGTAATTTGGGAGAACGCGCGCGGTGACACAACCGTCGCCTGTGGACAACGAGATCAGACTGGCTTAACCGCTTAAAGCTGTGTGTGAGCCTGCTGAAACTGTTGATTTCCCCCCTCCCTCTTTGCCTCTCCCCTGTGACGTCTTGCCGGAAAATTTCATTGCACCTTCGGATAAAATTGATGGGAGACGCTTCCTTTCTTTTCGATGTATTTGTCTGGCACTTTGGTGAAGTTGATAATTAGGTTATACGTATCAATTGATGTCACATGCTTCTAACTGAGTTTTTATTTGTTTTCACACATGCCTATTATTCGTGTGGACATTAGCTCGACTGCGTTAAGGTGAAGAATATTTTATTTAAGTAATGATTTAGTTTATTTATACCTCACGTGGACAACCAATAAAATTGTAGTTCTATCGAATGAACCATTTTCCTTGCGTACCGAAGATCTTTTCTTGATCCAAGTTTATACCTCATAAACTTGAAGTTCTTATTCATTAAATAATATATAATACAGCAATCGTAAGGTTCTGTAGCTTTTTTGATGTTATACTCAATTATTGTTAATATCTTGGTGCCACTTCAGTTGTTGTTAATAAGATGCAAGTGATTTTTATTTTGTGTATTCGGTTTTTCAGTTGCATATTTGTTTCACATATAAGCATTTCAGCTTCATTTTTTTTGTCATCAGAGACAAGTTTGCCTTGGGCTTCCGTTCCAAGAACTTCACAGCAAATGGAAAAACCCCCCAAAAAAATGCAGTGCAATCTAAATCTAGATTGCGTTGCATTATACTTTATTTTTACATTATAATTTTCCGGAAATGCTCACGGAGTCTTAGCTCTATTATAGATTTTTGTCATCTTTACAAAATTATTTCATGGTTTAGTAACTGATAAACATGTGCATTGGTAAATCATACAATTTAAAGTAGTGATGCAATACCTTTCTCGGAAAACGGAAATGTATACAGAATTATTAATTACTATTTGCAAATCTGAACTGGTTCTCTTTAATACGCCCATTTGCAAATTTATAATTAATATTCTGTTTAAAGGACAATGGGCATTATTGTAGGAGCTGTGTCCCAACCCTTGTAACAAGTTACGACTAGTATAAACATGTTCAGTTAAGCTTTTTTATGATCAATATGCTAAGTTTTTACTGTAATTGCGTGCAGGTCAAAAGTTACGGGGCTTCAAGTTAAAAAAAGGTTTTTGTTTTAAATAATGCTTTAATCTTACTTTATTACACTTTGCGTTACATGTAAACATAATTATTACATTTATAATAATTGTACAGTAATCACAGGCAGTAGTAGTTATTTTTTGCCGTTATTATCAACTGCACAGTTGAAAATATGTAAATAACGAAGGAAATAATACAATTCTGATAATTGTATTATTTCCTTTGTTATTTATATATTTTCAAATACATAAATAATAAAGGAATATAATCCTTACGTTAGAGTACAGCTTAAACATATGCAAATCGTTTACAGGTACTTTTAATAGTGATTATTATCTATGATAACTTCATCTAAAAATGTCGCGGGTAACAATATGCTTGGCTGGTGTCTAGCCCAGCCAAGGTACCAAATGATTAGGTACTCATTATGCGAGCACAAGAACCTACTGTTCTTTAGTACTGTAAGTAAAACTACAAGTCACACACAAATGTGCCATAGTTCGTAATAAGCCAATCAATAACAAATCAAGTCCATAAAACAAGCCGAAGTTGATAGTTGCAAATGTATAAATACCAGAAGTCCCTTAACAATGCGTAAGTCGACAATAAATAAACAGGGGAGTAACAATTTAAAACACGGAAGTGCAGCACAGCTACCAAAAACTGAATGTGCATATAGCGCTTGCTAAACAATAGCATTTGCGGGCACCGGCAATCATCTCTTTCTAACGTATAGCGCTGTCTCATAAAATATCGTTCACTGCTCCTGCGCTTACAATATGGCAGCGTGTGGCGCGCGGTGGGCGGGGGGGTGTTGGGTTAGAGTAGGCGCACAGTCGCCCGTGTGGTTTTCCACTTGATTTTTAAAATAGTTTCAGCCCTTTCGTCACTAAAATACTAATTGATTAAGTTTTATTAAATATTTTATTAAATAAATGAAACCACTATAACAGATTCCCTGCACAAGATACAGAGTTACGCCCATACAAAAAAACATAACACTAATTGAGATCTTTCATATGATATAGGTAGGAAAATGTTACAACACTTAGGACGAAACCGCCCATTCTCCTTTCCGTTGAATTTACGAAAGTGTTGCATCACTAAGGTAGTGATGCGAAACCATTGGAAATAAAATGTAATGTAAAATGTTTATGGTGTTAATAAATTGTTTAACATCAAAATTATTTGCATGTAAAATATTACCAAGACGAAACTATTTTCTCGCACTATCAAAACGTTATCAAATGTCATGTAGAGTCCATCTTCTAACTCTACTAACCCTAACGCCTACTTCCCGAAGGAGTAGGCAGAGACTACGAACGCTATTTGATCCATCTTCATTCACTCCCATCCAGTTTCTCATGTATGCTTATCTGTTTAGAGTACTTCTGGCCTGTCCTTTAACTCTACGTTTTAGACAAAATGGCTTGATCATTCCGTCACTACAAGAACTACTGTAGGTATAACAGAAAAGTTATGAACGGTTCATAAATTTTCACCTTAACCCATGGGACAGTAGTAAAACTGTCAACACTTATATAGTATGTGAAGAGAATTAGGAAACTGAAGAGTGACTCAGGGTACTTTTACTATGATAACCGAGTCCCACGCGGGCGGAGCCACGGACAAAATCTAGTTTTTATTAAATCCACTATAGATATCATACGCATATCGTACCAACCTATCTGGTCAGCATGGTACAGTTGACCAAACCTTTTACTGACTCACACTTGCTACTCAAAGTTTATGAAGCGACACACCCTACTACATAGCAAGGGTTGACCTGACTCGTTTGAAATTTTGATTGCTAATGTTCACACTTTCAGATAAAATACCTACATATATACCTACTTACCTGCATAAAATATTTTAAAGTTTTTTTTTACCTAGTTTAATATATTTGTTTAGTATGTTTTTATACCATTATGTATCCTTTCCGTCCAAGCGTAACAACCTGTTTTTAACATAAATGCATGCTGTGTGCTCCTGTAAATGAGGAAACACAAGGTAACAAGATTGTGTAACATCTCATCTATCATGTAATGTGTATTCTTTGTTGGAGAACCAATAAATAAATAAATTAATTAAGAGAATGGAGAAGCTGTAGACATAAATGATGCCATTTTCTTACTGATAAGTGCGCATTGCAGAAAAATTTCATAGAAAGAATAACGGATGACTCGAGAAAAGGTAGTAAGTAGATCGTAGCAATTTCTGTAGAGAGATAGTGCTATTATTTTACTGGTAAGTGCGTAGGTATAGCAGAATAGAGTTTCATAGAAAGAATACTGGAAGTTTCATACGAAGATTATCACACTGGATGACACGAAGGAGGAGTGAAAAGGTCGTGGCAATTTCTTACTGAGGCGACATCTGTGAGACAACCATAAACCTTAAGTAATTACTTCGGGCCACAGAGGTCATTCACTAGTTCGTCACTGAGACCCGCTATCGTATTATGAAACTTGATGAAGGCACGATGTGTGCCAAGTCGCATTCGTCTTAATAGCGTTATATTAGTATTTAGTATTTTATTGACGACTGGTTGGCGTAGCGGGAGTGTAAGCGGCTGCTATGTAGAAGGTTTATGTCGCGGGTTCGATTCCCGCTCAAGTCAAACATTTGTGTGCATAAACATGGATGTTTGCCATGGTATAAATAAAAAAATATTATTATTTAGAAACAACAAAGATCGTATAATTATTTCAAGCTTAGGGCACTTTTACACGCTACGTAAATCCACCGTGTCTTCTTCGGGTAAGGTCGAATCATCATGTAAACGACAAGATTTATTTCGGATCTAGGCACGAACATATTGAGCTCAAACATGATATGTACTTGTATCCGGCGAGTATATAATGAAGAGAGTAATGAGTGTAACGGAAGCTAGAACGACGTTTGTAAGGATAGAAGCAAGTGGCGTTCTGTTGTCTCTACCTATACCTACCCCGATGGGAAAAAGGCGTGAGTATAAGTGTATAGTGCGTGCCACGAGAATATAGACTTTTTGTAAACAAAGAATTTCTACTAAGTGACTTAGCGATAGTGCTGTCAAAAACAAATAATGTCAAATCCAATGAGCGCAACGGTACATAGATACGTGACATTGGAAACTAATATGTCAATGGATCGGGTTTTTATCGATATTATGCGCTGTCAACAAGATCTTTTGATTTTTGAGGTACTGACGCCTAGAATGTCAACATTTGGCGTTAGTTCATTGAAATGTTACATTCTTGGGCTTCACATGCATTTATCAGAGGACGAAATTATTTTTTATGTTATCCAGAAGAAGTTTATAGGATCGCAACGCTCTTCCCGCTGCCGGCATCTCGAAAAAGCGGGTGCTCATTTAATATTTTAGGATAGGTAGGCTACTTTGCAAATTATTTATTGTCTATGTTTTAAAAAAATCCTGTCAATAATAGAGTAACAGTATTTACTCTATTTTTCCTTAATTTACAGAATAAATTACGTGTGTAACGGCAAAAAACATATGCAAATTTATGAACATTCGACCTTTCAAACACAAAATCAAATATTTTTATTTCAGTAAAATTTAACAATATAAATTTAAAAACATAGTGGCATAATTAGGCACTGAAAAAAAAGACTGTTCAAAAAGTGAAAACAACTGTTTGAAAAAAGGTTGTGAAGCCCTGAATGTTTGTTTACAAAAAGTCTATCTTCTCGTGGCACCAACTATAGATATTTTTCTCATATAGCGCCGATGTGGTCCAGTGGATATCGTATGCGACTGCTTTTCCGAGGTCCCGGGTTCGATTTCCGGGTCGGGCAAAAGTGCTACTGGAATTTTTTCGAATTCTCAGCAGCAGCACGGAGTCTGGTGATGTGCCCGGTAACGGCAATAGGATCGTCCCCTAGTACGTGGGACCTAAAAATTCATGGCGAAATGTGGGTGTAATATTACACCTTTGCCTACCCCTTCGGCGTGAGTCTATAAAAAAAATCGCGGATGTAGTGTACACGGGTCGGATGTAGAGACGACACAAATTCTTGCATAGGCCCGGATTTTTTTTTAGCGTGTACAAGCGTGTTATTCTCGCAAAATTAAAAAAATGGCCAATTGCGAGTCGGACTCACGCTCGAAGGGTTCCGTACCATCATCTATAAAAGAAAATCACGTTTGTTGTATGTATACTTAAATATTTTTTAAGTTTCTACCTGTTTATTAAGATCGAGTAAAAATTTCTTCAAAATTACGTTTATTGTATGGGATTATCTTATTATAGCAGCAACGGAAATACATAATTAGTGAAACTTTCAGCTTTCTAGCTATCACGGTTTATGAGATACAGCCTGGTGACAGACAGACAGCGGAGGCTTAGTAATAGGGTCCCGTTTTTCCCTTTTAGGTAAGTACGGAACCTTAAAAAACTAACCCTGTACAACTTAAACTAACATAACCAAACTTTCATAGTACCTCCTGCTAAACCGAAGAATTTCATGGTAAATCCGCCATCATGTTTCAAAACATAATAGACAAGAGCCTTAAACTAGTTTTAATAATAACAAATTGTTTACTTCACATCACCACCACTCAATCACTTTTTCATTAAAACACGAATTATAAATTCGAAAATATGTATATATGTATGTATGTATGTATCATATGTATGTTCCGTTTTCACGCTAAAACGGCTAAACCGATTTTGTTGAAATCAAATATAGAGATATATTGGACTATGGAGACGGACATAGGCTACCATAAGTTGCAAAAATTAAACTGGGAGGGATTGTACGGAGGATAAAAGTTTGTACGGCAGAAATTTTCCTCTTGGAAGTAAGAACGCATGCGCGGATAATTGAGTGCGCATGTGCTATCTGTCAGTACTGTCACATCATACATAGGTATATTGTCATATTGTGCACGGTGATTAGTTTGTTCGCATATCTAAACTAATAATTATATCAAACTCAAAGGGCTGTAACGATTTTCTCTATCTACTAAAATTATAAATGCGAAAGTGTTTATAGATATAGGTATATATATTGGACATGTATTGAAACATGGCTTTGACATTTGCCATGGATACTGACCGAGTTACTTTGTACCCTATAGAGTTTCTGACTCCTTAGAATAATCAGGAGTGTCTTCACACAACTTGAGACTTAAAGTGGATATGTGTTACTCCGAATTTAACGCGCGCGAAGCTGCGGGCAAAGGCTAGTATATTTATATATTCAAAGTGTTAAAGTAGAGCCTTGTTGAATAGCCGGAGAAGTACTACCCTCTAACGGCGGATTTCAATATTCGATCTAATCATGGTTTTAGAGATTCAACCTACATATGTCAAGCAGACGTTTAATTTACTTAATAACATTTTATGAGCGTTCCTCAATAATCCTAAGTATGTCAACCAAATCTTAGTATTATTCTTATTCTTAATGGTCTACTTTTAATTTATGTTAAAGTGATGTATCATGTTTCACACATTTTGTATGTAGCTTATGTCTAATTATTATAATATATCAAAATCCCAAAAAAATATATCGAATATGGAATTCAGCGGTAAGTCTGACAGAAAACTGACGTAAAGTAGCAGCTGTATCTTTACCGTATTTCGATCGGAGAGTGTGAGTGCCAAAGGCCCCATTCCGTTTTTATTCTCCCTTATCCCGCTCGTCCGTTATTCCGTTATTCCGTCTGCTCTTATTACTTGTATACCGGCGGCAGCTTAGTGGAGAGAATCATAGACTGCTTCGCAGCGAGAAGAGAGAGACTTGAAATCAAACCTACGTCACGTACCACTCAAATTTCCAAACAAAAGTGGAACATCCACTTCGAAATATCCACACGAAAAGTTTATTATCGCTTGCCGGCGAAAGAAACATCCTTATAAAACCTGACTGTCGGAAATTTCTTCGTAATACTCTCGAAAGACATGTGAAGTCTGCCAAACCGCACTTAAAACCTTGGTGGACTGTGTCTAACCGTTCTCCTAGTAAGAAGAAGCCCCTTCTCAGCGGCCAAACAGTTTATATGCTACTTCGTGATGTGTTACTTCGTGTCCTAAATAAATTAATAACTGTAAATATATAAATGAACACGATATATTTACTTTAGTATCCCCGTTAAATCCATTTAACCAGTAAGTGTTAATTTGTTTGCGAAACATGTCAAAATAACGACACAACCTTATTTTTTTTCTCGCAATGTACGTATATTGTAGTCATATTTTAGGTGTACAAAATTATTTGGACTACATTAAAGTATACACCTGGGCCAGCGATAGCCTATTGAAGATACCAACTGACTGTCATGCAGAAAGCAGAGGATGTCGGGTTTTTTTTCTGGTAATAGGCGGCAAACGAGCAGACGAATCGCCTGATAGTAAGCAATTACCGTCGCCCATGGACACAAGCAACACCACAGAAGTCACAAGTGCGTTGCCGACCCCTGGGGTTGGAAAAAGGGATAGGCTGAGGAGTGGGATGAGGGAGAAGGAATAGGAGATAGGGCCTCCGGTACTCTCACTCACCGAACGAAACGCAACAGTTTAGGTACTGTTACTTTACGTCGATTTTCTGTGAGAGGGTAGAACTTCCCCGGTCGAGCCGGCCCATTCATGCTGAAATCAGCAAGGCTCTACTACCTTCAAAAACTTTAACGTACTGTAACGTTTAAACCCACGCCACGACGCGTACTTTTGGTTTTACAAAGTTTTGTGTATATTAAATTGTTAATTATTGCTGGCCATGTATCTCGAAGAGCACATTAAGCCGTCGGGCTACGGCAGTCATGATACTCTCCAAGGCATATAGAGTTGTGAATTTTTGTCACTGGTAATTATAAATCAGGCTTATAAAAGCAAAAAGTAAAAAATATGCTTTATTTTGAACACAAAAGTGGCACACGTCTATTTGCCATAAAAAATAGAAAAAAATGGAAAATCAGAAAAATGAAATAAAACAAGAAAATATTAACACGGAAGAGCGCGCTTTATCTCGCGAATCGATGCTTTGGTGCAGTCATCACTCAGCCAAGGCCACCTCTTCAGTGCATTATCCTTTATCACGCCTTAATCTTGTGTCAATTACATGTCGCTACTCTTGTTGATAAATGTGCGCTTAAGTTTTGCGATACAGTAAATCCAAAACAGGGTTTATATGTAACTCATCTTATTTACTCGTGTTGTGGGGAGTCAAAATAAATTTCATTTCATTTCATTTTTCGTATGATATGACTGCCTCCGTGGTCTAGTGGATAGCGTATGCGACTGCTGATCGGAGGTTCCGGGTTCGATACCCGGGTCGGGCAAAAGTGTTACTGGGTTTTTCTGAATACTCAGCCAATACGCAGCCCACAGTCTGGTGATGTGCCCGGTAACGGCAATAGGCTCGCCCCCTATTACGTGGGACCTAAAAATTCATGGCGAAACGTGGGTGTAATATTAACACCTCTGCCTACCCCTTCGGGGATACAGGCGTGAGACTATAAATAAATAAATATTTTTTTTCATATCGCAAGAGCCATTTTGAGTAAGTACCATTTTGCCATGATTTGTCGATGTGGACAGCCTTGGGGGTAGCCTATGTTCAGCAGTGGAAGTCTTTTTGCTGAGATAATGACCAATTTGCTATGACGTGGCTCATGCGACGATTACTTCGTGGAGAGACCAACACACTACATAGAGTTCACATTGTAGAACATTATGGAGAATAGGGAAGTTTCCTGCAAGTGAATTAAAATATACAAGTAGATATTTTTTACGAGTGAAACATGTCAAAATAATAGTAGTTTCATTCATCAATAAATGTTAAAACTTTATTTAACATTTTTTATCTTCAATTTATTGATAATAAGTATTCTACTTGACAGCAATACACTATGACGTCATTACGTCATATTTCATACAAAACCCTTGGCAAAGGTCGTTTTTGACATTTCATTAAAAGTGCTTGATTTTACTAGTTGGAAACAAGCCTATTCTCAAGTTTATATTACGCGTTTTTTCTCACGATGTTTTCGTTCACTAGCCATAATTGACAATATAATCCGTACATATCTACGAAATGTCATCGTTAGTCTCGCCTCCAGAGCACAACTTCATCCATAAGTGTTTAGGTATAGATAAATATGCTCATATCGGATATCTGTACCGTCACTTGGGGTTACCAATTAAGATCAAGGTTGGTTAGTGGTTTTCGCCACAACCAACATAAGCCTGAATGGTAACCTCGTTTTTATAACATACCTATCTGCTTCTGGTATTTTGTACTGTCTCATATTTATGTAATACTAGCCGTTTCCCGTGGTTTCACCCATGTACTGAGAGAACTACTTCGCGTACCCGAAAACCCCAAATATCATACGAACCCCTATTTTTTTTAAAATAAAATATAGCCTATGTTACTTGCAGATAATGTAGCTTTCTAATGGTGAAAGAATTTTTAAAATCGGTCAAGTAGTTTTTGAGTTTATCCATTACAAACAAACAAACAAACAAAAATACAATTTTTTCCTCTTTATAGTATTATATAGTGTAGATTTAATTGCTGTGTATGTTATAAATGCATTTTCTTCTTTCTTCTTCTTCTTCATATAAAAAACATACATATAATAAACCTTTTCCTACATAATGAATAAAGAATATGATTATTGGATATCAAACACGTTACGAATTGATAGCACATGTCTGGTGGAGAAGCAATAATAAATTATCTTACCTTTATCACTAAGCCGCATGTTCATCCGCTTATCAGCCTTACGCAGTCCACCGGTGGATATAGGCCACTCCCAATTATCCTGATAGCATTTTTTTTATAGTAATAGGCGGCAAACGAGTAGACGGATCGCCTGATGGTAAGCAATTACCGCCGCCCATGGACATAAGCAACACCACAGGAGTCACAAGTGCGTTGACCCCCTTGGGGTCGGGAAAAGGGATAGGATGAGGAGTGGGATGAGGAAGAAGGAATAGGGGATAGGGCCTCCGGCACTCTCACTCACCGAACAAAATGCAACAGTTTAGGTACTGTTACTTTAGGTCGATTTTCTGTGAGAGGGTAGTGCTTCCCCGGTCGAGCCGACCCATTCATGTTGAAATCAGCAAGGCTCTACTACTTAGAAAAGCATTGTGTGTCAATAAGAAGATTTAGCTTACTATACCTTGCTGACCAGACATAGATACAATTAGTGCATATATTTTCCCTAGTCGTCTTTTACAATAGCCACAGAATGAAAAGGAGTAGTGGACGAACAAACCTTGTCGTCTTCTTACACTAGTGCTAAGAATAATCTCTTTTATAGTAAAATAGACATCATCATACAATATTATTTAGCGGGTCTTACTCACGATAATTTACTTATTTAAAGGCATAAATACCTCGGTTATTCTCCTACGTTTCTACCGGCTTGCAACGGTTGTGGTCGCGGAGGGACCTTCTAAGCCGGTAGAAACGTAGGAGAATAACAGAGGTATTTTTGCCTTTAAATAAGTAAATTATCGCGACAAAGACCCGCTAAATAATATTGTTTGATGTATACAAATCGCGAAAGTTTAAAATGGATTAAATAGACATCAGACATTGAGTGCTGTCTTTGTAGGATTACGGGGATCTAGATTCTATTCCAGCTCTGGTGACAGGAGAATAAACTACGTTTATTGGAATTGTTTTGCGTTGTACATACACATTTTGCTGTATTTTGTTTTCTATATTAACAGTTATTTTGCTGAGTCTCAATATCTATAACCATATTTTTGGGGTTCCTTGCCTATGCAAGGTGTTTTAATTTGTGATTTAGTACAATTTTATTTTCTTTGCATCATCATCATGCTGGCTTTTCAGACTCTCTCTATTTGAGTCCGAATAATATAGTGAGGTAATAGGAGGATTTGGTCTATTATACTACGATGGCCAGACGAGCAGGTGTCTAAGTTTTCGTCTCTTCACGAAGATACGATACGCTTCGTGTTTTTCTCTTTAGTCTCTTACGACACTCACGTCATGAAATGGGATACTGTTACTTTGTGTTCTTATTCCGTCAACAAACAGCGCATGTCTGTAGTAATTTAATCCATGATGTTAGCAGCAATTGCATATTGCTTAATTGAAAACCAGATAGTATTCATGCGAGATAGACGAGCTTAATTCATGCATTATTATCTATTAAAATGTAGTGCGGAGTTACGCGGTTTGTTATGAGGTTAGGCAGCGATTCAATATAAGCGGAGCGTTTAACTTAAATCCAATAGAAATCAAATTTCAAATCTATCGTATACCTATTATTTTACTTCTTACTTACCTTTATTTGATCTGGAGAGTTAACGGCTACATTAAAGACAGTAACCTGCTAGCCTTCTTCGAAGAGCTGGGGTGGCTCGAGTCACAACATTTACTCCCATCCGTTCGCAAAATTTACGCCAGGACGTAGAGTTGCGGAAACAGCCCGTGCTACCATACCCTACCATACTAAGGACAGATACCAATATGTCTGCTACTTTCTTTCCACCAGTTAGAGTTAGTCATATATCTTTCCAAGATATGTATATAAGAAAGCAAGTTTGACAACAACAGACTGCCACAGGGGATTTCAGGTTCAGATTTGAAACCTCGGTGCGCACCACTGAATTGCACTGAATTAATTTCGTTTACTATGCAAAATGCTCCCTATTGTCGCCTTTGATTATTTATTGTCGCTTACCGCTCCGCTATCGTTTCTCAATGCGCTACCTTATGCGCCATATTTGTATGTGAATAGTACTATTCAGGCTATTCTTAAGTTAAATTGGGTAAGATATCTCGCGCTGAATTTATGTAAAATGTTTAGGAATATTCGTCAGGTGTCATGTTATGTATTTGATAGCGATATATCTATGCCTTAGGGCTCAGAGGGTGAAAATGGACCCACAATACAAAATGTTTTGCCCAAATGTCCTTAGCGCACTTTGAGCCCTGAGGTATCGATATGTAGGTATTATTGATATGAATAAGTTCACAACAAAATAGATACGTGCCATTACATTTATTTTATGCCACTGCCACACTGAAGAACCTTGATGGGCTGGACAGATGTAGTGTTAACGGACAAGAGGGAATGCTAAGGTACTAAAGCTGATTTCACATGGATGAACGTCGTATAGTGAGAGTCAAGGAAGAGAAAGACCATTGCCACACTGAATGCATACAGGAATTAAACTTAATAATTCCTGTAACATTCAAACAACGGATGCAAAGCGCTCAAGGCACGGTCATACTGTGGACATCATAAGGTATTGTTCCGCGTGGGATTGAACCCACAACACCCGGTGCAATGGCGAAGCGAGGCGACAGCAGAACCTAAATACCTACAGTTATTGTACACTTGATTCGCTTTAATTTGAATAGTCTGATCTAGGATTCGTTTCATTGTTTCTAAAAACAATATAATTTAAAAGTAATTTTCAATAGAATATAAGGCTTTAGAGGAATTATTCCCAGGGGTATACCAAAGTGTCGGGATGACTGCTGACTTGCTCGGTATTGCTTTTTAATAAATCATGTTTTTAAAAATGAAACCTAGTTGGACCTATTTGTCACCTCTGAATCCGCCTGCGTATTAAATTTTATGAAAATCTTTGAAGCCGTTGCCAAAATTCAGATTATATACAAGAATTTGCTCGTTTAAAATTACTACGTAGTCATTTTAGTAAAACACAATTTGGCAGCTTTTATTTGTTTCTTCCTCTTTCTAGTTTTATCAAATATCAAAGAAGACACCGATAAAACTTAAAGTTCCCCAATAAAATAGTAAAATGCACAACAGACACGAAAATTCCATCCAAATTCTTTTTAGATTTCCGAGTTTGTGTGCATCACGAAATGCAAGTCATTCACGTGGCTTTACCAAAGAGGTACGTTTGTAGGTAAACTCGAAGTTCACCGACAAATTTCCAGAATGTGCTAAGCGCTGAGTGACGGAGCGTACAATTCAGTGCACGTCAAAGTCAGTAAGTTTAACACTGATTGTCGTTAGCTTTGACGAGACGGAGGGCATGTAGATGGTACGATTGGGATGTTATTGATTATTTTTATCTTTTTGTCTGTAAATTTGGAATTATACCAGCATTTTTTGAAGAATGAGGGTCTTTTGAAATGACACCCACTACGCGGCAGCACTGAAACATCAAGTCCAGAAACTGTCAAAAGTGTCAATGTGTCTATATTTTCGTACATCTGTGTTTTTTTGTTTGCCTCATCATCATCAGCCTTTAATAGTCCACTGCTGGACTAGGCCTCTCCTTTGAGAAGAGGAATTGGCCTACTATACCACGCTGGCCAAGCGGGTTGCTATAGGGTTTGTATCAAGTTTTCCTTCTCTTACAGTGCTGTTCTCTGCATACCTAATATTCTCCCTCTGTCGGCTCTTACGACACCCATGGGATGATATGGGGTGGTGACAATTCGTATTCTTAATCCGTCACCACACGGACAACTTGCCTCATGTGTGTATACATTTCTAACAACTGTTTGAACCCGAGGCATCCAAAGCGCTGTCATAGTAGTAGAAGAAGTTTAGCGACACATTTCAAGAGTGTGCTAAGCGCAGAGTGACGTAGCGTACAATTCAGTGCGCGTCAAAGTCAGTCGCGTTTAACATTGATTGTCGTTCGCTTTGACGAGACGAAGGGGATTGAGATGGTACGATTGGAATAATCGGTTTTAAACTTTCGCGCTTGGTATACATCATACAAAATAATTTAGCGGATCTTAGTTGAGTTAACTTATTTATGGTATAAATAACTATTTGTTTCCGACGTTCCGCTCTTCTTGCACCGAGCGTGGAAACAAAAAGGTATTTATACCTTAAATAAATTAAGTTAACGCGATCAAGACCCGCTAAATTATTTTGTACGATTGTAATGTTATTGATTATTTTTATCTTTTGAAAAATGAGGGTCTTTTGAATTGACGCCCACTACGCAGCAGTACTGAGACATCAAGTCCAGAAACTGTCAAAAGTGTCAAAGCGTCTATATTTTTGTACATCTATGTTTGTTTGTTTGCTTCATGTGTGTATA
This sequence comes from Euclidia mi, assembly GCA_944739405.2. Lineage (NCBI taxonomy): Eukaryota > Metazoa > Arthropoda > Insecta > Lepidoptera > Erebidae > Euclidia > Euclidia mi. The sequence continues at coordinate 10,080,410 of OX123205.2, read as the reverse complement.
CGCGTCTATATCTAACAACTGTTTGAACCTGAGGCATATAAAGCGCTGTCTTAGTAGTAGAAGGAGTATCAAACACCCTCATTGAAGCTCGTAGAATAAGTAAGCAGGATCTCCAGATCTTAAATATCATACAGCATTACGCATTACACTGCTGGTTTTGAATCTGCTGGCAATCAGGAAAGCCTCAATTCCGTCACAGATCGATGACGAAGTCCCAACAACAATCCGGCGACATCTATCGGACACAATGCGACGGAAAACAAAGTGCTGAACCGCGCGAGCAGAGTTCGCACGCCGAGTCGTATATATTTTTTTTTAAATACAACTCCCGCACTAGGACTAAATCCTGTGTCGCGGGGGACTTTACAAACATACAACCAACGGACTCAATGAACAACCAGACTCGAAACAACAATCTATAAATCACACAAAGTGTTGTCTCGTGTGGGGATCGAACCCATAACACTCGGTGCAGTGTCAAGCGGCGAGGCGACCGCTTAAACCACTACGCCAAGCGTGCAGTCAATTAACAAGTCAAATAACAATTTTATACGCATATAACATCGAAAAGTCATTGGTGCGCGCCGTGGATTCGAACCCGAGACCCTCTGCGTAGTAGTCTGTCGGTCTCTCCACTAATACCCTCTATATTCATACGGAAAATACCCAATATATCATTCCATAAATCACTCACCAGGTGCCATTCTTCTCAATATGATTTATTCTCCCGTCGCATTCACACCTCCCAGCAACACAATAGCTACAAAGAAGCAACTTACCATCGCTCACATGGCAACAAAAAGTTTGTCTCGGGGTGTTTCTAAACAGCCATTTATTCAAATCACCCGCATGTTACAAAGTTTCCCTCCAAATAAATGTTCAAAAGATTTCACGAACTGTTTACAAACGGCGTATGTTTTGTATGCATGGGATATAAATAATATTGTGGTCCTAAGGCCTCCCTCACATTGGTCATGAGTAGGGGTCGCAATATCGGCCCACTTTCTCAATATCGGTATTTTCGATATTGAACATTTTATAATTCCGGAATTCGATATTTTCGATATTCTCGATACTAGGAATCAGATGAATCAAAAGCGATGAAAAATGGGAAGTAAGGTCTCTAAATTAAATTTAAATAAAATTTTGAGATCAAATAAGTAAATTTTATTCACTGCTTTGGTGACAAAAAAGTGTGGCCTGATACAAACTGGTAGTTATTAAGCAATTCGAGTGCAAATGGATGAAACAACTTGATAAAGAAATTAGTTAGACTAATATTATATTGATTTGCCCATTGCTAAGATATTTGAAGGTACTAACTTCCAGTTATGACAGACGTAAATGTTCAACTGGGACCGATAGCTTAACGTGCTCTCCGAGGTATGAGACAAGCTATAATTAACTATTAATTACGCACATAAATTCTATAACAATCATCATTGTCTTGCCCTGGTCCCAATTTATTTGGGGTTGGCGCAGTGTCCTTCGCTTCCTTACTTCTCTAGCACCAGTCATCCGATCGTTTACCCCTTTCTCTTTCATATCCATCCTCACACAGTCCATCCATCTTTTCCTTGGCCGTCCGCTCCCTTTTCGTCATTCTTCATGCATATTCATCACTTTTTTACCTAGGTACATAATAATATAATATCTCATCTCTCCGCACAACATGTCCATACCAGGCGAATCGACTCCCTTTTACCTTTTCATTTATGGGCGCCACTTTCATACTACCTCTAACATAATCATTCCTAATTCTGGCCATTTTTGTCACTCCACACATCCATCGTAACATTCTCATTTCTGCCACATGCAATCGTTTCTCATCCATCTTCTTTATAGCCCAACACTCAGCTCCATACAATACGACAGGCCTTACTTATACATGCGCCCCTTTAATTTCACAGGCATTTTGTGGTCGCATATTGTGCCTGAGATCTGGCGCCATTTCATCCATCCTGCGTTGATTCTTTGCCTAACATCCCGATCAATTTCACCGTCATCTTGCAAGAGTGAACCTATGTAGGTAGTGAAAATCGGAGCATACTGGTAGAGGTGTACTGCCGAGTGTAACCGGTATAGGGCTGGAGAGACCGCCAAAGTCACAGAACATAATATATATTCCGTGTTGGTTCTGCTTATTCTCAGGCCTACATTCTCCAATCTCTGCCGCCACTCCTCCAGCTTGCTCTGCATCTTCTGTCCACTCTCTGCTACCAGAACGATGGCATCGGCAAACAGCATGCACCAGGGTGCCTCTTCTTGTATGTCCGATGATATAGCATCCATAATTAACAGGCAAAGGAGTTCCGATCCACAGCTTAGCCCCTAGGCTAAGCTGTGGATCGGACTTGCGTTCGGTATTCAGCGTAAATGGCATGAATCAACGTCAGGTATTTCCCAGGCACTCCTTTCTTCTTCAGGGCCCACCACGAGACTTCACGAGGCACTCGGTCATTTGCCTTCTCAAGGTCGACGAACACCATGTGCAAGTTTTTATGCACCTCCCTGTATTTTTCGCACATTTGGCGAAGTGCAAAAATGGCATCCACCGTACCTCGACCAGGCATAAAACCGAATTGGTTTCGTGAAATCTCACTCCCGTCACGCAGGCGTTGGTCAATTACTCTCTCCCATACTTTCATATTATGAGGCATTAACTTTATTGCCCGATAATTGTATGCACTGTTGGATATCTCTCTTATTTAAAAAAATGGCACCAGTTAACTGTTGCACCATTCCTCGGGTATGCTCTCCTTCTCCTCGTTGCAACAGCTTATTGAAGAATAAAGTCAGCCACGCCCATCCATCATCTCCTTACGCTTTCCATGCTTCTACTGGTATTCCATCTGGTCCTAACGCTTTTCTATTCTTCATTCCATTAACAGCCTTTTTAACCTCGTCCTTATTTATTTCCTTCACTAAACCAATATTCATCATCTCATTCTCAAGTTTTCCGCTCCAATCGTTCTCATTCATTAACTTTTCAAAGTATGTCCTCCATCTATCTTTTATTTTATCGTCATCCATAAGAATCTCTCCTGTTTCGTCTTTCATGCACTTAATATAGGATACATCCTTCGCCTTTCTCTCTCTAGCTTTAACCACGCTGTATAAATCTTTATGACCCTCGGGTTTTTCCAGTAACCCGTACAAGTGGTCTAGGGCTTTGGATCTAGCTATGGCTAAGGCCAACTTAAATTCTATAACAATATGATTTTCGAAAAGTCATTGGTGCGCGTCAGGATTCATATCCGAGACCTTCCGTATGTTAGCATGTCAGTGCAGTCTGTTAGTCCCGCCACTGGGCTATCACTGCCTTGTAGAACCGACTGAGATATTATCACTAAAACTTTATGAACATGAATAAAGAGTTATAAAAGTACATTTTGGTAGGTAGGAAAGCTGAAACTATTTTATAACAGGTAGGTAAATCAAGAAGGCATGTCTATCAAGAAATTAAATAAATCTATACAACAAAAAGTACTAGTTACGGATCAATATCGGTAGATTATTACTGGTAAAATGGTAGCGACGAATACTCGCAATATTACTATATTTGGCGCGCTAGACGCCACGGACGACTCAACGGCACGCAATACCACAGTTTGATTACTATTTTTTGTTCTTATTAAATAATTTATTTTTCTTTTTATTTATTGTTCTTAAGGCGAGGTTGCAGTACAGTGCGTAGCTCGACCTCACCCCCCGCAAAAACAAAAACACGGCGGTGGCGTCAGCGAGTGAGCGGGGGGAGGGTTTCGTGTGTGCGTGTGCCACAGCGCAGCGTAAAAAAACTGTAGATGAGTTATGCGAACTTCAAAAGTGGCACATTAAAAACTGACAAATTCATGACAAACCTTTTTTTTTCTAAATGTCTCATTTGGCTTTAGTCGCGTACGCGCTGCGGTCGGAAGCGCTCGCTTTTTTTGTCGCATGTGTGTACGTTATATTTGAAAATGCCGTCGTGTGTAATGAGATTTTGCTAAAGTAGTTAAACTATAGTAGGAAAATGACTAAAAGTTATGGAATCACTTCTCATTCATGAGTATTACAATATTACAACGTTTTATTTTCAATTTATAATAAATTCAGTATCACAAATAATAGAGTGAATAAAAAATTGGCATTTAGCGAGTGTAAAAGAGAAGCAGTATTGTGCGTGTTTAAAGACTAAAAAACAAAGTATCCAGATGGGACATTCGTAATAATAAAACACTGATGTGTGTTTTTGTCAAGTAATAAAAGTGATTTGAGGCTGAATCAACACAATATATTATAATTATAGAAATACAAAATCATACGTAAGTTACAAACATTGACGGATGATCAAAGTCCATTCACTTGTTCTTGTTTTTTTCTTTTTTCAAACAGTAACCATAGTTGGTATTAAACAACTAAGTAGATTGTACTGCACAGTTTTCGCTGCCGACCCACCGTACCCCTGGAAGTACCCCTGGGGGTATGGTGGGTCTTTTAAAGCTTAACCGTACTCTCAGATAATATTGTTGTGTAATAAGTTTATTAATTTCAGTTCGTTAATTTCAAGTTCTACTATTTTTGGAATCATTCCCAGTAGCTCTATTGAACAGTTCTATGATAGAACTGTCCTAATTCTATTAGCACAACTTGATGAGGAGAATAGAACTAATGGGATAAGTAATGGGAAATGTCCCAGTCTAGTTCTATGTATGTTTTTACAAGGGTATTCAATAGAACTACTGGGAATGATCCGTAGTGTCACGACATCGCGCTCATATTATATCCGAATGAATATGTTTTGTAGACGTTCATTTATTTAAGGTGTAAAACAAATTAACGTCTACAAAACAAATGAACGCCTACGAAACAAATGAACGTCTACAAAACAAATGACTTACAGAAAGTGATCAGCTATCGATAGTGATTGCAGAAAACAGGTGCATGCGATTTTCAACCTAATTGATATTAGTCAGAATTTATAATTTTACTACCCTAATATTGCCAGAAAGCGAGAAAAAACAAAAAAACAGTTTGTCATGAATTGTCAATAAGGTCGAAAATCGCATGCACCTGTTTTTTGCAATCACTATCGATAGCTGATCACTTTCTGGTAGACATTTGTTTTGTAGACGTTCATTTGTTTTGTAGACGTTCATTTGTTTTGTAGATATTCAATTGTTTTGTAGACCTTCATTCGTTTAACACATTTTTATAAATACATATTTATTCGGATTTGTGAGCGCGATGTTGTGACACTACCCTTGTAAAACATACATAGAACTAGTGGTAAATTTCCTATAACTGTTTCCCATTAGTTCTATTCTTCTCATCAAGTTGTGCTAATAGAACTAGTTGGAAAAAAAGTATCACTAGTTCTATCATAGAACTGTTCAATAGAACTAGTGGGAATGATTCGACAGCGCAAGGATGATGATGATGATGGGTCTTCAACAGTACCACAGATTATACCTATAATATACAAAGCATTATAACCATTAGCAGTAATACCTAAACGTTTTATTCTCTAATTTATCTCCTTGTTGCACTATATCATCGTACTAGCGCTTGTCTTCGCTTGTCTAAAAATACAAAAACGTAAGTAGTAAGTCATTATCATACGAGAGATAACACTGTTCAGTTTAATGTCCACGTAGCACGTTGGTATAACACTACGAGCATTTCAGCCAGGAGTACGGTTAAGCTTTAAAAGACCCACCATACCCCAAGGGGTATTGCCAGGGCTACGGTGGGTCCGCAGCGCACAGTTTTTATATTAACATACTGTTTTAGGTTTCCATTGAATGAAATGTACTTTTTTAATAAATGTTATAAATAAATCACATCGACTTTTTATTTCCCTACCTTAAATGAATTAATCAAATTTACTTTGAGGCGAATTGAATTTACTCAAGACAGACAAAGTGATCATGTCGCATCTGAGTCAAATTATTGTTTGTGAAACGGTCAGCATGATGTCACAATGCGCTTCGGTCCAGAGAGTATATGTTTATCTCTATTTCGCGCTTGCGATTAGATGTGCTATCTCACTTACACTTCTTATCTAATTCTTAGTGTGTCTTTTGACATATTTATATTAGTGTGCGTACGCTTTTCGCGATGCGTGCCACTCGTAAGCTCCGTCATGTTACCTTGTCAGTAACCTGTCTACGGTTTCTTACTTGTATGTCTATGGTTTGAACGATTGAGTTTGGAATACGAATTACTTTGTACTTTTGCGAAAACGTACATGCGGGGGTGGAGGGGGATTTTGCGGAGCAACGACGTACGTCCGCCCTCAATCACGCCTAGACAGGCACTGATGAACGGCCGGCGAGCGATATAATGCCAACATTTTGACTATTTTTTTTCTTGGAGAAAAATGATAACGAAATTACGAAATCTGTTTTTACCATTTATTTTAAAATAAAGAGCTGTTTCTATTGATAATACTTTCATATAAATTCATTATGGAATCTCTAAGCAGTACACGTTTAAAATTGTGATTTAGTGCCATGTTTGACATTTTTTTTTTATCGAACCAATCATTCCAAATCGTGTTTCTATCTTTACGATTTACTAGAAGATATGTTCAACTTTTATACTTAATTTTTATTCATTAAAAATATCATAGTTCATGGGACTTTCAGACGTTCAAAAATCTTAAAAAGTACTGCAACCTCGCCTTATGGCAATAAGCGCGCCTCAAATGCTTGATTTTGAAGTAGTAATATAAATGAAATTCATTGGTAATGATTATTTGAAGCAATGTCGTAAATATCGAAAATCCCGGTTTTTACAAATCTAATATCGATATTTTCTGGCGCAATATTTTGTCCGATATTCCGATATTTTCGATATTCGATATTCCGATATTCATGCCCTAGTCATGAGCGTTCCTCGAGCGTACGCTCGGCGTCCGTTCGGCGTGCGCCCGGCGTTCACTTTGTACTATAGAGTGAACGCCGAGCGCACGCTGGGCGTACACTCGAGGAACGCTGACGCCCAATGTGAGGGTGGCCTTACTACTGTCACGGTAATATAATCTAACAGTATTGTAACTCGGCCTTCTTCGTGAGTTATATACCTACAGACGCGCCGTACGCAAACCAGCGGTAGGGCTGCCCGCTTCAAGTATTTTAATTACATCTACCTACTTGACGTTTTTTTCTGGTTTTGTGATTGTTCATATTACTTATATTTTTATTCAAACAAATGAAAATCGAATGAATGAAATAGTAAACTGCACTCGCCGTAGGTTACAAAACTTAAATTTTTACTTCAACACCTACCTACTGAGCCTAAATGCAAGTACCTACGTCCTTAATAACTGACGAGTATAATTATAACTTTTCATCGTAAATTAACGTCCCTATTACTAACAGCACAGAGCAACTCGAAATAACAGTTATTTGGTCACCCATCCGATGTCCAACCGCTTTGAACATTGCTTAACGTCAATCATCTAATTGCGTATGCGCTACTTACAGTAATATCTATTCATTGCCAACTGGTTCGATAACACTACATAAAATTTACCTTATCATTATAATTTCATAACGATATTACGTTTAATTCAATGTGTATTTCCAAAAACCTATAGCTCGGGGTGCTTCAAAATTAAGCGAAAAATAATGTACTTAGTTAAGTAAGTACCCTAAGAAATTACAAGCAGATTTCCATTGGCTTCCATTTTGAAAATTACCCTGTAGGTATTACTAATCATAGACAAGAATGAAATAATACATTGTCCATAACGCAGGTAAAAGTGTCCTGCTAGTAGGTATACGTTATAATCGCAATATGTTTTAAAAATAATAAACATACTAATAGATTCTCAGATTACTGAATACTTCAGTAATCTGTGAATAGATTAAGCTAATCAAATTACGACTTTATCACGCTAAAGTTAATTACCGTGTCAGAAGGTAGGTGTGAAAAGCGTTGTTTTCATTTAAAATAAGGTAGTAGTATAATACTAGAACTAGCAGCAACCATCATAATTTGTAAAAATAAAACATTGTATAAATAGTCTTACCTTACAGAGTTTACAGGTAATTTAAAAAATCTTATAGTTGGGTGAGTTATCGAAGAATTTAAACAACCAAAAACAGCACAATATAATCTATTCGTCTTCGCCATAATAATTATTTGAATATCAGAACACTGGTACAAAAATCTTCGCCGTTTGTTCGTCACTGCGACACGGTGCGAGCTGCGGCACGAGCGACCGCGGCTGTGGGTACTTTACGCTCAGTGTAAATGGGTACTCTTCTCGAGGCGCGTAGGTATAACTCGAGTTTCGTGCGTTTGTATGGAGTTACAATACTGTTAGATATTATTACCGTGCTACTGTTATAGTCGCAAAAGTTTTAGGGGACGGATGTATGGATTTTTGTTACACTTTAATGCAAACACGATTGAACATGTTGTTATAAAACTTTGCAGCAGTTTATTTTATGCATCAGAATAACATCTAGGATTTTTATCGCTCTTACACCCATGGATCTAATTGGTATTTGTGTTTTAGATTCTACATTAAAAATGGTCAAGCAAGTATTAAAAAATACATTAAATACTTATGGCTGTATCTAGCAAATAGAATACAATCTACTCTTGCCTTGTAGGCTTGGGTTAGCTTTCTAGTCAAATAATATTTAACAGAGAATATTATCTTTTCTACATAGCGGTCAGGTAGTCAATTGGCAGAATTGACCGCCATTTTCCGTGGCGAATTATTATATCATTTGATACTTACTATCTTATTGGGCATTGAAAACACAAACCAAATCTTGTCCCAAACAAGTTTAAATATTTTTCAATACTGTAAAACATTAATTTAAAGATTTCCTTCTGTAAGAACCTTCTTGAAATTTTGCAAAAGCTTTCCGAGAATTCGTGTTATCATTGTAAACAAAAGGCTGCATTAATACTGTTTTGAAGTTAAATTTAACATTGAGCTGTTTTCTCGTGTTTCCTGTTTGTCTTTGTGATATTAATTTAGAGGATTATTGGATATGATAATTTCATTAATACGGAAAATCTGCTATCTTTTCTGTTCTGTATATTTTGAAGAATTTTTATCGCAGTATGTCGGAGCATTTGGAGATTCCTTTAGAACTGCATGCCACGGTAATTTCTTGACGCTACGATGGTTCTTCAGAAGTTTTGAAGAAACTATTCTACTAACGGTCTTCTCCCTCTTCTTAGTTGTGTATTGGTAGATTCTAAACTCGCCGCGTGAATGATTTGGCTGATGTTTCTTGACCTGAGACAATTACGGAAACTGACAGTATCACGTTCCCACGTATCGTTTCAATCACGGCTTTTGAAGCACACTATCAGGCGTGGTATACACAGCTTGTCCGTGCATCTTCATCAGCCTGCCATAGGTTTCACGGTAGTAGAGCATTGCTGATTTCAGCATGAATGGGCCGGCTCGAACGGAGAAGTACTACCCTCTCACAGAAAATCGACGTAAAGTAACAGTACCTACACTGTTGCGTTTCGTTCTGTGAGTGAGAGTTCCGCAGGCCCTATCCCCTATTACTTCTCCATCATCACTCCTCATCCTATCCCTTTTCCCAACCCCAAGGAGTGGCAACGCACTTGTTACTCCTGTGGTGTTGCTTGTGTCCATGGGCGGCGGTAATTGCTTACCATCAGGCGATAAGTCTGCTCGTTTACCGCCTATTACTATAAAAAAAACTATAAAAAAAAGTCCACTACTTATACAGAAATCTCCAATGACACGCCACCGACCCCGATTTTCGGCTCTTCGTGTCCAGTCACTGCCATCCACTTTATGTAGGTATATCATAACTCAACTCAGATGGAGGGCGTCCTACACTACGTTTACCAAGGTGTGGTCCACTCTAGAATACGACAACGCCTATCAGTTCTACGAAAAATGTGACTAGCCCACTGCCACTTCAGTTTACTTATTCTTTGATGTCGATTACCTTGGTTATCTGTCAGATCACTTCATTGCAAATTCGAACCTTCAAAGAATCTGCGAGCATAGCGAGTTATAGAGATTGCTCGTAATCGTCTCAACTCAAGTCATAATGGGTAGGAAGCACTCGTTGAAGATTTTTCATTTAACGTGCCAGTCCGTGAGCTTGTATTGAATGCTTCATATTAGATGCTGACGCGGTTAAAAACCGCACGCATGTAACCGCAACTGTGGCCGTGTACCAGTGTTTTGTAAACATAATAAATATGGTATGGGTGCATAGGGTTCCCACCACGAACTTAGGGTCCCAAGCCAACCTCACCTGCAAGTGGTGCACCTGCCGATCAACGGACGAGGCTCTGGCAAACAAAATATCCCGATAAGCGGCAATAGGCTCGCCACCTATTACGTGGGATCAAAACACTAGCGTAAAGTGGGCGTTTAATATGCCTCTGCCTACCCCTTCGGGGAAACAGGCCTATGTATGTAATAAGGTCTATGTATGTAATAAATTTTGTCCCCTATATCGTATCGTCCTCGTGTCGTGTGCATAAAGCAAGCGTCGCTGTAACAGTTTAATTTCCTCAACGCAGGGTCGTACCGATTGCACATCACGTTGCGCGAACTAATTGTGGAGATGCTCAACTATTTGTTTATAGCGTGGATACATGCAATTAAAGCAGGGACGTGGATTCGAATCCCGGATCGTATAGGATGTTTTGTGCAAATGTGTTGCTATCTATTTTAGCCATTAACCGCTTAAAGTAACCGCTTTAATTTGACATTTATCGCTAAAGCATCACGCGGTCGTTATCTGACCACCCGCAAAGCAAGGCCACTTGCCGTGCTACCTTAAACCTAAACTTACGACTCGTTACTCGGGTGTTGATATTAGAAATGATGTTTTTTATGAAAGGAGATTAAATAAGCTTTGTAGTAATGTTTGAATGGTGACTGAATGACGGAATGTTTAGTTTATGCGACCCGCCAAACTTGATCCTATTGTAAACAATGTCGTCTATCGACGACCTACTCGCCATTTTTGTTTGTCATGATAACAATATGGGTTATAAATTGCTTATTTTTGTTATTTTCTATACCTGGTGGTATAAGCTTTACAATAATATACAATTATAGCAATGCTTGCTTAGAAAATTATTTAAATGTCAGCATTTGAAATTTTGTATATTTCGCTGTCTTTGCATGTTGCGCGCGGGGCGTAATTATGGATTCAAAACATCATTGTAAACAAATAATATAATTATATTTGATATTTTATGTTTTAATTGTGAATGAACTCATTAATTATAAAATAACAGCAAAAAAATAAACGAATATTGTGTAATAATTTAATTCAAGAGGCTATATTCATTCAATTACCGAAAAAACGGCATTTATTTTTTATTGAATGAAAATCTTAATATATAAAAACCTTGCGTTACTGACTGACTGACAGACACGCTACAGCCGAAACTATTGGGCGCTGGAAGCCTAAATTTGGCATGTATGTTCCTTGGGGACCGTAGGGGTGAACTAAGAAGGGATTTCCCGAAATTCCCACGGGATTGGCCAAAACGGGTATATTAAAAAAATGCAGGCGTAGCTGCTGGCGTCCTCTAGTATATAGATAAGGTTACATTTATGCTATGAATTATTGTTTTAATATGAGTATATAAATAAACCTATCATATGATATATAATACTCCTATAATTCATGAGATATTTATTGGCTTTCGAAAATTTTGGCGGGTATGGCGGTTTTTTTGGCGAGAAAAAGTAAACAATTGTTAAAAGTCCAATAAGAATAATTCTTATCGGATTCTTATCAGATATGGTTTTCTCAATTGGAAATCTAGTTGAAAAGAAACTTATCTAAGTTTGAATCTGATATAACCCAAAAAAATATGTTTTAAAAAATAAAATACGAAAATTGGCGGCAATTAACAATCATTTATATTTTATATTTTTTTTGTTTAAAATTAAAATGTTTCTTTCCATTATATTTATTTTCCCTGAAAGTAAATTAAATTCACTTTCTAACTGTGTACAATACTTATATACCTCCCATAATAAAAAACGACGAGAAATATGAATATGTTGGAAATATAATAGCGCGCTCGAAAATGGCGGGAAATTATTATACCGGGCACGCTTTATACCGCTCTTGCGTGGGCTTCAAGTATATTATTTGGTGTTAATTAACATCATTCGAAAGCTTATTTAATAACGCGTCGTTTGATATACATTATTAACTTAATAAATAGAAACATCACCAGTCTTTCAACCAAAATATTACGCGCTAAGTACGGGCGCGTAATATTTTCCTAGCCTAGCCTCGAAAGTGGCCAAAATACATCTATGGGTGTCCTGAGATGCCTCGATGTTGGCCAAAATGCTTTAAGGGGTTATAGGGAAAATTATGACCGGCATTGCTGGGAGATGAAAACGTTTGGTAAGATCACTTGCTTTGCCCACGTTTTTAAAACGAGCAACCGCACAATCTATTACATGAGTGTTTTTGTATGCAACCGCTTGAAGACACACCATTTTCAAGTTCAATTCGCTTAGCGCAATCTGAAGCCCTTGTATGATTTTTTGATAATCGAGGCCCACCTAAAAGTTGATCGACAATGCGAAAGTCAAATGTAATCACTTATAATGACGATGTAATCAATTGTTAAACTTTGACTTGCAAATGAATTTAAATTATTAATTTGGTAATATTATTTTGTTAAAACTAAAATGTATAATTAGTAGTTATTGATGTAAAATTTGAAATTATTCATAATTATTTTAATGATTATTTTATTTCCTGTGAAATTTGCACACCAGAAATGGTAGTATACAGAGAGCTGAACATGTATTTTGTAACAACTAAATGTAACCTGTATTACGCAAATAAACGATTTGATTTGATTTGAAAATTACTAAAAACACACACAGACATCTACACAAATTGGCACCAAGATAACTGATAAGCGTATTGTACTTTAATATTTGTAAAGATACATATCGTTTGAGTTTACACCCGATACAGAAAATATTATCGTGCTCGACGCACAAAAATTTGTTCTTAATGGGAATCGAATCCTCGATCTCCGGCTTAGAATTCAGGATCACTAAATACCTTGACTTGGCTTGCCGTTCGTGATAGGTAGGCAAAGTTAAGGAACGCTTGCACAGGTCGCCACTTGGATGGGTAACCTCGTGTGGCATTTACATCAGGGGCCCAATTCTCCTAAATAAATACAGTTTCGATATAATGTCAGTGTCAATAGTCTAAGGCGTCATACATACGTCACAAAAAGCGTATTCTTCTAAATTATCTGATATTTGAATGAAATCGTAACGAGATCGTAATTCAAACAAGTGTCAAAACATATGTCAACGACGAACTGTTTATTTGAAATTATACGATAATGACATTAGGTTATCAGAATACCGCTTCTGAGTACATTCAAAATATAATTTCAATGTTCAATGTCATATAAAAATAAGAGAATTAGGCCCAACGATGTTATAAGTAAAAAGATTAGGCCCCACAGCGCCACCGTGCTTTAAAAGACAAGCTGTCGGTCTTGGTTCTTTTCTCAGGACGAGAATCATTGGGCCGTGCCTGAGGCCTTGGAGTCTAAAACCTTCAATACCAGAGTTGGCCACACACTCACACGAAAAGAAATGAGCACACAAAAAATATAGAATCGCCTTTCAGTTTGAGACTCATCTAACCCGTATCAATGTTTCCCAACTCGAAAACAAAACCGCTAACATTTCTAGCATCATCTACATACGGAACTATAACCAGGTAGAGGGTTCAATCGTGTTAGTTCTGTTGAACGTGTTATAAGTGAGTTATAACTCACTGTGACTAGGCATAACCGGGATAAATGTGTTACCAGTAGTAATTGTGTTATAAGTTAGAAGTCTTGTCTCACCGGCAAGTTACTTATTGGGTTTATTTGTACCAGTGTATGGATGATTTTCTGTATGTATAATTTTAGGCTTTCCCAGTCCTACTAAACACCTTGACGATTAATGTTTTAAGCCAAAACTCAAGTACAGTTTTAATTGTATGTGTTTTTTAGCCTGCCATCATAAACTATGTCCTCAACTAAGTCCGTGTGGTGACGGATTAAGAATACAGATTGTCACCACCCCATATCATCCCATGGGTGTCGTAAGAGCCGACAGAGGGAATATATTATGCAGAGAACAGCACTGTAAGAGAAGGAAAATTGGATACAAACCCTATACCAACCCGTTTGGCCAGCGTGGTGTAGTAGGCCAATTCCTCCTTTCAAAGGAGAGGCCTAGTCCAGCAGTGGACTGTTAAAGGCTGACGACGACGATCATAAACTATAGGATTTTCATTGGATGAATAATTTTTATACAGGTACATCGCGCTGGTAGTGCACATAGCGTAACCTGGCTTCCGTTTCTGCAGGTAGTAAAGCCTTGCCGATTTCAGTATGAATGGGCCGGTCCGACCGGGGAAGTACTACCCTCTCATAGAAAATCGACGTAAAGTAACAGTACCAGACTCACTAGGTATCTTGTATCTTGTATCCCAAAGGACTTCAAAAATGTCTAAGAGTTTGTTTGTTTATTTGTTTGGTTGAACATTCTAATCTCAGATACGACTGTTTCGATTTGAATCATCCTTTTAATGTTTGAAAACCCATTTATCGAGGAAGGCTATAGGCTATATAACATCACGTAGTAAGCCACGGATGCGAAGCAGTGGAAGCCTTAAATAAGTCACGTGTAGCCGAGGGACCAGCTAATAAATACTAAAACAAAGATGTATAATGCCAGCTACGTTGCTGACATAAATATAAACTAATAACGTTTCAATAACACAAACCATCGTTATGGCATATACCCATAATTATTTTACAAGCTCGTTCATGTATTAGTTCTCAGTGGGAGCTTAATAAAACTCAGTGGGACACCATGACCATCCCAAAGACATGACGTATGACACGATACTTTATGGGAGTATTAAGACCTTATCAATAAATGTGTCTACTAGTATATTTTGTACAAGACTTGACCGCGGTGCCGCCCGCTTGGGACATTAAAGCTTTCATGCCCTTAGAGTGAGATTTTCTAAAGTTCTTCTAAAATCAAAGTCAAAATTATTTATTCATCTAGGCCACAAAGTGACGCTTATGAACGTCAAAATTGAAGTTTATTTCTTAATGTTCCTCTACACCTACTAACGAACATACAATATAAAAAAAAACAAATTTTTGCGTCCGGTAGTTTCGACTCTGCGTTGTTTGTCAGTCAATCAGTAACAGTAGAGTTTTATATACATGTATTTATTTCTACTCGTAAGCCTGAGAGATGCACTGAGCTTGTTGATTAGACTTTAGATTTTCAAAGACAAAGACCACAGATATTTATTGCTTAAACTGTGTAGGTACATGAAATGTGTTCTTAAAATTAGATATTGTTTCAACAGTCTACCCTGTCGGCATTGCAATAGCACAAATAAAAAGTAAATTTTAAAAACAATATTATCTTAATTTAACAAAAATTGTATGACTTGGAAGCAAAATACTCTTACATATCGTAAAAAGTGGATTAAATAAACAATTTTTTTAAGACAGTTTTAAACAATTTGCCTTCTAATTTTTTTTATTTCTACAGGTAGATGGTTGAAAACACTAATCGCTGTTATATATGCGCTCTTATAATAAATATTGTTTTTTATATTTGGTAAAGTTAAATTATTTTTATATTTACTGCGTATATTAGATTTGGAATTACACTTAAGTCCAAAAAACGTGATGTTATTTTTTACAAATAGACAAAGCTGCAAAATGTAAATACTTGTTAGTGTAAGGAAACCCTTTTCACAAACAACAGTTCTAAGCGATTTTATATTGTACATGTTATAGATAATGCGTAAACATCTCTTTTGTAAGACCTATGTAGATTAGATTTCACATGAATTGCGCCAGTATATAATTCCCTAAGTTAACAGAGGATAAACGTAACCAAAGTAAGCTGTTTTAGCAATATTTGGGGAAGCCGTTTCAACAAGTATGGACAAAGTGTAACAGTAAGATGATAATGTTTTATTGACTTTCTCTATATGACCTTTCCAATTAAAGTGGTGGTCTATAGTGACCCCAAGGAAATTTATTTGTTCTACTTCTTCAATCGAAGTATTTGAATGAAGTATATTTAATAGTGGTGGTTTATATTTATAATTCCTAAATTGCATTAGCTTAGTTTTTGTAAGGTTAACTTTCAAATTGATGGACGCTAGCCAGCTGGTTACTGTCTCTAGCGTATTGTTTATTTCAATATTGTATTCTTGTTCACTCAAACTGTCATATTCATATTCTTGTTCACCCCAAATTTACAATTTTCTTTGGCAAATTCTAAATTAATATACAAAGAACATCTTTTAGAATCTGCCGTCGGTTGTCAACAAGGTGACCCTCTTGGACCACTAATTTTTAGTTTGGCCATCCATCCAGTTATAACCCAACTAAATTCTAAATTAAACATCTGGTACCTCGATGATGGAACCCTGGGCGGTGACGTAGAGTCTGTGTATCAAGATCTAGCACTTCTGAAATCAACATTTTTATCCATAGGCTTAGAACTGAATACAAACAAATGCGAAATTTTTATTAATGACAATCTAGATAAATCCTCTATTCTTTCAAAATTTCAATATTTGGCTCCCAATATCACTCAAGTTGAAAAAAGTTCCCTTCGCCTCCTGGGGTCCCCAATTTTAGACGACGGTTTTGATTCTTTTATACAGAAAAAAATTCAAAATTTTAGTGAAATTTCTGACAGGCTACTCAAAATTAATATACATTCGGCTTTCACTATTATTCGATATTGTCTTTTTGTCCCTAAATTTACGCACGCATTACGGTGCTCACCTTTTTGGAAAAATCCAACTCCACTTATTCAAATTGACAAAATTATACAGAATACTCTGAGTAAAATTTTGAATGTGGCCCTGAACGACCGGGTGTGGCTACAGGCGTCCTTACCTGTGCGCTTGGGCGGCCTCGGCGTTCGCAAAATTACCGACGTAAGCCTGCCAGCGTTCTTGTCATCGGTCCACAGCACTGCAGAATTGACTAGGAAAATTTTAGCTCCCACACTGGTTGATTCTGAGGTGCCGTGTAAGACCGATGCCTTGAACGCTTGGAGAAATGCTTGTCCAGGAACTGAGTTACCCCGAAACTTATCCTCTCAGAGGCAATGGGATGGGCCGCTTTGCAGCGTGGTACGAGAAAACCTTCTCAATACATCGTCCAACGCTGCGAAGCGTGCTCGCCTGCTGGCTGTGGGAGAATGGGAATCGGGCCTCTGGCTTCAGGCACTGCCATCGTCCAATATAGGTACCATGTTGGACGATACGACCTTCCGCTTCGCTACTTGCCTCCGTTTAGGTGCGTCATGTGTCTCTCCGCATCGTTGTCACTGTGGAGAGGCTGTCGATAGGCTTGGTCACCATGGCCTGTCATGCAGCAGGAGCGCGGGTCGTATTTCTCGACACGCCAACCTCAATGACATACTGCGCCGTGCTCTTGCCACCGCTGGCGTTCCAGCCCAACTTGAACCTCAAGGATTGGCACGCGACGATGGCAAAAGACCAGACGGGATGTCGTTACTGCCGTGGAAGCTGGGTAGGCCTTTGGTATGGGACGCAACATGTGTCGATACCCTTGCGCCATCTCATCTTCCCAGCACAGCAGGTTGTGCGGGCGCTGCTGCTGCTACAGCGGAGACACTCAAACGGCGCAAATATGTAAATCTAATAGGAGATTATGTATTTGAGCCGTTTGGGGTCGAAACATTGGGGCCATGGGGTCCAAGTGCGCGATCACTTTTTAGAGATCTCGCAAAGAGACTTATAGACGCCTCGCGTGACCAGAGGGCTGGCACGTATTTGGCTCAAAAAATAAGTATAGCCATCCAACGAGGCAATGCTGCCAGTCTTCTGGGCACGCTTCCAATTGACTGCGATGCGGATGAGTTTCATGACGCCTTCTAAATTTTAATTTTTAATTTTTTGAATTTTCCCTTGTATATATTAATTCGTTTTTTTTATTATTTTAAGATTTAATTTAATTATATTGTTAATTGTAAACAAATATTATAATAAATACCGCTTAGGTCTGAACAGTAACTGTCATTACAAATAAAAATAGTTGCGTCATCCGCATACATTACGCACAAATGTTTTATTGTGTTAGGGGGATTGTTTACATAGACCAAAAATAACAATGGTCCCAAAATGCTGCCCTGTGGTACCCCTAATAGAACATTTTCAAAGCTTGATTGCGTAGAAAGTAGCGACTTGGATTTTTTTCTCATAGTGCTCAATAACTGTAGCTTGCTTTCTATTTCTTAAATATGATCCTATTAAATTATTTGCAACTCCCCTGATGCCGGTGTTGTCTAACTGATGTAAGAGAATTTAGAAATCTACGCAGTCGAATGCTTTAGACATATCTAGGAATAAAGCGGTACACCTTTTCTTTCTATTTATCTCATCCCGCTTTGGAAAAGTTTGAAAATTGCTAACCATGTGCTTTTATTTTTTTGGAAGCTAAATTGGTTAGCACTAAGAGTGCTGTGATGGTCGAAAAATTTTACTAGTCTGGTATGAATAACCATTTCAAAAATTTTTGAAAAGCTAGGTAATAGTGCAATCTGTCTATATTTATCTCATGCTTGGATCCTTTTTTATGTATGGGTTTCTATAGCTACTTTAAGGCTCTCCGGAAATACGCCACTTTCCAACATCAAATTTATGATGTGTACAAGGGCATCGGCTGTATAATTTATACTATCCTTGACAATATTTACTGGAATACCATCAATACCACAGCTAGTCTTGTTTTTTAGGTTCCTAGTAATGTTTTTGATTTCGCATTTATCAACAGGAAAAAGAAAAATTTATTGATTTTTTTTACGGTAGTAGAACCTTGCTGATTTCAGCATGAATGGGCCGGCTCGACCGGGGAAGTACTACCCTCTCACAGAAAATCGACGTAAAGTAACAGTACCTAAATTGTTGCGTTTCGTTCGGTGAATGAGAGTGCCGGAGGCCCTATCCCCTATTCCTTCTCCCTCATCCCACTCCTTATCCTATTCCTTTTCCCAACCCCAAGGGGCGGCAATGCACTTGTGACTCTTGTGGTGTTGCATGTGTCCATGAGCGGCGGAAATTGCTTACCATCAGGCAATCCGTCTGCTCGTTTGCCGCGCCTATTACTATAAAAAAAAAATTTGAATTTTGAGCAGTATCAATCACATGGCTACTCTTGAGTGTAGAATCGTGATTTTGTGTGATTTACATATTGTTAAAAGCATTAACTATATCGGTGGGTGATTTTTATTCTGTGTTGTTATGAATGATGTAATCTATGGTAGGTTTTAGTGTGTTAATATTTTGGGTTTGTTGTTTTATCAAAGACCATGTAGCCGTAGTTTTATTATCGCTATATAATACATACTTTATATTGGATATCTTTTTAAACTCTTTTATTAACTTGTCCACTAATTATCGTGGGGTGAGCACTAATTTAAAATTGAGCATATTTCGTTTTCTTTTTCCACCTCTCTCTATCGAGAGCTGTTGTTGTCCACTCTGCGTTATAGAGCTTTAAATCATTTTGCCACCTAATGTTGGGTCTGCCGCGAGGCCTCTTTCGATATGGGAGCCACCAGGTGGTTTTAGCCCAAAGATCGTCAGACCTACGACAGATATGACCGGCCCAGTCATATTTTAACCTGGCTGCTTTTTGTAGGGTAAGGAGGCCTTTGCCCTGCAGTGGGACAGGTTAGGCTACAAATAAATAATAAATAATATTATTTATTTTATTCATAGGCTATCGCGCGATTGACTGATGATCTTTCTTGGGATCGCGAAGCAGTTGGATCCAAGTAACTCAAGATCGATATTCATCGCATAGCTCCAGCTACACAGCTTAGCATCAGTGAAAACGGTTAAGATTCGTAGCTAAGCTTTCATATCCACGCTGCATATGCACATCTTTGGTGGAGAGCGCTCTTAAAGGACGAAGCGGATGCTTAAACCACGACATCTTATGGTGCTGATACACCTGGGTATTTTCTTGGAACAGAACGACATTCGCTGTTTTAAGTTATGTTGGAACGAACAACGAACAGACCTAAAAATTGCAGAAAACATTTACACGATCTTTCTAGCGAACGCTCCGATCAGAAAAAAGGTAGAAGCAAATTTAGGGTGATTTCAGATAACGTTTTATACGCGCGTGTAAGCTCGTTTTTGGAAGCGCACGTTGGCGCGTATAGGCTCGTCTTTTGGCACACGCGCAACTCGTACGAGCGTTGACGCGCTTCTTAGCTCGTATAAGCGCGATCCGTCAGAATTCATGTTGACACTGACAAAATGTCACTACCGTTTCGAACGAACACGCCGAAATATACCCGTTTACGCGAGTCCGGTTTTTGGAAGCGCGTAATGGAGAGCTCGTGTTAGCGCGTATGCTGAAACGACCGTATACGCGCAGAAAAATACGCTAATCTGAAACTGCCCTAACTGACCCTTCGCTAGAACCGCTCGATAGAATGTTCGCACTCTCGTTTGTTTTTCAGTTTTGTATATTTACTTACTTAGTTATGTATTATACGCAAGAATGCTCATTATGAGCCCACGGTGCTAAATTGGGATTTACTCGAGCGTCATAGAGACCTATTGGGTTGCAAATCTTAGATGATAAAAAGATTTTTGTTTTTTCTTTTTTTTTAAAGACAAATCTCGCACTGGAAAGAAATTCCTGTGTCGCTGGAAATTGTACAAACATACAACCAACGGACACAATGAACACCCAGACTCGATACAACAATTTGTAGATCACACAAAGTGTTGTCTCGTGTGGGAATCGAACCCACGACACGCGGCGCAGTACCAATCCGCGAGGCGACTGCTTAAACCACTACGCCAACCGTGCAGTAAAAATGTAAATAATGTATAATTTTTCATCGAAGTGTGGAGCGGCTATAGACTTTTTTTTTTTAAACAGCTTTTGCCTTAATCCCTCCAGATAATCGTCAGATTAAGCGTAAGCACGTCTAGGACGTTAGGATAAAGCATATATATCTTAATAATGGCCCCAAGTTTGCGTGACACCTAAATCGTCAGATTATTCAATTAGAGCTTTTTTAGGTTCACTTAACATCCCCTTAGAAAATCTGACAGGGTCGATTAATTTTCTTTTTCTGGATTTTGAAATCTTACCTGCATTATGCAAAAGATCAAGCATTCCTACTTTATTAAAAATACGTAGGACATGGATGCTATCAATATCTGACGCGCTGGAGTAAACCCCGAAATCCCTTCATGGGCTACCCTACTATTACATGTGAATGCTCAAGTGTCATCATCATCATCATCATCTTAGCGCTGTCCCAGTTGCGTTCCAAAACCGACGCCTTGGAGCCCGGGGTCCGCTTTCCGGCTGTAACCCCTCCACTTCGCACGGTCTTCAGCATCCCTGGCGGTAAGTTGAATAATAATAATAGTTAGTGAATGCCCAAGTGTATTAGCACTATATTACGTGCAGTCAAACTAAGTCAAAATGAAACAACAATTTACTATAAATACTAATTTATTTCCTATCAATAGTCGTATTCATTATTGCCTCCATACTCCGAAGGACCTGATCTGAACGATTGGCCTCCAAAAGGCTGTGCCGGCGCTCCTTGGCCTGCAGGATTTGGATATCCAGCATGGCCGCCGTTTCCAGTCATGGCATGGCCGTAGCCGTATTGTGGATAGGCCTGATCCCAGCTAGCGGCACCCCGCTTGGGGACACCATTTGTGGTGTATTGGCAGGAAAATAATTTGCACTGTGGGAGAAAATTCATACCTTAGTATAAACTATACTTCCCGTGTATATATTCCCGTGTATATATATACATCTAAGCCTTCCTTGCAATTGTAAGGCATTTGTAATATAAATTTATTTTTAAAATTTTAATAACAATCCATACGCCATTTTTGATGCACAATGCCATTGATTTAAGGCCGATTCACACATATCAGTGAAGTCTCAGTTCCGGCAACGTGTCCGCACAGGTCAGTGTCAGTGTCAGTGCTACAGTGAGGCGGCAGTGCTTCAATTCACACATGTATCAGTGCGCGGTTCGGAAGCACTGAGAACGGTGCGACGATAGTTGGCGATGATATTTGCTATGGCTCTATTCAACAATACGGAACTAGCAATGATAGCCATTGCTTTAGACGAAGAAGAAGAAGAGCAGCATCAAGGGAAAAAAGAAATGGGAGCATGAAGCATGGCGATTAAGAGAAACAGAAGGAGAGTTCATGACATTATACAAAGAATTTATTAAAGACAAAAATAAATATTTTCAATATTTTAGAATGTCGGAAAGCTCTAGCTGTTTGAACAAACATTATTTTCACGAACCAACTCTATCAGTCGCTCGTCCTGCATTTTATTTTACGGACACCGGCGTCCGTGATCCGACAAAAAATATCGTCGCCACCGATTACGTCCGTGATCGCCGGCGCCGGCACTGTCACTGAGAGTACTGTGTCGTCACTGACACTGATAGGTGTGGATATGTTCATAGAAAATGTATGAAAGAATAATTATCACGGTGCCGGTACTGTGCCGGAATTGTGACTTCACTGATATGTGTGAATAAGCCTTTAAGATTAAGCGTCAGTGTTATACTTTGACACTAATGGCACTGCTTCGTCCAGAAACTGGACAGAAGTAAATAGAGTTTACGTATGATGTTAGCAGTTTTTTCAATTGAAAGTTTAAGATTTTTTTAAGATTTTTCTAATTTTATGTTGTTTATAAATTTTAGTTTGTATGTTTTTATTTCATTCTTTGTTATTCCGTTACGCCATACAATGGAACTACCAAAATACCAGCACTGCGGCAAAGTTTGTCGTAGCATTAGCTGAAGCAGGCTTCAATTTTGGCTTCACTAATGCTGTTCCTTCTAATTTGTTATTAGACTTTATTATTATTTTATTTAGATTGTGTTTTCTGACATGTAATGTTGTGAGGCACAAAATGAACATTTTGTTTTCCTTTCTTTTTTTTCCTCAGGAATCACACTTTCTAGTGGTGATAACTGTCCAAAATTCAGTTCGGTAGTTTTTGAGTTAATCGCATTCATACAGACAGAAAAATTGTGATTTCATTCTTTAATAAGTATAGATAGGTATGTATAGACGCGGCGGTCTTTGTCTGTTTGTCGGTTACGCTCTCATCGCAGACCATTCAATCGGTATGGATCAAATTAAATGTGAAGTTATTTGTAGAGACGGGGTCAAACAACCAGGCCCTTTTCGAAATTAAACTCAGACACTGAAAAAGGACGTCAAAAAACAAATTTTATAATATTTCTTTTTTATTATTTATTTTAATCCTGGGGCGAATACGACCCGTGAATTTTACTATAACAGTTAAAATCACTAACCAGTAACCACTGAAGAATAAGTTAGTAATACAACTAGGTATAATGTTATGCTACTTACACTTGTTTCGCAGTCTTTGCCCCAACACTGCAAAGTATAAAATTTAAAAAAAAAACAAAATTATTAAAAATGAATGAATATTTACCCAAAGAAAGCATAATCTCGCAGCCTATCATAGATAAATTAGCACATCATTATTTGTATAAGACTATACATGATTATATTATACACAACATTAAGCGATATAAGGCGAGAAAACTGCCTGCCTGACTGCCTCGTTGGTCTTGCGGCATAAATGTGCGCGTGGGATTGGGAGGTCTCGGGTTCGATTCCCGGGTCGAGCAAAAGTGTAACTGGGTTTTTTCCGAATTTCAAGTAGCAGCATGGAGTCTGGTAATGTGCCCTGTACGGCAATAGGCTCGCCCCCTATTACGTGGGACCTAAAAATTCATGGCGAAATGTGGGTGTAACATTTACACCTCTGCGTGGGGATACAGGCGTGAGACTATAAATAAATAAATAAAATAAAAATGATTATATTATACACAATATTAAGCGATATAAAGCGAGAAAAATAGGAAACGTACGAGTCCATTACACCTCTTTTGAGACCAGCCCCACCATCTTTACCACTACCGTACCACCTGTGTAAGCAGGGTTAGCAGCAGTGACCGATGACAACGAGATATGACATTCGTGGAGTCCCGGGGAAAGTTAAAGAGTAGACTATTACGTTATACTGCCTCCGTAGTCCAGTGGATAGCGTATGCGACTGCTGATCGGAGGTCCCGGGTTCGATTCCCGGGTCGGGCAAAAGTGTTACTGGGTTTTCCGAATTCTCAGTAGCAGCACGGAGTCTGGTGATGTGCCCGGTAACGGCAATAGGCTCGCCCCCTATTATGTGGGACCTAAAAATTCATGGCGAAATCTGGGTGTAATGTTACTAATGTTACACCTATGCCTACCCCTTCGGGGATACAGGAGTGAGTCTATAAAAAAATAAAATAAAATATTTCGTTATACTGATAACGTGTCACTACTAAATACTTTCATACAGAGACCTCAACCCTTCCTCCTTCTTCTTCACCCTGCTCCTTCCCTATCCCTGTTCACATCCCAAAGGGCGGCAAACTTTGAAACTATAACCGTTATTTATCGAAAAATGTACAAGTAAATTACTTATCGTAAAATTTAATGTGGCGTGAAAAAATATGATGTAGACAAGCTAATTCGCATTCAAGGGCGAAGGACTCGCGTTATTTTGGTATCATCGATTTATGGTTTTGACTGCCTCCGTGGTCCAG
The DNA here is from genome assembly GCA_944739405.2 of Euclidia mi. Lineage (NCBI taxonomy): Eukaryota > Metazoa > Arthropoda > Insecta > Lepidoptera > Erebidae > Euclidia > Euclidia mi. Next base: position 10,055,677 of record OX123205.2, on the reverse strand, counting down.
TGGATAGCGTATGCAACTGCTGATCGGAGGTCCCGGGTTCGATTCCCGGGTCGGTCAAAGTATTACTGGGTTTTCCGAATTCTCAGTAGCAGCACGAAGCCTGGTGATGTGCCCGGTAACGGCAATAGGCTCGCCCCCTATTACGTGGGACCTAAAAATTCATGGTGAAATGTAGGTGTAATATTACACCTCATTCTACCCCTTCGGGGACACAGGCATGAGACTATAAATAAAAAAAAAATTATGGTTCAGAGTGACTTTCAGTTAAAGGAAAACTCGAAGTCATGTTTATTTCAGTTGGAAACAAACGTCACTACTAAATACTTTCAAACGGAGGTCTCATCCCTTTCTCTTTCTTCACCCTGCCCCCTATTCCTGTTCCCATCCCAAAGGGCGTCAACGCACTTGTGACTGCCGACTGCCCTGGTGTTTCTTGTGTTCATCATCGGCGGTAATTGGTTACCATCAGACGATCTGTCTGCTAGTTTGCCGTCTAAATTCCATAAAAAAGACGGTCCTATTTATATATTTATGTAAAGGACAATCAATAAAGACTTATCTTGTGACCATGGCAATGTCAAGGCAAATAATATAAGGAATGCCACCTTTTCTGTTCATATAACTACGCTACTAAGACCCGTTATATTTTACATTATTATCTTACATCCTTTCGCAGGCGACTGCTAGACACATGCCTTTTATTATTCGAATTATAATATTCTACCACATTCACACAACACCATCTAGTCCCAAACTAAGCAGAGCTTGTACTATGGGTACTAGATTTTTTTTAAAGACAACTCCCGGTCTATGAAGAAATCCTGTGTCGCAGGGGACTTTACAAACATACAAACAACGGACACAATGAACACCCAGACTCGAAACAACAATTTATGAATCACACAAAGTGTTGTCTCGTGTGGGAATCTCTAACCCACGACACCGATAATGGATAACTATTTTTTATACAATTTTTTGTAAACACATACATATAAAACATAGAAACACCCAGACCAAGATAAACATCCATGTTCATGCACACAAATGTTTGACTTGAGCGGGAATCGAACCCGCGACCTTCGGCGTAGCAGTCGCTTACACTCCCGCTGCGCTCGTCGTCGAATTACAGTGGCATTGTGAAAAATGTATGCTGAAATCCTGCGTATTAGATTGATTTCAATAAATAATACTTTAAAACTAAAAACACGCTTAAATAGAAAATAATAGTAACAAATAGAAAATAATTCGCAAGACTGCGTGGGATGCCAGACGATATATTAATTATTTTAAATAATTTATAAAATATTTCAAAAAACACCCACACATTTTTTACTAATTATTTTTTACTCCTTTTTTCTACTTCTTTTACTATTTTTCTATTGACTTTATCTTAAATATTGTATTGTCATCAGTCCTTGATAAGTATGCGAAGTTTCACCTCAATTTAAGCTGTTTATGTGAGTGAAATACATGAAAATATACCGTTATATAGACACATGATACATATATGTATGTACATAATGTCTTCTAAACCGTATTTCGGCCACGACGGCTAGTCTCATATGGGACCAGCCATTATAGTACACAAGTGTGTGCGCAAACATAACCTCTCTATTCCCTTACTCTTATAGTCCGATAGGACGCCACATGTGGTGTAACACCGCCAACTCCCTACCTCCGAACTTCTATTGAATAATTCTTAACAGAAAAATCCAAATCAGTTTTTGTTCGACCCGGGAATCGAACCCAAGACCTCATAATCCGCAGTCGCTTACACTACTAACTATTACAGTCCTAATCAGTATACACACACCAATCTAGTGAAAGTATTTTCAATAGACTCTTTGTCATGATGGCATAGGTCTTCATATCTTAATATATAAAATCCTTGCGTTACTGACTGACTGACAGACACGCTACAGCCGAAACTATTGGGCGCAGGAAGCTGAAATTTGGCATGTATGTTCCTTGGAGACCGTAGGGGTGCACTAAGAAGGGATTTCCCGAAATTCCCACGGGATCGGCCAAAACGAGTAAATTTAAAAAAAATGCAGGCGTAGCTGCTGGCGTCCTCTAGTCTCGTATATATCTTAACGATAGACTGCACGAATATAATAACCAAAGTTTGAAACTATAACCGTTAGTTATCGAAAAATGTGCAAGTAAATTACTTTATCGTAAAATTTCATGTGGCGTGAAAAAATATGGAGTACCTAGACAAGCTAATTCACATTCAAGGGCAAAGGATTTTGGTATCATCGATTTTTGGTTCAGATGCCCGTGACTTTGAGTTAACGGATAACTCAACGGACACAAGTAACACCAATCGCGTTAATCAACTCGTATTCTAATGCCTGCCTTGCGATACAGACATAGAAACCTGCACCCACGTGTATGCTGACAATTTGCAGTGTAATGGAAACTATCTATCGTTTCTGTTTGTTGTCAAGTTCAGGATCCTGTTAACATCTTTATTAACATCATCGTTTTGTCATCTAGCTTTCAAATATTGGCGATACTAAAGATTCTAACTAGTGGGCTATGCTAACTAGCAACTCTAGCGGCAAAATTTAAAAGATGTCTAAGAACGACACTTTCACACATCACTGCTATTTTGACACTTTTGACAGCTCTCAATACAATAGGCTTGTGTCCTAAAATGTAATTAGCGATTGATTCGTTCCTTTATTAGATGTTAAACTGAAATACCTGATTTTTCTTCAGAAATCGCACAGCAACAATACAAATTACAGCTTTTTTAAAACGTTTTTGAATTTGACACGAAAACGCTGTAAACCATCATGGCGGTTGAGTGATATCACAAAGTGGAAAACAAAACAAACTGTGAATGAAGTCTGGTCTGATGTACCCACTTTTATTTTGTTTTATTCGATTTGACAGGTAGAAAGTTTTAAAAACGTCAACAACATGAATGGCGGACGGACTGTTAGACGTAATGCTTTCTGATTGGTGTTCACTGTCACAAGAATAAATACATTATTTTTAGTTTTAGAATCCTAAAAATAACATTAATCTTACCTTTTTATAATAAATAATAAACATTATTGACATCTTAAAATCATAATGAATCTATAGATACTACAATCAAACCAATTTATTCTTAATGGACACAAGCCTATTAACACCATAATTTCGAAGCAAAGTTGTATCGAAAGCTGTCAAAAGTCTCTTTCTTAGACAACTTCTAAATTCGCCGCTAGAGGCGCGCGGATAATCTTTGCATCATCAATCGTCAATTTTCAGTTAATGTCTCGATAATGTGTTTAGGATTGGGTACAGGTTTTTGTAGTCCTATAACAGATAAGAAATTCTGGAAAACAACAATAAAAATAAAAAATATTTAAACAACATACCCTTGCGTCGCAGTTTTCCCCTTCGCACTGAAATCCAATAACATATGTAGAATCCTTGAAGTATATTGTTGTGGATATTCCACGAACAATATACTTCAAGAAAACAATGCAATGTTTCGCCTGGATCAAGGTTTATTTGTATAAATTCTATACAATAAAACAAACACTGGTGTGTCCAAGAATAAATAAGGAAGAATTTCTGATCGAATTGGAAAACACAAGTGGTCTACATTCTTCGAGTAGAATGCTGTGATATGCTGTATACTAGATTTTCACAAGAAAACTTGAAGTGACTATTGAGAGCAAGAGTTTCAGGTACGACTTGTGATGCTGATAATTCGCTATTTCTTTCTAACTGCTTCCAAATTCTAATAAAGCAGTTATGTTATCATCAGCCTGCCATATTCCACTGCTTAATATAGGCCGCTCCAATGGTACGCCACTGAGCTAGATTTTCAGCTTTTCGTGTCCACCCGCTGCCACGTATCGTCTTTGCGTATGTCGTCACTCCATCTAGCCGGAGGGCGTCCTACACTACGTTTTCCGAGGCGCGGTCCCCACTTTGGAACACGACTACTCCGGTTTTTAGTTCTGCGACAAATGTGATCACCCACTGCCACTTCAGCTTGCTTAGTATATATATAATCAATTGTAAACATACCTTGCTACTGCAGTATTCTCCAATGCACTAAGTACAAATTAAAAGCAAACTCAGACTTTTCCACTGGAATTACATTACCAATGGATAACTTCGTTTGAACTAAAATTATTAATATTATTTGAAGACATTCATAAACGTCTGTGATTGGGTTTTCGATGCTTCGAGCTTGTAGATGCCACTTAAAGAGCTAAGTAATGATTTGCACTGCCGGATATAGCGCAAGTTTTGTGACTTAGCTTAGCTCTAGATTTAGGCAAGTACTACTGATAGTATATTAGTTCAAATGCATAATAAATGAGTTACGAACACGTTTCGAATCGAAAATGGATCGGTATCCTCCTGTCTTAAACCGATATTCTTTATAATATGAAACTAGCTGCCCTAAGGCAACGATAGCCTACTGGAGATACCAGCGAACTGCCATGCAGAGGTTATCGTGTTCGAATCCACGGCGCGCACCACCTACTTTTCGGAGTTATGTGCGTATCATAAATTGCTAACTATCGCTTGCCCCGTGCCTCGGAGAGCACGTTAAACCGTCGGTCCCGGTTGTCATGAAGATCTTTGACAGTCGTAACAAGTTGTCAGTGCCCTCAAATAAACTGATACTGGTCTAAACCATGGATTATCGCTATCTCTTTGGGTTGCGGCGGTCGGACGGCAGTCGCTCTGTGGAAATGCCGATATTTTGTCATATCTGGTAATACCAGTAAGCGGACCCTGGACTCCAAGGCGTGTAAATCTTGGATTCCACCAGAATAACACTAGGATAATTTAGTTGCACAATTTTATAGTCAAATTCAAATGGCAAATTATTCGCATAGTCATAGCATAAGGCAATAAAATAACTCTACCGTAGGTATATTTATCAGATTTTAGAATTGGCGAAAATGACAAATATTGTACCAAATAAATTAAAGTATTACCATTGATAAACAGCCAGGTCCTTTACACTGAAATAAAAAAAAAACAATATAATATTTGCAAAATTAGTTTAAGTTTATATTTTTTTATATCGTTTGTGTATATCATCATCAGCCTTTAACAGTCCACTGTTGGACTAGGCCTCTCCTTTGAAAGGAGGAATTGGTCTACTATACCACGCTGGCCAAACGGGTTGGTATAGGGTTTGTATCAAGTTTTCCTTCTCTTACAGTGCTGTTCTCTGCATAATATGTTCCCTCAGTCGGCTCTTACGACACCCATGGGATGATATGGGGTGTTGACATTCCGTATTCTTAATCCGTCACCACACGGAAGTGTTGTTTTGTGTATATACATTACACAAAATAAAAATGATATACTCATATTTTTCTCTGTGTTCAGTCCCAGAGATTTTTAGGCATTAGCAGTTTAGTGCAAGAGTATAAATTGCAAGCAAAAGCTTGTAAATTAAGCAAATATTTGTTTTTGCTTACGTATGCTGTACAGGAGACACCAACGCACTGAAAAATAAATTGTTTTAATTAATTAAAATTCCTAAAAAGGAAATAATGGAACTCTCATAGGAACACTTTGACGTCCGTCTGTATGTCTCACTATCACTCAAACATTCTGTTTGTCCAGGGTAATCTCCGAAATGGCCAAACCGATTTAACGTGACTTTCACTAGAAGATAGAAAACATTGTAGGGCTACTTATAAGCTGTATTTTGAAACAGCAGGTGGCAGTGTTATTGAGATACCGAAAAAAGCTAGGCTATACGGAACAGTAATTATTAGAATAAATATATACACACCCCTGCACTGCAGGTATCGCCAATACACTGTAAATTAAAATAACAACATAAGTCCACTTGTATTTTTAAATAGTGTATATTATATACAGTATTTATTTATATTTGTAACGCACTTAGTATAATTATACTTGTTTGTGGCAATCAAGCAATTTGTAGCTTTGCAATTGTAAGGTATGTCCGGTACCTTACCGCGTCTGCGTCATAGTACCGTCCATACGCTCGGCCAATCAGAGAAGGCCATCGTCCGCGCTCGCGAAGTCTGACCAAATATGGTCATGTAGCGGACTCCAACTCCGATGGAGGGCCCGGTATATAAAGAGGCCGACAGAGAGACCGGCACCGCTAATCTATACTTATCTACTACCGCTACTCTATCCGTATACGTTGTACGGGTATCCTGATTCCCAGCTGTGGGTGAGTTACTACATTTACTGCACTAGCGTACTGCCCATCTCTCTACCTGCTAGCTGAGGCCGGCTGACGCCGCCTGCCTGACTCTATTGGTTGTGGCTCTCCTAATGCTGCTTTCCTTCAGGTTCCAGGTGTACCTTAAGCTCCGGGCTACGCTACCTAGACCGCTACACTTTCCTGCATCGCCTTCGGCGTCACCTCTGCCGAAGAGTCTGGCCTGCCCTGCTCATAATACTCGCACCGCCGGCGCCGCCAGCTGAGCCAACGTCAGCGAGGACCTGCACCGCTACGCGCAGCCTTCGAGCAGCCTGCCTACACACTACCGGAGGGAACAGCGTGGGAGACTGCAGCCCATAGTGTTCAGGCCAGTGTCGTGTTGTTGGTCGGTCATACTCGTGCAAGGGAAGTGAGACAGTACTCGGCAAATAAACGCACCTGGAACCTCTACTGCGTTTTAATACCAGAGCCCGTTACACAGTTTTATTACAAATAAATAAATGATGGATAATAATATCCGTATCAGAGGAGAGGAGCAGCCTATATCAGTGGACTGCGATAGACTGATGATTATAATAAAAAATTAAAAGGAGTTAGAATAAAAAATGACACTACTCTATTTCACTCTGTAAAAGACGTAAGATATACGCATAGGCACAATAAATAATAATATAAGCTTACCATGGTTTCACAGTTCATTTTATGACACTGAAAATAAAAAATAATAATTTTCTCAATACTAATAATAATAATAATTAATACCATTCATACGTGTCTCTACACTTCAAGTTCACCCCTTTCCAAGACCGTAAGACTTGATTGGCCCTTTTTAACACGCTTTTATTAGGTCGTCGTGTATGTAACTAACTATGTAATGGAATCTAAGCTAACAAATTTAACCATCTTCCAAGGGTAGTAGCGTAATGAAAATTGGCTATGTAGTTCTTATGACAATACAATAATATGGTACTGTCAAACTGATCTGATGATGGAGCCGGAAGACATTCACTGGAACGCCATGATGGAAAATCGTATCATGGCTGTTTTGGACTTCTAAGAAAAGTCTTGTAATAAACTTTAGACACGATTAGGTTTCAAGGTCTAATGATGAAGTCGGAAGATAGACACTGGCATTCCATGATGGAATATCGTATCATACTCGTGTTTGCACTTGTGAGAAAAGCCATGTAATGGAATTTGAATACGATCAGGTTACAAGGTTATAACAAAACAATTATATATTTTAGACCACGCAGTGGTGTAGTTAGGGTCCCGTACTTTTGCGCCTGGACAGGCGTATCTGGCCCTGAGTAGAGTAAAATTACTTAGTGGTCTCCTGATTGAAGAGCTAGATTGTTAGAAGCTGACAGATAAAAAACCATGTAATACAGACGCACAGGCGGAGATAGAGAGGATGCGGGCTCATCTACTTAAAATAAATGTATAAATTTTAAAAATATTCCGTTATCGAAGACCAAAAAGTATAAAATAAATTAATAGTTTAAAAAAACACTAGAAAAACACGCTTTTATAACTGCAAGTTAAAACAAAAAAAAATTATGGATCGTTCAAGTTGTCTCTATTTCTGGGCTGAAGTGTAAACTATGTGCTTTTAATTATAAAAAGCGTGGGGCGCTGGAACAGGAAAGACTTTATTGTTAACAAATTCTAATACTACCTTCCTGGCGGAAGCTGCATGAGTTCACACAAGAGCATAGCATTTATGCCGCCAAAGGGTTACCAAAGGGAACCAAAGATATCTCGTCCACGAACAAGAACTCTACATTTTGCCACTGTTGACGCTTTACCCTTATGTACTTAATTTCCTGAAAGAAGAGGCGTTAAAAATATCGGTTAATGTCGTCTTCCTCGCTGATGGCGCATGTTTTGTCTGAGTTCGACATACTGGAGCTTTGAACAGACCGTTGTATGTAAAGCCACTTACTACTCGTGCTGCAACTCCAGTTAGAGCGCCAATCTGTGTAACCTGCTTCCCGTAACATCTGTTCACTGGATTTTTGAAGAAGTTAAACAAGAACGTCTTCATTGTTCCAGCGCCCCACGCTTTTACAATCAAATATTATAAATAAAAGCACATAGTCTACACTTCAGCCCAGAAATAGAGACAACTTGAACGATCCATAATTTATTTTTTGTTTTAACGTGCAGTTATAAAAGCGTGTTTTGTTGTGTTTTTTTTAACTATTAATTTATTACAATCACACTGTCGGAACACAATGCGATTGAGTTATGGTTAAAAATAATTAAATAAGCGCAAAATGTTGTCAATGTGAATTGGATTATTAATTTGCATGCAAATTACTTAGCGCCCGCCGACAGGGTCAGATAGGGTGTGGTTATGGTGTAGTTTTTGTTACCTGTAAATTGCTTCCAAGTACCAAACAAATATGACTTTGAATAATATCACAGCTGAAGTTAAACTTCTCGTTATCTTATACTAATATATAAAGCTGAAGAGTTTGTTTGTTTGTTTGGTTGAACGCGCTAATCTCAGGAACTACTGGACAGATTTCAAAAATTACTTCAGTGTTAGATAGCCCACTTATCGAGGAAGGCTATAGGCTATATAACATCAGACTTTGAGCCACGGCAGCCCGGAGCCGTAGCCTTAAATAACGCAGGTTTAACCGCGGGCTCATCTAGTCTGTAAATATAACTCAAACTATCTGAGCCTACGTTTAAACCCGCGTTATTTAAGGCTACTGCTCTGCGCCCGTGGCTTATAGCATGATGTTATTGCCGTCCTCGATAAATGGGCTATCAAACAAAAATAATTATTTACGTCGAACCATTTGCTCCTGAAATTTGCGCGTTCAAGCAAACAAACAAACTCTTCAGCTTTATATTATAAGTAAAGATTATTTTTACTAAGAAAATATCAAACTTACTCTTGACTCACAACCTTCATCTCGACACTGCAATAGACAATAAAATTCAAATAATTTATACACAAAGAGATATGATAACCTACTCCTACGTTGCACTTAGCGCTTTCCCAGTTTCAACCCTGAATCCGCTTACAAGTTCAACCGGATTTGGCCGAATAATAGCTTTTCCATAACGCGACTGCCTGTCTGATCTTTGCAACCCGAAGGGATAGCTATATACCATTATTTACACTAGTGTCAGTTTATTCAGAGGTACTGACGCCTTATAACGACTGGCAAAGATCTAGATGACTGCTGGAATCGACGGCATAACGTGCTCGCCGAGGCACAGGACAAGCGATAATTAGCAATTCAATACGCATGTAACTCCGAAAAGTCATTGGTGCGCGCCGTGGATTCGAACCTGATAGCCTCTGCATGGCAGTCTGTTAGAGATACTAACAGACTGCCATGCAGACCATTTTTGTGTTCGGTTGGAAAATCCTCATGAGTCCCTCCGCCCTGAGGGAAGGGCGAAGGGGACTGTCAGACTCTTACTGACTAAAAACCAACCCGTGTTCCTCATGCACCCGTGTGTCGGAGGGTCGGGTATCGCCGAAGCATCCATCGCTACCCCCCGACGGGTATTGGCCCGCCAGATGGTCAGGCGGGGCCCCGAACAAAACCCCCTTGGCGGCGGATGAAGGTATTGGGGTCCGCCGCCAAAACACCCAGCGGCCGCAGAAGATAGGGAGGATGGCAACCTGGCAACACCGCATCTCCTCTTCCTCTGCGGCCCCACCCCGACGCAACAATGGTGCGCCCCCATTTGGTCGCGGGAGATATGGAGCGCGGCAACGCAACACCGACACACCTCTCCTCCAGCGACCGCGCCCGACTGCGAGGGACAGACAGTACTGTCCCCCACACCCGCACCTATGGACGCATCCTACGTAAGCTTCACCCAAGCCCACGTGGAGCGTCCACTCCCGGGATCCCTATTAGCTTCACCGCGGGTGTCCACGGTTACTGAGCCCCCCCTCCCACCACGACAAGGTGGAGATCCCACGGGGGGACCCAATAAGCTATAGCTGCATACTACTATATATATACTAGCCGATTACCCTGCAGAAATGACAAAAAAAATAAGTAATATTAATATAAAAATTAAAACAATACTTAACATGTTTTGCATACGGTTTTTCAGCCACCACAGTTTCAAGTGCGAGCCAGTCCAAATCAGACGTTTTGTTCAGATCTATGTTTCTCAGTATCATTTCTACCTCGCTTTGGAAAGGAGAATCTGTGACGTGGCTCATCGTCGTAACGATGGGTTCGTATGCTTCTGTCTAAGAAAGAACAATTACAAAAATAAATTAATAATTAAATGTTTATTTCACCCACAGTTTTTTATAGGACATTATTTAGAATCATCTTTTATTAAAATCTAATTTTAATTTACAATCAATGCACAAAGATTTTCTTGATTCCTTGAAAACTCAGTAACACATTTGCCCGACCCGGGAATCGAACCCGAGGCCTTCCGACGCTATAATATTCGCACTTAGATTCGTCCTTGATTCCAACCCAGGTCCACCCTCGTCTAGAGAACTCACTCTACTTCAGAGAACTGATAAATTACACCGACCGAAAAATCGTCGCATGAAGATTTTACTGCGTGGGCATCGAACCCACAATCTAAAATTTAGCAAGCAGAGTCACGAACCACTAAAATAAAAAAAATACGTTCACATATGTAGTGGTTTAAATGGCTAGCTTGCTGCTTAACCCGCCGTGTGCTGTGGGCCCGATACACATATTATGCCACACGTTGTCATCATCATCAGCCCTTTATACTGACCCACTGGGCACGGGCCTGAAGGGTGAGGCCATAGTCCACCACGCTGGCCAAGTGGGTGGGTTGGCAGACTTCACATGTCTTTCGAGAACATTATGGAGAACTCTCAGACATGCAGGTTTCCTCACGATGTTTTCCTTCACCGTTTAGCAAGCGATAATTAACAATTTAATACGCACATAACTCCGAAAAGTCATCGGTGCTCGCCGTGGATTCGAAACCGGCCCCTTTGCATAGCAGTCTGTCGGTCTCTCCACTAGGCTATCGCCGCTTACTACACGTTGTGTAATCTACGAATTGTTCTGCCGAGTTTGGGTTCTTTGTATCGGACGGCTGAATGTTTGTGAAGACTCCATGATATAAGATTAGAGTAATTCCTAGTGTGCCTTTTCTAGAAAATTTTCTATTATTGTATGGCAAATAATATATTGCTTTCCTGTGAGGGTAACGATCCTTATATTTCTAGCGTAGCGTGTCGTCAAAAATAAAATCACCGCATTGTACCTTATATTTTTACTGTTTTAGTTATAAAATTGCGCCTTACCGTCCATCTTAACCTTAAGAAGCTGTGGTCAACAATGGGTACGTATATTGCTCCCTGTAAAAACAAATATTTTTTTATCAATATTATAAATAAGTAATTATTTTGCCACTTTATTATATATATTACTAGCTGACCCAGCGAACTCCGTATCGCCTTTTTAAGAGGTTTTATTTAATTCCCTTTTTTCCAAGCCCCTTATCCAAAGTTACCATTGACTTAACACTTAATCTCTTATCATTTCAGAGTCTATAAATGATGAACAAACAAACATAGATTTTTATATAATATTGAATTCCCCATTCCTTAAAATATCGGAGACGATACCCATATCGACTTTAAAAAAAACTCGTCTGCCATCTTTGATTTCCTATCCGCCATCTTTGATCACGAAATAGATGTTGTGTTTAGATTCTTCATCCCTTTAATCATCAGAGACGATACCCATATTGATTTTTAAAAAATTTCCCTTCCGCCACCTTTGATTTCCCATCCGCCATCTTGAATCACAAAATAGATGTTGTATTTGGATTCCCCATCCCTTTAAACATCGGAGACGATACCCATATTGATTTTTTTTAAATTCCCATCTGCCATCTTTGATCACGAAATAGATGGTGTTTTTGAATTCCCCATTCCTTAAAATATCGGAGACAATACCCATATTGATTTTTTAAAATTTTCCCATCCGCCATCTTTGATTTCCTATACGCCATCTTTGATCATGAAATAGATGTTGTATTTGGATTCACCATCCCTTAAATCATCAGAGACGATACCCATATTGATTTTTTTAATTTTTCCCATCCGCCAAGTTTGATTTCCCATCCGCCGTCTTGAATCACAAAATAGATGTTGTATTTGGATTCCCCGTCCCTGTAAACATCGGAGACGATACCCATATTGTTTTTTTTTTAAATAACCATCCGCCATCTTTGATCAGGAAATAGATGGTGTTTTTGAATTCCCCATTCCTTAAAATATCGGAGACGATACGCATATTGATTTTTTTAAATTTTCCCATCCGCCATCTTTGATTTCCTATCCGCCATCTTTGATCACGAAATAGATGTTGTATTTGGATTCACCATCCCTTAAATCATCAGAGACGATACCCATATTGGTTTTTTTAATTTTTCCCATCCACCATGTTTGATTTCCCATCTGCCATCTTGAATCACAAAATAGATGTTATATTTGGATTCCCCATCCCTTTAAACATCGGAGACGATACCCATATTGATTTTTTTAAATTTTCCCATCCGCCATCTTTGATTTCCTATCCGCCATCTTTGATCACGAAATAGATGTTGTATTTGGATTCCCCATCCCTTTAAACATCGAAGACGATACCCATATTGATTTTTTAAAATTTTCCCATCCGCCATCTTTGATTTCCCATCCGCCATCTTTGATCACGAAATAGATGTTGTATTGCGATTCCCCACCCCTTAAAATATCGAAGGCGATACCCATATTTATTTTTTAAATTTTCTCATCCGCCATCTTTGATTTCCCGTCCGCCATCTTGGATCACTAAATAAATTTCATTTTATTAATCAGCGTCCCGAAAATCTCGAAAACGATACTCATATAGATTGTATCCTATTCGTTTAGCCTTTTTTTGCCCTTGACCAAACCTCCCTCCCCCTTCTCGTTTGACCATTTTATTATTTTTGTCTGGCCTCTAAAAGTTGTGGGGTAATTTTATATAGCCTATAGCCTTTTGGCATAATTAGGCTATCATAGGCAATAACAATTTTTAAAATCCGACTGCTAGTTCCTGAGATAAGCCGACATTATCTTTTAGCCTCTTTAGCCTTATGCCCGGCCCCAAAGGGTCGAAGCGTTATGTTATATAGCCTATAGCCTGCCGGAATAACTGGGCTATCGTATACAAAAAGAATTTTTCAGATCCGACCGGTAGTTCCTGAGATTAGCGCGTTCAAACAAACAAACAAACAAACAAACAAACAAACTAACTCTTCCGCTTTATTATATTAGTATAGATTTCTTTTTCTATTTATATTATTTGAAATCGCTGCTGTCGGGCCGTAATTTCGCCTGATGTGTCATAGAAGCTTTGGAAAATATTACGAACGACTAGAACCAAACGGTTGGCACCGAAGGTACCTACCGCAGACGTGTCGTGACATTGAGAGGGTTAAATAAGGATACAAAGCTCAAATTGAAAATGCGAGTACAAAAATTATCAATATTATATACTTACTTCGATCGTAAACTGTAGATTATTGTGATTTCTTGGATCCTAAATAAACATGTAAAAATAATATTGATAAATCATTATCATTGCTATATACAGTACATACCTACGACATACAAAATCGTTACATATTACCGTGACTTTGGCTAATCCATCCAGGGTTTCATTCTGTGAACACATATTTTGATTTAACTCTTTTTCAAAATAAAATAAAATTATGTAATCATTCAAAAATCATTAGGTAATTCTTTTGACGTGACAACGTCTTATAAATTGGTTTGCCGGGTGACACTTCAAGAAACTGCGTTACGCTCCGCTCACGTTATGCGCTCACAATGAGAGCGAGTGAGAGGCACGCGTCCCGCCTAAGAGCGAGAGAGACAGACATAAAAAGTGAAAGGCACGCGTCTTTCATCCTTCTTCCTACTATACGAATGAATATTCACATTAAAATTATTTTACCACTCAAAGTCGTTGTCACGTAAAACTTTCGCCCGTATACCGACTTTACAGGCAACCAATTTTTTTGGACAGTGATATATTTTTAGACTCGTTGGTCTCGCGGCATAAATGTGCGCGTGGGATTGGGTGGTCTCGGGTTCGTTTCCCGGGTCGGGCAAAGTGTTATTGGGTTTTTCCATTAGGAAATTCTCAAATACAGCACGGAGTCTGGTAATGTGCCCGATACGGCAATAGGCTCGCCACCTATTACGTCGGACCTAAAAATTCATGGCGAAATGAGGGTGTAATATTACACCTCTGCCTACCCCTTCGGGGATACAGGCGTGAGTCTATAAAAAAACATATAGACTCAAAACTGTACAATATATTGTATAAATTACTCACCGAGTTGAATTTTACCCATTTTATCGGTGCATTGAAGTCATCCTAAAACATGGATATTTTTATAAACTAAATGTATTACTGTACCTAGGTATTGGTACACAAATGTATGAAGCAAGTACTTTGCCAGAGTTATAGCTGAAAATAAACTTACATGTCGCGGTAAAGCTAATAATTTAGCTTTTAAGTCAGGCGGCTGTAAATATGAATATTTTTATTTTTTATTTATACATAATATATACATATATACAGGGTGTAAAAAGACCCTTAACGAAAACTGAAACCCCATATACCCCATGTACCAATCATTACGAACATTTTTCGCTTCGGCATCATACTTAGGAAATTACTGGTTCAGGAAATATTGAGGCTCTAAGTTACTATGGAATTTCGTAATTAGGTACAAAATCGATGCATTTACCCTGCCAACCTGTTCTATAGATGTCCTATGCACCCATAGATTAGTAGGTATTTCGAAAATTGCACGCGCGCATTTTTTATAGCGGCTTGAAAAAAGTGAATACTAGTAAAAAAGTCGTTTCCCAAATTTTATTTTTGCTTAGTATGACTTGGCATGCTGTCCAAAATGCGTGGACTTCGGCTTGGTGATGCGTCTTGTGACACCCTGTATATATATAATTCGTAAAAATACTTTGCAGTTGCTTCGATCCACTGTTATTTTGTTTCGAATTAAGTTTGGACTAAACAGAAAAATGTCGTTTATAGTTTGACAGTGGAAAATGTTTTCTGCTTCGCTTCGCCGTATGCCCATAAGCAGAAAGCATTTTCCAATGCCATTTTCGGCACTAAGTCAGTTGGCTCTTTAATCAGTTTGCAAGGCGAAATTAAGCAAAGAAATAAAAAATTAGGGCGAGGGGATATGTTTGCTATTGTGGTTAGAAGCGGTTACAAGTAGTGAGAAACTGCCGAGTGAGTGGCGTAAAACAACTACAGGTGACATGCATGCTAGACACAAGTTTTTTTTTTAATTAATAAATACCACGCAGCCTCCAGGTCCACGCCCTAGCACTGAAGCTTGATTGATTGCTTATAGTCCTTTAATATTGTTCGTCGGCAATTACTTATTGTCTGTGGTTTTAACAGTATAATAGTAGAACCTAAGGACCCATGGCAAATATCATTGGCTATGCCTTGCCCACACAAAAAATAACCTGATGTGTCTTCAAGCCAGGGCCACATTTTACGTGATACATTGCCTGATGGTAAGCAATTACCGCCGCCCATGGACACAAGCAACGCCACGGGAGTCACAAGTGTATTGCCGCCCATTGGGGTTGGGAAAAGGGATAGGCGCCACAGGAGTCACAAGTGCCTTGCCGCCCCTTGGGGTTGGGAAAAGAGATAATATGAGGAGTGGGATGAGGTAGAAGGAATAGGGCCTCCGGCACTCTCACTCATCGAACGAAACGCAACAGTTTAGGTACTGTTACTTTACGTCGATTTTCTGTGAGAGGGTAGTACTTCCCCGGTCGAGCCGGCCCAGTCATGCTGAAATCAGCAAGGCTCTACTTACTTTACGTTCGTTGCTATCTCATTTGCTATCGATAACAATCAAAATCTTTTTAATTTTAAAAAAATATTTGAAAACTTACCCGCATAGTAACTTCACGCTGTGTAATAAAATTAAATCCATAATTAAAACTCTGCATACATTTTGTATTAAAAGACTAGTCAACTGCCAGTGTCTCCTCGTGGAATTTTATTGGATTAGAGAGCTCTCTCCTGGTCCCTTGTCGACGATTTTGGATATCGACGTCAGTAAACCTCGTTTAATCGCAAACATATGACTGCCTCCGTGGTCCAGTGGATAGCGTATGCGACTGCTGATCGGAGGTCTTGGGTTCGATTTCTGGGTCAGGCAAAAAGTGTTACTGGGTTTTCCGAATTCTCAGTAGCAGGCCGGAGTCGGGTGAAGTACCCGGTAACGGCAATAGGCTCGCCCCCTAATACGTGGGAAAAAAAAAAATTCATGGCGAAATGTGGGTGTAATATTTACACCTCTCCCTACCCCTTTATACAGGCTTTATATATTTATATACAGGCGTGAGACTATAAATAAAAAAAAAATCAGCATTCTACATACATATCTCTACCTCAGTTTCAATCATAATTATGGCCTTTGCAGCATTGTGAGTCAATAGAAGAATTAGGTCTACTAAGTATACCACGTTGGCCAGACAGGTATGATGTCGAGTTTTCCGTCTCTTCAGAATAAAATTATACATACATATGTACATACTTAACTTCACGCTTTTTACCCCCGAAGGGGTAGGCAGAGGTGTATTACACACCCACACTTCGCCAGTTATGTTTCGGACCCAATGTAATAGGGGGGGAGCCTATTGCTAACTACCGGGCACATCATTAAGCGAGCGATAATTAATTAATAATGCACACATAACTTCGAAAAGTCAGAGGTGTGTGCTTGGGGTACCTGGGCATCGAACCCGAGACCATCGTCTCGGTAGTCCGTTACGTACACCACTAGGCTATTGCCGAAATTATTTGCTTCGTTTATTCCTTTTTTACACCCACGGAATTATATGAGATACTGGCTCTTTGTATTATTAATTAGACACCACACACATAATTTAGTTTTATAAAATAATAGAGGATGCCCGCGGTTACAGCCGCGTTATTTAAGGGTTACTGCTCCGCTCCCGTCGCTCATAGCGTGATGTTATATAGCCTATAGCCTTCCTCGATAAATGGACTATCTAACACGGAAAGAATTTTTCAAATCAGACCAGTAGTTCCTGAGATTGGCGCGCCCAACCAAACAAACAAAAAAACAAACTCTTCAGCTTTATATATTAAGTATAAGATAAGATACCAATACTCACAATTCTCGAAGCATTTTGAATGTCTTTTTTGAGTTTGTCATACATCTGTGGATGGAAAAAATAACTCTGATTATTATAAAGTTGTAAATGAGTTGTATCAAAAAGTACCTAATTCTCGAAATACATCTGTTTAAGAGCGTTAAGAAAGCCAATCCCATGACATGAGTTTTCACAAACTTTATACTACACTAGAGGACGCCAGCAGCTACGCCTGCATTTTTTTAATTTGCCCGTTTTTACCGATCCCGTGGGAATTTCGGGAAATGCCTTCTTAGTGCACCCTTACGGTCCCCAAGGAACATACATGCCAAATTTCAGCTTCCTGCGCCCAATGGTTTCGGCTGTAGCGTGTCTGTCAGTCAGTCAGTAACGCAAGGATTTTATATATTAAGATTACAGGGTTTACGAACTTTAAGATACATATAGAGTTCTATAAAAATGGTATAACGAGCTAGAGCCAAAACGAAGGCACGTAAGTGATAATGCTGGTAATATTATGTTATTTTAGTAATTTAGAATATTGATTATGGTAGCATGAAAATCTTACGGAAAACTTAGAAAGTGATCATAGGAACTTAGCAATGAAACCTAAATGTTAACATTCTACTGTTAAAACCCGTTTTGGCAACAATACTAGAATATAACAAAATATGAACTTTTTCAAATTACATACCACTAATTTTTGTTTTGCTATCTTATATAGTTCTGAGCCAGATACCTGAAAAATTGAACATTATTAGTAATTAAACATGAAATTCAATCACTTCACTTCTCTTGCATATAAGTGACGGAACGCTATGTTCAAAGTTACTAAAATACAAAATAATGTTCCCATTCCTGTATATATGCTTCTCTTTTACACCTATGAAAATGAATAGGGATACCACATAATATGATGTCACTGCAATTGTCATTAAATTCAATCACTTCAGTTCTCTTGCATCTCAGTGACGGAGCGCTATGTTCAAAGTTACTAAAATACAACACTATAATGTTCCCATTCCTGGATATATGCTTCTCTTTTACACCTATGAAAATGAATAGGGATACCACATAATATGATGCCACTGCAATTGTTGTTTCTATTTTCTAGTTACTGATATACTTACCGCGCCCGATCCTTGCAGGTTTTTGCCTCTTGTTTCGTCCTTTGCCTGTGCTTGTTGAAAAGTTCCCTACAAAAAAGTAGTAATTTTACAAAATAAGATCATTAATCGACTGTAACTGAAATGAGATTGACTACCTCTGTAGTCCAGTGTAGTAGCTTATGCGTCTGCCGATCGGTCCCAGGTTCGGTGGGCCCATATACTTTCCGGGTCGGGCAAAAGTGTTTCTTCAGCACGAAGTCTGGCAATGTGTGGTAACTGCTATAGGC
Organism: Euclidia mi; assembly: GCA_944739405.2. Classification (NCBI taxonomy): domain Eukaryota; kingdom Metazoa; phylum Arthropoda; class Insecta; order Lepidoptera; family Erebidae; genus Euclidia; species Euclidia mi. Next base: position 10,036,903 of record OX123205.2, on the reverse strand, counting down.
TCGCCTCCTATTACGTGGGAACTAAGAGATCACAATATGAAAAAATGTGAGTGTAATATCTCTGTCACCTCTGCCTACCCCTTCGGGGATACATGCGTGAGTTATTAATTTAATTCGAACACTGGGATCATCACTATAATCTGAAGATTTGAAACGCAGGATATGGCTTTGGGCACTTGGTTATATACATACACAATATGACCACTAAGGCTCCTAATTTGTGTGAATGCACAAAGGAACATACGTTTATTTTAATCTGTCGTTTTCAGAGAGCCGCCTCATTTATTCCATGCCAGATTTTATATCTTTTTTGTAGACATTCAGTTTTACTATGTGCATATTTCGATTTTACCATTCACACTAAAGTACATTTTACCATTCAGCAGAAATCCCTTTTTATGAATAACTTTTATTAAACACTAGCTGGTACCCGCGGCTTCGCACGCGGAAAGTAATAATATTTTATTTAAACTTTCATACTTTGCGCGAACCCTACAACCTCCTCAATCAAGCCCTTTCGTAAAATTCGTTCCTAGCGGACGCCTAAAATAAGTAAACTACGTCTCAGCGAAAATATACACATATAGGTATATATAATACTTAGAGTCGGTATCGTTACAACAGCGCAAACTACCGGGTCTAATTGAGCCTATATGTAGCGCTATAAAGTCCTCTACCTTGCAGTAAAAGTCTCATCGGTTCAGCCGTTCCAGAGATTACCCCGGACAAACAGGAAGACAGAAAGACAGACAGACAGACAGACGGACAAAAATGACAAAAAGGGTTGTTTTGGACTTGGAATCGTGTAACTATATGCACTTGAAAAAACATAGTTATTTTGAAATCACAGACAGACACTTCAATTTTATTTATATGTATAGATGAGTCGAAGAAGTAAAGACTTGTTATCGTGACAACAGCGCCAACTACCGGGTCAAATTGAAGCCTATATGTAGCGCTATAAAGTCCTATTCCTTGCAGTGAAAGTCTCATTTGATTCTGTTCAGCCGTTCCAGAGATTACCCCGGACAAACAGAAAGACAGACAGACAGACATACGGACAGACAGACAGACAAAAATGTTAAAAAGGGTTGTTTTGGACTTGGAATCGTGTAACTAACTATACGCACTTGAAAAAACATAGTTATTATGAAATCACAGACAGACACTTCAATTTTATTTATATGTATAGATGAGTCGAAGAAATAAAGACTTGTTATGGCGACAACAGCGCCAACTACCGGGTCAAATTGTAGCCTATATGTAGCGCTATAAAGTCCTCTTCCTTGCTGTGAAAGTCTCATTTGAATCGGTTCAGCCGTTCCAGAGATTACCCCGGACAAACAGAAAGACAGACAGACAGACAGACGGACAAAAATGACAAAAAGGGTTGTTTTGGACTTGGAATCGTGTAACTAACTATATGCACTTGAAAAAACATAGTTATTTTTAAATCACAGACAGACACTTCAATTTTATTTATATGTATAGATGTATAGATGAGTCGAAGAAGTAAAGACTTGTTATCGTGACAACAGCGCCAACTACCGGGTCAAATTGTAGCCTATATGTAGCGCTATAAAGTCCTCTTCCTTGCAGTGAAAGTCTCATTTGAATCTGTTCAGCCGTTCCAGAGATTACCCCGGACATACAGAAAGACAGACAGACAGACAGACAGACCGACAGACAGACAGACAGACAAAAATGTTAAAAAGGGTTGTTTTGGACTTGGAATCGTGTAACTAACTATATGGACTTGAAAAAACATAGTTATTTTGAAATCACAGACAGACACTTCAATTTTATTTATATGTATAGATGTATAGATGTATAGATGTGTAGATGAGGCGAAGAAATAAAGACTTGTTATGGCGACAACAGCGCCAACTACCGGGTCTATTTGTAGCCTATATTTAGCGCTATAAACTCCTCTTCCTTGCAGTGAAAGTCTCATTTGAATCTGTTCAGCCGTTCCAGAGATTACCCCGGACAAACAGAAAGACAGAAAGACAGACAGACAGACAGACGGACAGACAGACAGACAAAAATGTTAAAAAGGGTTGTTTTGGACTTGGAATCGTGTAACTAACTATACGCACTTGAAAAAACATAGTTATTTTGAAATCACAGACAGACACTTCAATTTTAATTATATGTATAGGGTATAGATGAGTAGAAGAAATAAAGACTTGTTATGGCGACAACAGCGCCAACTACCGGGTCAAATTGTAGCCTATATGTAGCGCTATAAAGTCCTCTTCCTTGCAGTGACAGTCTCATTTGAATCTGTTCAGCCGTTCCAGAGATTACCCCGGACAAACAGAAAGACAGACAGACAGACAGACAGACCGACAGACAGACAGACAGACAGACAAAAATGTTAAAAAGGGTTGTTTTGGACTTGGAATCGTGTAACTAACTATATGCACTCGAAAAAACATAGTTATTTTTAAATCACAGACAGACACTTCAATTTTATTTATATGTATAGATGTATAGATGAGTCGAAGAAGTAAAGACTTGTTATCGTGACAACAGCGCCAACTACCGGGTCAAATTGTAGCCTATATGTAGCGCTATAAAGTCCTCTTCCTTGCAGTGAAAGTCTCATTTGAATCGGTTCAGCCGTTCCAGAGATTACCCCGGACAAACAGAAAGACAGACAGACAGACAGACGGACAGACAGACAGACAAAAATGTTAAAAAGGGTTGTTTTGGACTTGGAATCGTGAAACTAACTATATGCACTTGAAAAAACATAGTTATTTTTAAATCACAGACAGACACTTCAATTTTATTTATATGTATAGATGTATAGATGAGTCGAAGAAGTAAAGACTTGTTATCGTGACAACAGCGCCAACTACCGGGTCAAATTGTAGCCTATATGTAGCGCTATAAAGTCCTCTTCCTTGCAGTGAAAGTCTCATTTGAATCTGTTCAGCCGTTCCAGAGATTACCCCGGACAAACAGAAAGACAGACAGACAGACAGACAGACCGACAGACAGACAGACAGACAAAAATGTTAAAAAGGGTTGTTTTGGACTTGGAATCGTGTAACTAACTATATGGACTTGAAAAAACATAGTTATTTTGAAATCACAGACAGACACTTCAATTTTATTTATATGTATAGATATATGTATAGATGTATAGATGAGTCGAAGAAGTAAAGACTTGTTATCGTGACAACAGCGCCAACTACCGGGTCAAATTGTAGCCTATATGTAGCGCTATAAAGTCCTCTTCCTTGCAGTGAAAGTCTCATTTGAATCTGTTCAGCCGTTCCAGAGATTACCCCGGACAAACAGAAAGACAGACAGACAGACAGACAGACCGACAGACAGACAGACAGACAAAAATGTTAAAAAGGGTTGTTTTGGACTTGGAATCGTGTAACTAACTATATGGACTTGAAAAAACATAGTTATTTTGAAATCACAGACAGACACTTCAATTTTATTTATATGTATAGATGTGTAGATGAGGCGAAGAAATAAAGACTTGTTATGGCGACCACAGCGCCAACTACCGGGTCTATTTGTAGCCTATATTTAGCGCTATAAACTCCTCTTCCTTGCAGTGAAAGTCTCATTTGAATCTGTTCAGCCGTTCCAGAGATTACCCCGGACAAACAGAAAGACAGACAGACAGACAGACGGACAGACAGACAGACAAAAATGTTAAAAAGGGTTGTTTTGGACTTGGAATCGTGTAACTAACTATACGCACTTGAAAAAACATAGTTATTTTGAAATCACAGACAGACACTTCAATTTTAATTATATGTATAGAGTATAGATGAGTAGAAGAAATAAAGACTTGTTATGGCGACAACAGCGCCAACTACCGGGTCAAATTGTAGCCTATATGTAGCGCTATAAAGTCCTCTTCCTTGCAGTGAAAGTCTCATTTGAATCTGTTCAGCCGTTCCAGAGATTACCCCGGACAAACAGAAAGACAGACAGACAGACCGACAGACAGACAGACAGACAAAAATGTTAAAAAGGGTTGTTTTGGACTTGGAATCGTGTAACTAACTATATGCACTCGAAAAAACATAGTTATTTTTAAATCACAGACAGACACTTCAATTTTATTTATATGTATAGATGTATAGATGTATAGATTACTCGTATTCTGATAAAATAAAAACATTTGAAATAAAGGAACCAAACTTACCGACAAGCTTAAAAACAATGTTATCCAAAAAAATTAAAGAAGCTACCTATATGATGATCTTTGACAATTCCGGACTCTGCAATCAACGTCTGTAACTAAATTAATAAAGGTTCTAGAGGGCGTTAAATGAAAGCAAGATGACAGTACAAATCAGGCTATAATTATTTTCGCCTTAAGATATACGCCACGGTTCCTAAACAAAAAAAACAAATTACAAAAAACTCTGAAAACTTTATCTCTTTACTGCCTTTAGCGGATCTACATGAACCCGTATCAATATTTCTTTGATGTCTAACGTTCGGGAAGATGACCGTCAGCTTTCAATTTCTTTATCAGCGCATCCCACTTTCTTTCGTATTCCGGCATTCTGGCTAAAGGGTCAGTCCCACCTTTACTACTTACGTCTGGTGTTCGAACTATCCCCTCTGGCAATGCTGATTGTCCCATTCCTGGATAGGTCATTGGAGCAGCAGCTTGTCCCGGGCCCTAGGAAAATTGTTTAGGTTATTGGTGGTATGAGTCTATAGGGTACTGCAGTGTGATTCTGTAAGACTTCATTCTAAACTTTGAATCTGAATCCGCTATGAGTTTCTTGATTGGCATTCTAAAACTCAGTTGAAAATTCGAATCTACACTAGCGCTACGCTTGCGAGCGTGTTTGCGAGTTGAACTAAATTTTGACGTAACTCAAAATCAAGGTCATTTTGAACCCTTATGCGAAGTGAGAGCGAATAGCGACGTGAAATGAGAGTTGTTGTTTGAATTTTACAGAATCGACGTGCTGGTATATCATAAAATTGTACACAAACTAATCTAAAATCAACTTTATGCGACGATGCTACACACGGTTCCGCATTTTCCTAGCTCTTTGGACACGTGATCGCAACATAACGTGTCTGAAGTTTCATTCAAAAATTTATTTTCCAGCAAAAGCCACGTCGCTTTTAGTACAGAATAAATTTTTGAAATTTAAGCATCTATGTATCATGAAAATATACCAATGATAATATTCTAGTCTGATTCAGGATTAAACAAAAAAGACTTAATGGAAAATTCTAATTCTGGAAAATAAGTCTCAGGAGTAGCAGACAGCAGAAAACTTTCAGCCCTAGTGGAGAGGTTGCTCTATATACCGTTTAATTTGCTTTAATTATGTTTTATTTGGCTACTTACATAACCTTGTCCACCCGGGCCACCAGGCCCACCTGGACCAGCAGACCTGCCGGCGCCGGGATATCTAGCTCCCTGAGGTCTTCCCGGCCGCCCATAACCACCTTTCGCGGCCATCATTGCTTTCAGTTGATCCATGCTCATCTGACCTCTACCTCCCATTCCCATATGACCTCCACCTCCCATTCCCATCTGCCCTCCACCTCCCATTCCCATTGGTGATCTACCGCCCATACCTCCTGGTCCACCACGACCTATACCCTTAGGACCTCGACCTCCCATTCCCATTGACCCTTGGCCGCCCATTCCCATTGGTCCCCCACCACCCATTCCCATATGTCCTCCACCACTCATTCCCATCGATCCACTACTTCCCATTCCCATCGATTCGGGTCCCCCCATTCCCATTGATTCTGAACCCCCCATTCCCATTGACTCTGGACCGCCCATTCCCATTGATTCTGGGCCCATTCCCATAGACCCTCCGCCTCCCATACCCATGGATTCGGCACCGCCCATACCCATGGAGCCTCCGCCTCCCATACCCATAGATTCGGGACCGCCCATACCCATTGATTCTATACCGCCCATTCCCATCGATCCTTCGCCCATGGATTCGGGACCAGCATCCATTAAACTTCTCATTGCTGGAGATGGACCCTTTCTAGCTATCGGTGCTCCACTTTCCTTCCCCATAGACCTTGCGGTTTCGATTCCTGAAGGAAATCTTTTCATATCCTCCATTCTAAGTCTGCCTGGGTTCGCTTCATCGTCCCTTGGTTCAGGACCCATCCTCGGATAGTCAGCTGAATACGATGGTTGTATCACCTGGAATAAACAGTTATATAAACAGTAATTCCGTATGCTCCAACGAGTCTTAACGTGATTCATTATAACAAAGGTATACTTACGCCGGGTGTAGGTGGACCGCCCATTCGAAGAGCCTGTTCCGGAGTCATGCTCTGTGGACATATGTATGATGTCATTTTATTTAGCTTTTGGTGTCAGAAAACTTGCCTTTGAGGATATTAGCTTTTCAACAAAAGAAATCTCTATTTTGGTTCACAACAAAATTTTATAGGTTTTTACCAAAAACTAATTTACTTGTAACACTCATAACGTGACTTAACGTGCCGTTCATAGTAGGTCAGCAAAGCTAAGAAATGCTTGCCTTGCACTGGTCGCCATTAGAATGAGTGACCGCGTGTGTGGCATTTCCATCAGAGTGCTCTGGAGAGCCGAAAACCCGTTGGTCCCGTTCTTGCCACAGGAGAAAAATCGTTAGGCCATGTCGGCGGCCTTCAAAATGAAAAACCTCGACAACAGGAATAGCCACAGTTTCACACGAAAATGAAAGAAAAGAAAAATAAGTTATTTTACTATTGATACAGCAGCATCTGCAATGATAAAGGTATTGAATTTGCAATCAGCAGATTGTATTATGATCGTCGTACCTATTGCCCAAACGATGGACACTAATTTCGAACACAGTAAGTAGGTTTCAGGCGTTAATTTGCCACTCGTTTTTAAATTTCAGTTGTGCGTTTTGCTTTCGGGGAAAAATTAATAATTTTAACTTTAACCAGTCGAGCATTGCTAAAGTAACTACTACAGTTTCTGTCAAACAGTGCAAATGCCAGCATAGTACATCTTTCAGTATATTACTACTAAACACAAGAAAAATCATTGCTTTGTGTAAAGCCTACAAAAATATGGTTTTATTAACCTCTGTAACCTGTTAATTTGTCTTTACTCACCTGTCCTGGCATTCCAAGCCTGTTTCCTCTTTTACGAGCTGGTGCAGACGATTCGTCCGAATATTCTGGATTGTCATCGGCCGGGAAGCCAGGTTCACCTGGATTCTGACCGAGACTGACTCTGGATCCCATATGTTCAAAGAATTCGTCTGGGTTGTCCAAATCTCTTCTTAATTTCGTTGGAAAATGCGTCTCTCCTGCATTTTGGGTATCTCTGCCATCTTTATAAACGTCACTTTGAAATTTAGGAGGTGCTGTCGGACTGAATCTTCCTTTTATATGTTCATAGACGTCGTCTGGGTTGTCCAAAGCTCTTCTAAATTTCATTGGGAAAGGCATCCCTCCTGCATTTTGAGTCCCTCTGCCGTCTTTGTAAATGGCACTTTGAAATTTAGGAGGTGTCATCTGAGGGGCTGGTGGTGGCGATTTGTTAGCCTGTAATAAATAAAAATATTAAGTAATATTTAGGTAAACGCTAAAATGTTGTGCTTCTTCTTTAAAACATGGTAAATTTCACATTTAGAAGGAATTTTTGAAGCCTCATTCAGCCATTTAATAAGATTATAATTGAAAAGAGCTCCCGTGTACTTGTAATTATATTTAGTTCCAAACATTTTTCTTTGACAAAGACGACCTTCAGTTCAACCATTCATCCCTCATTTTTTATGTGACAATTTTTCAAAGGTACCTACTAGGCTATGTCTAAAACCAGAACTGATATCAGAGTTGATATTGGTTGGTTAAAATAAAGTAATCCATGTTCATCATCATCGTCCTAGCGTTATCTCGGTTGAATCCAAGATTTACAGGCCTTAGAGCTCGGGGTCCGCTTTCTAGTCGTAAGCGGACCCCGAGCCCTAAGGCCATGGAGGTCAGACAGGCAGTCGCTCTGTGGAAAAGCTAATATTTAGCCAAATCCGGTTAGACTAGAAAGCGGACCCCAGATTGAAACTGGGATAACTAACCGGGAAAGTAGCAAATCTAGCTCCGAACTCTGAGGTGACGGCCTGGGAACGCAACCGAGATGGTGCTAGGATGATGATGATAATGCATTTTAATGAAACTTCGTTGCGCTAATGCTGAGGCCACACTAACGAGAAATGCCATTAATTATTGCGATAATGTACGTTAACCGTAGGTGGCAGGTCAACTGAATCGGCGCTGCATTCCGTTGTGGGAACCATTGAAACAGCGCTTACCAACAAGTTAATGACACTGGGGGCCTTCATGGACATAGAAGGTGCCTTCGACAAAACTAAGTTCAACAGTATCAGCCGGGCCCTCGAAAAGTTTGGAGTTGAGCAAACCCTTAGTGGCTGGATTGATCAACTGCTGAAACAGAGGGCAATACAATTCACGGTAAACTCCACCACGAGGGGCATAGTTGTAAAAGGCTGCCCTCAGGGAGGTGTACTCTCACCCCTGTTGTGGAACATTGTGGTGGACGATCTGTTACGGAACTTAAACGACAGACGATTCTACACGGTCGGCTATGCAGACGACATTACCATCCTGATCAAAGGTGACTCAGAAGACACGATCCGCAATCGGATGCAAGCAGCCATCAGGATCATGGAGGAATGGTGCAACCAACATGAACTGACGGTTAACCCCAACAAAACGGAGCTAGTACTTTTCACCAACAAAAGGAAAACCCATATGTGCAAAAAACCAAAACTCTTTGGAACGGAGCTTACCCTATCGAATGAAGTCAAGTACTTGGGCGTAATACTTGACCATAGGCTAAACTGGGGTAAGCACATCAGCACTAAAGCAACAAAAGCATGCACAATCTTCTGGCAATGTCGGAGAATCATAGGTAAGAAATGGGGTCTCAAACCATCTATCACACTGCCATTATACGCCCCATGCTTACATATGGTGCAGTAGTGTGGTGGCCACGCACACAACTAAGCACAATCACAAAAAAGCTACAGAGCCTTCAACGCCTAGCCAGCTTGGCCACAACAGGCTGCATGAAGACCACCCCAACAGCCGCGTTGGAGATACTACTGGACCTAAGACCGCTGCACCTAATGATCCAGCAGGAAGCTGGCGCTGCAGCCATCCGTCTAGACAAGCTCGTGCTGTGGAAAAAGGATGATCGAATAACCCACGCACGCCTAAAAGGGACCTTAACCAAAGAGATCCCGATGCTAGAGGCCGCTTGCGATCTCATCCCTAAAACCTTTGTCTTTGACAAAAAATATCGCATCCAATTACAGGAGGAACACAAAGACAGCTTTGGTATACACGAAGTCAGAGTATACACAGACGGCTCAAAAACGAAGCATGGGACAGGTGCAGGCGTATTCTCCCATGACTTAAATATCAACATCTCAACATCCCTTGGCACTCCTAACACCATATTCCAAGCCGAGTGTGTTGGGATAACAAGAGCCGCAACAGCAATCGCGTCTAGGAACGTAAGTGACCTGTTTATACGCATTATCACAGACAGTGTCTCTGTACTACAAGCTCTCGGCAGCAACTGCTTGAACAAGCGACTCTCGCACAAGCTGCTGCATTCTAATAGAAAAACTCTTAAGCATCTGACAGGCATAATAACCGGCCACTGTCCACTCAACAAGCACCTATTCAACATAGGCGTTACGGACAGCCCACTGTGCAGGGGCTGCATGGAAACCGAAGAAACGCTCACGTCATTCTGCACTGCACAAGTGTGAGCGACCAACGGGCAAAGCTGCTGAACAACCCCAGAACCATGTGTGAGGCTTTGAACGATATCAGCCAACTAATGGCTTTCTGGAAGGAGCTAAGGTGGTATGAGTAGTCGGCGTCAATCAAGTCGCCACTTACGCACAATGGCCCAAATAAGTGGCTAAGTGCGGAAAACCCACGACCAACTAAACTAAAGTAAACTAACCGTAGGTGTAGCCACGACTTCACGCGATAATTTGACAACGGCATTAACATTGCCGTTTGGCTTTTTTATGGCCAATGATGGGCATTCACGTTGACATTTCAAGTGTAGCCACCTACTTGAGCGCGTTAAAAATAATCGCGATAATTATAGCAATAATTATCGTGCTAGTAGGCATTGACATTAGCCGGTAGTGTAGCCACAGCATAGGTGTGGCCCCACACAGACCAAGTTTAGTTGGATATTATTTCGAGCGGCATAACTACATGAAAGGCATAGCGACCGCTTCTTAGCACCGATTGTTGTACAATCAAGAAATCGCCGTTCGATCAGTTTGAAAAAAAATCCCTTGGCTCGCTCATAGAGTCGAGGCACACTAGAAACTGGTTTTGTATAGGAGTTTCAATGTGCGTGTAAAGTAGCACTGGAAGCGACTATGTCTTGCTAAGTGATTCTCGCCCTTATGGTGGTCTAGCGGGAAGTTGTTCGACTGTACATAGATTTTCGTGGAACAATACCTACTATTACCTATCTTGCGTGGACATTTTATTTTATTTCGAATCACTTGTTTCTTTTGATTAATAGTTGTGTGAGTTTGAAACTCTTCCCTATTTACAGTACAGTTAGAAATCCCTTAAAAAATTAAGCTATCGAATACACTGAACTACATAAATCTTTGAATGTAAAGACTAGTACGCAACATCGATTGCAGCAGTCTGAAACTTGAGGTTAGTACCCTTAAGATGTTATCTGTAAAGGGTCTCTACACTCAAACTCGGCTCTTTGCGCTCGATGCGGGCGATTACTCACGATCAAATACGATATAAGCCCACTTGAACAAGACGTCTTAGCGGTAGGGCTGCTGTACTACCACTAATGAAAAGCGATTACTGTCTGATTATTGATATAGCGCTAACAGTAGTTGGCGTAGTGATTTAAGCAGTATCCTCACCGTTTGGTACTACACTGAGTGTAGTATCGATCTTTGTTAAAGCCAATATAATTTATTCAATTAGGTTACAAAGTGTCTCTCATGAATGTCAATTTTAAAAGTTAATTACTTTGACTCAACATTCATATTTTGTGCCACGTTCGCAAAGCAATTGCGACATTTCACACATCGCTTTATTGAGGACTAGAGGATGCCTGCAGCTACGCCCGCATATTTTATTTTAATTAACCCCTTGCTACCTGATCCTGTGGGAATTTCGGGAAATCCCTTCTTAGTGCACCCCTACGGTCCCCAAGGAACATACATGCCAAATTTCAGTTTCCTGCGCCCAATAGTTATAGCTTGTCTGTCAGTCAGTCAGTTACGCAAGGATTTTATATATACAGATAAGTGGACTTAGGAAGCACATTGCACAGTTATAATAGAAGTGTTATAGTAACTAATTTGATTCTTCGCACTGCACACATTATTTTCTCGACCTTTTGTACAAGACTAAGGGGACGATAGAACGGCCTTATAGCTGTTCTAAACAGCTATGACTTTAATATCATCACGAAGCCTGCAGACTCATCACACAACGAAAGAAACAAAACATCAGCTGCTCTTATTCTTATGCGAGTTTAAATTTTATATCGAAACTAGCTTATCGCTGAACGTGGTTAGTAGCACTACTGCCTTTTTCTCCATTGCGATTTTTTTCAAATTTAGTTTGGAATATTATGTAGGTACAAAGTGAGTCAGAAAATACTAGAATAGTTATATTTAAAATAGTTTATTTTAATGTATTTAATGTACAGATGTTACACTTTTGAAAGCCTTTAATAAAAAAGCTTCATCTCATGGATAAAAGAAAACTATTTGACGCACAATTGAAAAGTCGTACCTAATCAATGTAAACCTTATTTAACCAGCCTTTGTCACTGATGTGGTGTTCTTTGTTTGTTCTATAAATAAAAACAAGTCAAATCAAAGGACTAAGGTAACATTGCAGTTGAAAAATAATCCATCTATCTTCACAAGCTTTGACATTTATAATAGTAGTGGATTAGTTTGGATTTGTTTCAGGTCAACATATTCGCGCTTTCGTAACTTCAAGTATTTTAACAGACTGAATGTCTTACAGGTAAAGACCACTTTTCACTCCACTTCCACTTTTCTTCTCAGATAAGTCTGAAAATTATGGCACTAAACTAATAATCATCAATGGATATAAAACTCTTGCGTACCTGACTGACAGACAACGCACAGCAAATATTACACCCACACTTCGCCATGTATTTTTAGGTCCCACGTAATAGGGGGCGACCCTATTGCCGTTACCGGGCACATCAGCAGACTACCGGCTGCTACTGAGTATTCGGAAAAACCCAGTAACACTTTTGCCCGACTCGGGAATCGAACCCGGGACCTCCGATCAGCAGTCGCATACGCTATCCACTGGACCACGGAGGCAGTGCTAAAAGATGATTTTTGGAAATCATAAAAACGTAATTAGGGAGTGTATGTTTGTCTAAAACTTTTTGTCTTCTGAAATTCACAAGGGCGGCGTAGTGGGCAAAAGCTAATGATAATACTTCTCTGATTGCAAATTGTCGTGGTCGTAATAATATATGTAAACTGATCTGGCTTGGAACTGTTTACCATGTGCTAGTCAATGCATGGATTAGTATGATTATAATTATCCTAATCCTAATCTCTCAGTACATCATGTCTTTACCATTAATTAATATCGGCTTAATGACATGCGTACATGTATCTTTCGGATCGTAATATTGTCAGATACTGTTAAGGCAAACTGCATACATGATCAGAATGACGTAAGATAAAAATGTAATATAATTATCATTCATAATCAGCACCTAACGTTTCGCTAGAAAGGTCGTGAAAATGTTTGTAGCTATATTTGGTTCGTGGTTCAGTTCAGACAGAACCAAAGACGTCGAATACTCGTTGTTCTATTAAAACTGAATTATAAAGTGTATCAGCACCATAATACTCAGTTTGGCGCGTTTGGTTTGTCACGCTAATCGAATACTACGATTGGTTAGCCGCTAAAGATTCGACGCCGAACTTTCAACAAGTTTGTCATTACGTTTATCCTAAGATATCGCTGCGGTTTAGTAATAAAGTGAATAATAAAATTCATCTCGAAAGCCTGCTCCAAACAATATACTTACAAAAGGATCCTTTTACAGTCATTATACAAAAATATAGCATACATTACGTATAAACAATCCATTTTTATACATTTTATACAACTCATCTACTTAGCTTGATACACAGCGTACTTTGGACGTAAGTGGAAACAATTTAGTAAAAGCTTCTCAAGGGCTGATGATAAACACATTGTTTATGTAAAATAGATAAAAAGGATTGTCATATGTGAATAGATAAATTTTGCTCAACCTTAAGCGGCGGTGGTGCTCAATAACTTTTCTGAACAATTTATAAAATGAAAACCTTTCGTTCTGTCTATCTGTATGAAGTATGCGATAAGTACCTCAAAATTTTTGATGGATTTTGGCACAGTTTTTGCCAATACATTGTGTGATTTCTGAAGACGGTTTAGTTGTGAAATCACGTAGGCAGCGCCGCGGGAAAAGTATATATATTTATAAAAAATAATCGGACACGTCAATCTATTCTTATATTGTAAATGGTCAGCCGTGTGGTTGACGGCATAGAATACAAGTGTCACCACCCCCTATCTTCCCGTGGGTGTCGTAAGAGGCGACTAAGGGATAGCACGATGCAAATACCATCTTTGCGTAGAGACGGAAAACTCGACATCAAACCCTATACGACTGCCTCGTTGGTCTCGCGGCATAAATGTGCGCTTGGTATCGGGAGGTCCCGGGTTCGATTCCTGGGTCGGGCAGTGTTATTGGGTTTTTCTGTCACGAAAATCTCAGTAGCAGCACAGAGTCTGGAAATGTGTCCGGTACGGCAATAGGCTCGCCCCTTATTACGTGGGACTAAAGTATATCTGGCGAAAAGTGGGTGTAGAAATACACCTCTGCCTACCTCTTCGGGGTTATAGGCGTTAGACTATGTATGTATGTATGTATTGTAAATGTGAATGTTTTTTCCGTTTTCTCAAAAAAGGTCTTAACTAAATTAGAGGCATTTTAGTATAGTAATATATGAGAACTTGCAGACAGGGGGTATCTTTTTACGATGTTTTCTTAGTACTTTTGTCGCCATAGGAAATCAAATCAATCGATATTATATTCAAAACACTGTATGCAGACACATGCATGTAATAAGAACCACTTAATTAATTAGGAGCACCATAGTATCATCTCATCGCTCGAATCGTTATTATCTACATTTAAACCTGAGTTTCTTTTTTCAGATTCAGATTTATTTTGTACCGTTTCCTTATTGAATTTCAGCAATTTTACTACACTATATGGAAGGCTAGTCTAAAATAGATAATTATATTCGGCAGTAAACTAGTGAATGTCCTAAGTGTTTTGATGCCGCTAATGCTACAGTTATAAAGCGGTTTTTTTTGCCTTGCCTGTAACTTTTTTCGATTCCTATATGCGAAAAAACTTTTTGTGGCAAAATGTTGTAAGTGCCTTTCTGAGAGACTATGTGAGAGCAATCTATATAAAAATAAATAATGGTGTTCTTACCGGTATAGGTGCAGGTGGCACACCCCAATATGCTTCAAGCTGTAATATAATACAAATGGTTGCTTTAATTATACATAAACATTTGGCCTTCTATCAACTTCGACTACAAGTTAGCTCGTCTAACGACTAGCAGCACGATCTTATGAGAAGAATTTTAAGAGCTAACAAGTAGTTGAAGAAGAATAAAATTTCTTCTATTTCATGTTCAACATGAGTGAGTTGTACCAAATGGTCCAATAACTTTTTCTGAATGGGACGATTTTCATAGTTGTGGTGGCCCGTGGTGGAGCGATGCGAATGCCTCGAGGCATCTGGAGGAATAAGTAAATTTTTTGAAGGTCCGATTAGAAATTGATGAAACATTTTGGGCTTCAATCATTTGTATGAGTAGAAAAGTAGTTTATGAAATCTATACATATAAATAAAATTGAAGTGTCTGTCTGTGATTTAAAAATAACTATGTTTTTTCGAGTGCATATAGTTAGTTACACGATTCCAAGTCCAAAACAACCCTTTTTAACATTTTTGTCTGTCTGTCTGTCTGTCGGTCTGTCTGTCTGTCTGTCTGTCTTTCTGTTTGTCCGGGGTAATCTCTGGAACGGCTGAACAGATTCAAATGAGACTTTCACTGCAAGGAAGAGGACTTTATAGCGCTACATATAGGCTACAATTTGACCCGGTAGTTGGCGCTGTTGTCGCCATAACAAGTCTTTATTTCTTCTACTCATCTATACTCTATACATATAATTAAAATTGAAGTGTCTGTCTGTGATTTCAAAATAACTATGTTTTTTCAAGTGCGTATAGTTAGTTACACGATTCCAAGTCCAAAACAACCCTTTTTAACATTTTTGTCTGTCTGTCTGTCCGTCTGTCTGTCTGTCTGTCTTTCTGTTTGTCCGGGGTAATCTCTGGAACGGCTGAACAGATTCAAATGAGACTTTCACTGCAAGGAAGAGGAGTTTATAGCGCTAAATATAGGCTACAAATAGACCCGGTAGTTGGCGCTGTGGTCGCCATAACAAGTCTTTATTTCTTCGCCTCATCTACACATCTATACATATAAATAAAATTGAAGTGTCTGTCTGTGATTTCAAAATAACTATGTTTTTTCAAGTCCATATAGTTAGTTACACGATTCCAAGTCCAAAACAACCCTTTTTAACATTTTTGTCTGTCTGTCTGTCTGTCGGTCTGTCTGTCTGTCTGTCTGTCTTTCTGTTTGTCCGGGGTAATCTCTGGAACGGCTGAACAGATTCAAATGAGACTTTCACTGCAAGGAAGAGGACTTTATAGCGCTACATATAGGCTACAATTTGACCCGGTAGTTGGCGCTGTTGTCACGATAACAAGTCTTTACTTCTTCGACTCATCTATACATCTATACATATATCTATACATATAAATAAAATTGAAGTGTCTGTCTGTGATTTCAAAATAACTATGTTTTTTCAAGTCCATATAGTTAGTTACACGATTCCAAGTCCAAAACAACCCTTTTTAACATTTTTGTCTGTCTGTCTGTCTGTCGGTCTGTCTGTCTGTCTGTCTGTCTTTCTGTTTGTCCGGGGTAATCTCTGGAACGGCTGAACAGATTCAAATGAGACTTTCACTGCAAGGAAGAGGACTTTATAGCGCTACATATAGGCTACAATTTGACCCGGTAGTTGGCGCTGTTGTCACGATAACAAGTCTTTACTTCTTCGACTCATCTATACATCTATACATATAAATAAAATTGAAGTGTCTGTCTGTGATTTAAAAATAACTATGTTTTTTCAAGTGCATATAGTTAGTTTCACGATTCCAAGTTCAAAACAACCCTTTTTAACATTTTTGTCTGTCTGTCTGTCCGTCTGTCTGTCTGTCTGTCTTTCTGTTTGTCCGGGGTAATCTCTGGAACGGCTGAACCGATTCAAATGAGACTTTCACTGCAAGGAAGAGGACTTTATAGCGCTACATATAGGCTACAATTTGACCCGGTAGTTGGCGCTGTTGTCACGATAACAAGTCTTTACTTCTTCGACTCATCTATACATCTATACATATAAATAAAATTGAAGTGTCTGTCTGTGATTTAAAAATAACTATGTTTTTTCGAGTGCATATAGTTAGTTACACGATTCCAAGTCCAAAACAACCCTTTTTAACATTTTTGTCTGTCTGTCTGTCTGTCGGTCTGTCTGTCTGTCTGTCTGTCTTTCTGTTTGTCCGGGGTAATCTCTGGAACGGCTGAACAGATTCAAATGAGACTTTCACTGCAAGGAAGAGGACTTTATAGCGCTACATATAGGCTACAATTTGACCCGGTAGTTGGCGCTGTTGTCGCCATAACAAGTCTTTATTTCTTCTACTCATCTATACTCTATACATATAATTAAAATTGAAGTGTCTGTCTGTGATTTCAAAATAACTATGTTTTTTCAAGTGCGTATAGTTAGTTACACGATTCCAAGTCCAAAACAACCCTTTTTAACATTTTTGTCTGTCTGTCTGTCCGTCTGTCTGTCTGTCTGTCTTTCTGTTTGTCCGGGGTAATCTCTGGAACGGCTGAACAGATTCAAATGAGACTTTCACTGCAAGGAAGAGGAGTTTATAGCGCTAAATATAGGCTACAAATAGACCCGGTAGTTGGCGCTGTGGTCGCCATAACAAGTCTTTATTTCTTCGCCTCATCTACACATCTATACATATAAATAAAATTGAAGTGTCTGTCTGTGATTTCAAAATAACTATGTTTTTTCAAGTCCATATAGTTAGTTACACGATTCCAAGTCCAAAACAACCCTTTTTAACATTTTTGTCTGTCTGTCTGTCTGTCGGTCTGTCTGTCTGTCTGTCTGTCTTTCTGTTTGTCCGGGGTAATCTCTGGAACGGCTGAACAGATTCAAATGAGACTTTCACTGCAAGGAAGAGGACTTTATAGCGCTACATATAGGCTACAATTTGACCCGGTAGTTGGCGCTGTTGTCACGATAACAAGTCTTTACTTCTTCGACTCATCTATACATCTATACATATATCTATACATATAAATAAAATTGAAGTGTCTGTCTGTGATTTCAAAATAACTATGTTTTTTCAAGTCCATATAGTTAGTTACACGATTCCAAGTCCAAAACAACCCTTTTTAACATTTTTGTCTGTCTGTCTGTCTGTCGGTCTGTCTGTCTGTCTGTCTGTCTTTCTGTTTGTCCGGGGTAATCTCTGGAACGGCTGAACAGATTCAAATGAGACTTTCACTGCAAGGAAGAGGACTTTATAGCGCTACATATAGGCTACAATTTGACCCGGTAGTTGGCGCTGTTGTCACGATAACAAGTCTTTACTTCTTCGACTCATCTATACATCTATACATATAAATAAAATTGAAGTGTCTGTCTGTGATTTAAAAATAACTATGTTTTTTCAAGTGCATATAGTTAGTTTCACGATTCCAAGTCCAAAACAACCCTTTTTAACATTTTTGTCTGTCTGTCTGTCCGTCTGTCTGTCTGTCTGTCTTTCTGTTTGTCCGGGGTAATCTCTGGAACGGCTGAACCGATTCAAATGAGACTTTCACTGCAAGGAAGAGGACTTTATAGCGCTACATATAGGCTACAATTTGACCCGGTAGTTGGCGCTGTTGTCACGATAACAAGTCTTTACTTCTTCGACTCATCTATACATCTATACATATAAATAAAATTGAAGTGTCTGTCTGTGATTTAAAAATAACTATGTTTTTTCGAGTGCATATAGTTAGTTACACGATTCCAAGTCCAAAACAACCCTTTTTAACATTTTTGTCTGTCTGTCTGTCTGTCTGTCGGTCTGTCTGTCTGTCTGTCTGTCTTTCTGTTTGTCCGGGGTAATCTCTGGAACGGCTGAACAGATTCAAATGAGACTGTCACTGCAAGGAAGAGGACTTTATAGCGCTACATATAGGCTACAATTTGACCCGGTAGTTGGCGCTGTTGTCGCCATAACAAGTCTTTATTTCTTCTACTCATCTATACCCTATACATATAATTAAAATTGAAGTGTCTGTCTGTGATTTCAAAATAACTATGTTTTTTCAAGTGCGTATAGTTAGTTACACGATTCCAAGTCCAAAACAACCCTTTTTAACATTTTTGTCTGTCTGTCTGTCCGTCTGTCTGTCTGTCTGTCTTTCTGTCTTTCTGTTTGTCCGGGGTAATCTCTGGAACGGCTGAACAGATTCAAATGAGACTTTCACTGCAAGGAAGAGGAGTTTATAGCGCTAAATATAGGCTACAAATAGACCCGGTAGTTGGCGCTGTTGTCGCCATAACAAGTCTTTATTTCTTCGCCTCATCTACACATCTATACATCTATACATCTATACATATAAATAAAATTGAAGTGTCTGTCTGTGATTTCAAAATAACTATGTTTTTTCAAGTCCATATAGTTAGTTACACGATTCCAAGTCCAAAACAACCCTTTTTAACATTTTTGTCTGTCTGTCTGTCTGTCGGTCTGTCTGTCTGTCTGTCTGTCTTTCTGTATGTCCGGGGTAATCTCTGGAACGGCTGAACAGATTCAAATGAGACTTTCACTGCAAGGAAGAGGACTTTATAGCGCTACATATAGGCTACAATTTGACCCGGTAGTTGGCGCTGTTGTCACGATAACAAGTCTTTACTTCTTCGACTCATCTATACATCTATACATATAAATAAAATTGAAGTGTCTGTCTGTGATTTAAAAATAACTATGTTTTTTCAAGTGCATATAGTTAGTTACACGATTCCAAGTCCAAAACAACCCTTTTTGTCATTTTTGTCCGTCTGTCTGTCTGTCTGTCTTTCTGTTTGTCCGGGGTAATCTCTGGAACGGCTGAACCGATTCAAATGAGACTTTCACAGCAAGGAAGAGGACTTTATAGCGCTACATATAGGCTACAATTTGACCCGGTAGTTGGCGCTGTTGTCGCCATAACAAGTCTTTATTTCTTCGACTCATCTATACATATAAATAAAATTGAAGTGTCTGTCTGTGATTTCAAAATAACTATGTTTTTTCAAGTCCATATAGTTAGTTACACGATTCCAAGTCCAAAACAACCCTTTTTAACATTTTTGTCTGTCTGTCTGTCTGTCGGTCTGTCTGTCTGTCTGTCTGTCTTTCTGTTTGTCCGGGGTAATCTCTGGAACGGCTGAACAGATTCAAATGAGACTTTCACTGCAAGGAAGAGGACTTTATAGCGCTACATATAGGCTTCAATTTGACCCGGTAGTTGGCGCTGTTGTCACGATAACAAGTCTTTACTTCTTCGACTCATCTATACATATAAATAAAATTGAAGTGTCTGTCTGTGATTTCAAAATAACTATGTTTTTTCAAGTGCATATAGTTAGTTACACGATTCCAAGTCCAAAACAACCCTTTTTGTCATTTTTGTCCGTCTGTCTGTCTGTCTGTCTTTCTGTCTTCCTGTTTGTCCGGGGTAATCTCTGGAACGGCTGAACCGATGAGACTTTTACTGCAAGGTAGAGGACTTTATAGCGCTACATATAGGCTCAATTAGACCCGGTAGTTTGCGCTGTTGTAACGATACCGACTCTAAGTATTATATATACCTATATGTGTATATTTTCGCTGAGACGTAGTTTACTTATTTTAGGCGTCCGCTAGGAACGAATTTTACGAAAGGGCTTGATTGAGGAGGTTGTAGGGTTCGCGCAAAGTATGAAAGTTTAAATAAAATATTATTACTTTCCGCGTGCGAAGCCGCGGGTACCAGCTAGTATAAAAATAAAAATTGGACAAGTGCAAGTCGGACTCGCGCACGAAGCGTTCCGTACCATCATCTATAAAAGGAAATCACGTTTGTTGTATGTAAACTTAAATATTTTTTAAGTTTCTACCTGTTTATTAAGATCGAGTAACAAATTGCTTGAAAATTACGTTTGTTGCATGTCCCTTTAATACTAACTTTTTTTATTAAATGATTTATTTTGAAAGGTAATTTACAACTACATATTCTGTGAAAATTATAATCGTCTACCTGTTTTGCTGAAAATTACCAACGGTAGGTAATTTAAAAAAAAAATACAAAAAAGACCACGTTTATTGTATGGGACGCTCCCTTAATATTTTTTATTTTTAGTATTTGTTTTATGTTGGCAACCGAAATACATAATTTATGAAAATTTCAGCTTTCTAGCTATCACGGTTTATGAGATACAGCCCGGTGACAGACAGACAGACGGACAGACAGACAGACAGACAGCGGAGGCTTAGTAATAGGGTCCCGTTTTTTACCTTTTAGGTACCTTAACAAGCAATTTAAAACTTTATAAATGTGCCCTCTGTGGCTTAAATAAACCCGTTCTTGTACGATTCACAACGCGATGCGAAAGAGCCTATTCTGAAAGAGCTCGCGGGCAATTCTCACTGCGGTCCGACTCGCTAGTGAGGCGAAACGACAAAGGTTCGGTGTCCATAAAGCACAGCGAGTTATCGACATTGTTATTATTTTGAAATAGTCCAAAACTATACATAGGGCAGCGATAGCTCAGTGGAGAGACCGACAGACTGCTACGCAGAGGGTCTCGCGTTCGAATCCACGGCACGCACCAACGACTTTTCGGAGTTAAGTGCGTATTAAATTGTTAATTATCGCTTGCTAATCGGTGAAGGAAAACAGCGTGAGGAAACCTGCATGTCTGAGAGTTCTCCATAATGTTCTCGAAAGACATGTGAAGTCTGCCAACCCGGATTAGGCCAGCGTGGTGGACTAAGGCCTTACCCTTCTCATAGGGGGCGTCTTCTCAAGACGCCCCTGCCCAGCAGTGGGACAGTATAAAGGGCTGACGATATGATATACATATAGTTGTTTGTGTGTGCGTGCATGTTGTAAACATTGTTTTGTTAATTGCTTTTGGACATTATTCAATTGAGACCATTGTCGATTAAAGTTTGACTGAGAAAATTTGACGCACTGCGGTTCGCTATAATATATGTGCTAGCCTTAAGACCATGGCTCATGGCTTAAGGTACTACAAGTCATCATCGTCATGTCAGCCTAGAGATGTCCACTGCTGGACATAGGCCTCCCCCAAAGTTCTCCACACAGACCGATTTTGAGCCGCCTGTATCCAACCGCTTCCCGCAATCTTAACCAGATCGTAGGCCCACCTTGCGGGTGGCCTACCCCTGCCGCGTCGTCCGGTACGTGGTTACTACAAGTTCCTATTGAAAAGTACTAAAATATTGCTTTGTAACTTACGCCACGCGTCGGGTCTGGTCCTGGAGTAGTTGGAGGAGGTCGCATTGCTAATATTCTTTTTTGGCGCTGTAACATTAAAACAACATCAAATTAGTTGCAGAGGCAAGTGTGGTGTTCTTCCAACTAGGTGATCGTGCCTGGTGGATCGTGCTGATAAGTAGTTTATTTCTTTTTTGTAGGCAACTCCTGCACTAGGTATAAATCTTGTTTCTCGGGGGACTTTATATTTATAGCCATAAAACTAACGAAAGCAATGAACAGCCAGGCTTAAAACAACAATTTATTGATTGCACAAAGTGTTGTCTTTTGTGGGGAATCTCTTGACGTAGAGTAGAGGCGGACGCTCAAACCACTACGCCAACCGTGCAGTCAATAGTTGTGAATATGCTAATCTCGTGAGAAACTTTTATTTATGTCAGAGGGTGGCAGAAGAGCTGACGGCCCACCTGACGGTAAGCGGCAACCACAGCCCATAGACTGTCAGACTGTCGCCATGTTGGAGACACAGCCAAACCGCTGCCTACCTCGAGATGTATGGAGTTAAATCTTGTAATACCTGGGGGACAATTCTCCTATTTTTATATGACATTGATATTATACTTTGAATTGACTCAGAAGCGGTATTCTGATAACCTAATGTCGTCATCGTATAATTTGAAATAAACAGTTCGTCGTTGACACATATTTTGACACTTGTTTCAATTTACGATCTCGTTACAACTTCGTTCAATTATCAGATAATTTAGAAGAAAACGCTTTTTGTGACGTAAGTATGACACTAACATGATATCGAAACTATATTTATTTAGAAGAATTGGGCCCCTGTAATTCGGTTTTTTAGCCGCGTCTTCCTAATTGTATCGGACTATAAGAGATAAAGGGCTTTAAGGATTTAGTAAAATTGTTGCCTGGGAATTAAACGTGCTAACGATCGTATTTAACAGAAAATCCGAAAAGAAGTCTTATTTGAGAAATAAAGCGACGGAATATTAATTGACTGTTTTTTCTGAAAATTTTAATAGTGTTATTCAATGTTGTTTTAAGTCTGGGTGTGCTTTACGTCCTTTGATTGATTTTCTAAAGTCACCGGTGACTCAAAGTTTTCTTACTAATTGCAAATAAGTATTTTTTTAATAAATAAGATATTTCTCTGCTGTCAAACATAAGATTTTATCCCAATAAACATAGACTAAGGATTGGTCTCGCTCTGTGTAGCGAAGCGATAGCAATCATTTGTCTAAGCCAATAAATAACTATATACATATAGATAGGAAAATCCTAATGGGTAAACTGAGTCTTATACTATTTTATGTTCAGCACCCCTAGATATGCTTTATGTTTCAGATAAATTAAAATTGAATCGAGTTCGTAAAAGTTATCTGACAGATTAATTTATCTTTTCTTAATACTATGGACAAGACACAATGTGAAAAGTCAGTTCTTGAATATCGTAACACTTATATTAAATTGTATCGAAAAGTAGTTAGTGCTGCAAAAAGGAAGCATATAAGAGAAAAAATTGACATAGCATCTGATTCCAATAAAGAAATATGGAATATAGTAAATAAGAGAAGAAATGCGCAAAAAAAAATTGACAATGATCAATTTCTACTTAAAGTTAACGGTGTTGTTATTAGTAATGCTTTGGATGTTGCAAATATTTTTTCGGAGATATTCAATAGCTCTGCACGCCTTAATACTTGTGATCCAATTTTAGCTATTGAATATTTGGAGGAAGGTATTGGCAGGGTTGACGGTAATATGAGTTTTAATGTGATCACTCCCATAGAGATACAAAACATAGTAACTAAAATGACCAATAAGTCATCTGTTGGTTACGATGAAATACCTATAACTATTATTAAGGATAATATAGATTTATTGGCAAACACACTAGCATCTCTCTTCAATGAATGTGTGGAAGCTGGTCTGTTCCCTGATCAATTTAAAATTGCCCGAGTTCTTCCAATATTCAAAAAGGGCTCAAGAACGGACCCAGCTAATTACAGACCGATTTC
Organism: Euclidia mi; assembly: GCA_944739405.2. Taxonomy (NCBI): domain Eukaryota; kingdom Metazoa; phylum Arthropoda; class Insecta; order Lepidoptera; family Erebidae; genus Euclidia; species Euclidia mi. Next base: position 10,013,061 of record OX123205.2, on the reverse strand, counting down.
TCTGTTACCAGTTTTGTCGAAGGTTTTAGAAAAAATTATGAAGCATCGGCTTATCAAACATTTAAAATATCATAAGATCTTACGTAGTGAACAGTATGGATATCAAAAATCGATAGGTACCACAGACGCCACAGAAGCCCTAATTGATGAGGTTATTTGTAAACTAAATGACAAACACAAAGTAGCAGGGATATTTTTAGACCTTAGCTCTGCATTTGATACCGTAGACTATGATATACTATTGGCTAAATTGGAACATTATGGCGTAAGAGATAATGTTTTAAAGTTATTTAATTCTTACTTGCGAAACAGACGTCAGTACACAGAAATCAGGCAGGTAGTTGATGGAGAAGAAAATGTACAAAAATCTAAATTAGTCACAAAATCTCATGGAGTTCCACAAGGGTCTGTTTTGGGCCCAATCTTCTTCATTGTTTTCGTGAATGACCTGATTGAACATATGAAAATCCGATCCCCAGATACGAAGCTAGTTATCTTTGCGGATGACACAAACGCTGTAATATCAGCAGATAATATATTAGATTTAGAGTCCAAAATTAATAGGATATTAAACATATTTGAAGAATGGTTTAGTGTAAATAATTTAAGACTAAACATAAATAAAACTAAGTGTGTATTGTTCAAGTCTACAGTTAGAAATAATGCCAAGCTACAAGTGGTGTCTTCTGGCAATAGGGTAGAAGTGACAGATTACGTGAAATTTTTAGGAGTCCATATCGATGCATATCTGAAGTGGAAAGAGGAAACGAAGGCAATAACCAACTCTGTTAGTTCTGCATGTTATGCCATTAGAAACGTAAGAGAGGAACTGAGTATGGATCAATTGAGGACAGTGTACTTTGCCTTGGTAGAGTCTAAGCTGAGATACAGCATCTTACTTTGGGGAAATAGCTATCAATATAATTTAAATACCACCTTTGTTATTCAGAAAAGAGCTATAAGAACAATGCTCCGCTTAAAGCAAATAGAATCATGCAGAGAACACTTTGTAACTCTAAGGATCTTAACGGTTCCATGTCTGTATCTTCTTGTTTTGCTGGTAAATTTGGTTAGTAAACTGCATAAGCTTGAAACCATTGATGAAGTAGAAGTAGGTTGTAGAAGTATTTAGCGAATCTAAATTCATGCTTTACGCAGATGACAACAAAATATACAAAGTTATTACTAATCTCAATGACTGTTTAGATCTCCAAAATGACATAAATAGATTGTGTGACTACTGCAATAAGAATTCCTTGTTTTTAAATATAAATAAATGTAACATTATAACGTTCACAAGAAAAAAATCTCCAATATTATACCAATATAGAATGAACAATGAATATGTGACTAGAGTATCCACTATACGTGACCTTGGGATTCAGCTTGACGAGAAGCTTTTATTTGATGCTCATATTGAAAAGATAACAAGTAAAGCATTTCGTATGTTAGGCTTTGTATTAAGGGTCGGCAAGGACTTCAACCAGATATCAACACTACTGCTTTTATTTAAAACATTGGTTAGACCTTTAGTAGAATATGCTTCAGTTGTTTGGAATCCGCAGTATGATACATATAAAAGTCAAATAGAGAAATTACAGAACAGATTTATTAAATATATTCACTGGCGTTTTAATTTAAGTCCCGAACTATCACCAAGCCTCCAGCTTCTGGAGGGACGGCGAGCTGAACGTGACTTACAATTTTTATACAAGATTATACGAGGGCACACGGACTCACCTTATCTTCTCAAACAGATAAGTTTTGGATGTCCGCGCCCAAATACCCGAAAAAGATCTCTCTTCCATATTCATTGCTCAAGAACTAATTATGTTAAAAATGTCTTTATTAAAAGAGCTTGTAACACTTATAATAAATTAATTTGTTCCTCACCTAGCTGTAATATAGATATATTTCACCTATCTTCAGCCAAATTTAAAACTAATGTCAAGAATTATTTTATGTCTTTAAGTAACTGTATTTAACTCTCAAATACGTTGACTTATCTGAATATCTAGGAATTATTGTAATGTACCAAATATATATATGTATAACAACCTGAGGAAACTATTTAGGATAATTTTTTAGTTTTATGTTATATTATTATTTGTTATTAAGATCTGTTTGTTTCCCAAAATTATAAAATAAAATAAAATAAAATAAAATGAAAGACAAAATAGAGAAAGCACTAGAAGAAAAGATTTACCGTCCACAATACAACCAAAGCTTGATGTGGTTAAACACAGCTCTAGGGTCCAATCAGTGTTCCTATATAATAAATTACCTACAGAGCTTAAGACTATATATAGCACAAACTTATTCAAAAATAAACTAAAGGCATATTTGTTGAGGAAAAGCTATTATAGTGTAGATGAATTTATAAATGACAAACAGTGTGCATCTTATGGGACATAGGTACTATAATAACTAATGACATAAATATTTATTGTATGTGTATTATTGTAATGTTATTATTCTAATTGATGTAATTAATTAATGTAATGAATTAATGAAATGTTATGTTTGGATTTAGATTTGATAAGTAAGATTATATTTTCAACACAATGTATATTGTTCTGAAATAAATGAATTGAATTATCAGGAACTGATCAGGCTGTGGTCCAACTGATCATACAAGCTATAAACACTTACCTCTGTTTTGAGTTTATCGTTCTGTAAAAAGATGTATCATCGATAAAGGATGGACAAAATTATAATCTTCATACTTATAGGTACATTATTGAAGAGTGGTATATTTACACAGGTTACCACTTGGATGGGTAATGGCTTGTTACAGCTTTTACATCAGAGCGCTACTGTGTTTCGGAGGACACGTAAAACCTTCCTCCTCGTTAGAAACCTTCAGGCGATCTATAATCGACACCAGAGTTGACAACACACTCATAGTAATTTTTACCTATTTATTATTCGAACATATACTATTATCAATATTTTTACGGTGGAATTTTCATCCAAAATCTTAGTGGTAAATACATATTGAATATTAGTTTGTATACTTTGTGTAGCTTTTCACAAATCGAATTTTAAGTACCACTACTTGAGTTTACAAACCAATGAGCATTTTAGTGTCATATTTCGTCAAGCGGAACAGTGGATACCTACTGACCGATGTTAGGCGTAATGTAACCATGTTATATAGTGAGCATTCGTGCAGTTGCATGGGCAAAGGCTTCCTGCACTACAGCAGAATTATATTTTTATGGCATATGAGGAACACGGCTAGACGGATGGCCTGAGGGTAAAGTGGGCCATACACGCTACGGTCTACCGGAGAGGTTACCTGTGCAGGTTTACCTGTGCAGGTCAAACATGTACATAAAACTGCACAGGTATATTCCCACACACACTCCGTTATTACAGCGCAGGTATACCTGTACAGGTAAACCTCTCCGGTAAACCGTAGCGTATATGGCGGCCATAAGAGTTTACTTTCGCCTACGCAACCCCAGAGGAGTCACAAGTGTGTTACCTGGATGGGAAAAGGAATAGGAGGATCAGCGGGATGAGGGCGAAGCAAAAGGAGATGAAGCCACCAGCACTCTCACCTACCGAACGAAAAGCAACAGTATACATAGAACTTTATGTCGATATGCTGTGAGTAGGTAGTACTTCCTCGGCCGAACGGCATATTCGTACTGAAATCAGCACGACTCTCATCATCATCAGCCTTTAACAGTCCACTACTGGACTGGGCCGCTCCTTTGAAAGGAAGAATTGGCCTACTATACCACGCTGGCCAACGGGTTGGTATAGGGTTTGTATCAAGTTTTCCTTCTCTTACAGTGCTGTTCTCTGTATAATATTGTTACGCCATCTATCGGTGAATGGGGGTACTAGAAGAGATTGAATGTATCTGTGGTTTAAAGGTAATTCAGCTACTCTGTACTAGATGGCGTTGCTGTAATCGACTGTTCGAGATTATTTCGACAGTTTTGTGGAAGAGTCTAGAATGTGCTAGTGATGTTATCCGGCCAGTATAAATAGAGCGGGAGCGAACGGACCGGACACAGTTACAATTGAACATCGAAGCGATCAACAAGAAGCGAAGGAAATAAGTCGGAAGCGTTTAGTGTTGTTCTAGTGGTGTGAATAGTGTGTTTTATAAGTGAAGTGAAAATTAAGTGTGTGTATCTAGTGTTTGTGTTTAAATAAAGTGCAGTTTTTCTGGCATAGTGTATATAATTTATCACGAACCCCAGCTCGTAACAAATTGGTGTCAGAAGAAAGGGATAAATTATGCCGGTTATGCCGAAGGAAGAAACTGAAGGAGTTCGTACTAGGAACCAGCGCCAGCAAGACCTGGACCAGAGACGCTTCGGAGACGTTCCTTCTCCATCGTCTGGTGGACCAGGCGACTCCGCGGCTGCAGTGGAGCCTGCAAGCGCACACTCCGTGGCGGTGCCCGACATCGCTGCTCTGATGGCGTTCATGCAGGAGCAGGCCCGCCGTCAAGAGGAGCACGCGCGCCGCATGGAGGAACAGCTACAGCGCGACAAGGAGGAGCAGGCCCGCCGTCAAGAGGAGCACGCGCGCCGCATGGAAGAACAGCGACAGCGCGACAAGGAGGAGCAGGCCCGCCGTCAGGAGGAGCAGGCTCGCCGTCAAGAGGAGCACGCGCGCCGCCTGGAGGAACAGCTTCAGCGTGACAAGGAGGAGCAGGCTCGCCGTCAGGAGGAGCAGGCTCGCCGTCAAGAGGAGCACGCGCGCCGCCTGGAGGAACAGCTTCAGCGCGACAAGGAGGAGCACGCGCGCCGCCTAGAAGAGCAGGTGGTGCTTATAAAGGACCTCAGCGCCGCTGTAGGGAAGGACCTGAAGGCGGTCAAGGAGGAACTTCAGCAGCACGAGGCCCGTATCAGCGACGTAGAGATGCTCGTGCACGACAAGCTTGAGACTCGCGTCGCCTCCATAGAGAAGCGTGTACATGACCAGCACGAGACCTGTGTTGCTGAAGTGGAGAAGAAGTTGCGTGGGCTCGAAGTAACACCAGCGGCTGTAGCGCCCTCACCTCGTGGATTTAAGGTTCCACCATTTGATGGCTCGTCATCATGGTCTGCATACAAGATCCAGTTCGAGGCTGTGATGCGATCGAATGGGTGGACCAAAGAACAGGCCTTAACCGCCCTAACCTTGGGCCTTCGCGACCGGGCCTTGACAGTGTTGGAGGCACTCGGGCAAGACGTCACCTACGATAAGCTCCTGGAGGCGCTGGAGGCGAGATACGGTGACGCGAACCTTGAACACGTTTATCGTGCTCAGCTGAAGGACAGGACACAACGCACCGGAGAAACTCTGCAGCAGTGGGCTCTAGAGGTGGAAAAGCTGGTCAGGAAGGCATACCAGTCGTCGCCTGCGCTTATTGACGGGAACCTCGTACAGGCGTTTACGGATGGGATCCGGGACCTGGAGGTAAGAGCAGCAGTGAGGCTTGGGCACTTCAAGGACCTCAAGGACGCTATAGCCCACGCTCTGGAGGTGGAAGCAGTGCGACGCGACGATCGAGGTCACCGCATCAGGGAAGTTGTGTCGTCACCTCGGTGCTACAACTGCGGAGAAAGAGGCCATATCCGCTTGAGCTGCCCAAAGCGTAGGCAGCCTGGTGACACCCTGTCTCCACCAAAGGGGTCGCCTGATGTGCCTGCCAGGCAGCAAGAGCAGGGAAACGAGTAGAAGCCAGGACTGCGGGGCGGGTGCTGGCTGGTAATGGAAGAGCCCCAAGTATCTCGATCTCGCAATCATGCGACGGGAACAGCCTGATCATCGAAGGCGAAATTAACAGAACACCATGCAAGCTGACATTGGACACGGGTGCTTCTCGGACAGTCATCGGTTTCCATCTGGCAAGACGGGTTCTTCGGGGCTGCTTCAGGAACAATGAAAGTGTGAATCTGAGAACAGCTACCGGTCAGCACATAACCGTCCGAGGTGAAATGGAGGTGGATCTGAAGCTAGGCAACAAAGTTTACCGTCACAAAGTCATCGTAGCCGATATAGTGGACGACTGCATCCTGGGCCTAGACTTCATGAGGAAGTATCGCTGCGAGATCGATGTTAACCAGGGAGTGTTGAAGTGTGGCTCGGAAGAAGTCTTCATGGAAGGTGCAACTTCAGGAAAAGTGTACTGCCTGAAGAATGTCATTCTTCACCTGCGGTCGGAAACTGTTGTACCAGTTTGTTTACCAGGGAATTCTGGTCGAGGGAACCGCTGCGTACTAATCGAAGGTCTAGAGAAAGAGGCCTCCTGGAAGATTGCACGAACCTTGGTAAGGGGTACTAAAGTTTCATCAGTACGCGCACTGAATGCAAGTGACAAGGAAGTGTCGCTCAAGAAAGGGACGGAATTGGGCACCTATGAAGGAGCGGCTTGGATGCGTAGATGTCAAGAGCAACCTACCAGCGCCAAGGTTCAGGGTGCACGATTCGACGTGTCTACTCTTTTAGAGGACTGCGAAAGTACCCTGTCGGAGGAAGAGAAGACCGAGGCACAGAAGATGTTGAACCGGTTCGCGGATATTTTCTCGACCAGTGATGCCGACATAGGGAAGACAGCACTAGTACAGCACAAAATAAACACGGGAAGTGAAGCACCGATTCGCCAGCGACCAAGACGTAAGCCAGTAGCACGGGAACGTGAGGTGGAAGCTATGATCGACGGTATGGTGAACGAAGGCGTAATCGAGCCTTCGTCCAGCCCGTGGTGCTCTCCGGTTGTCCTAGTTAAGAAGAAGGATGGCAGCATGCGCTTCTGTGTAGACTACCGCCGATTGAATGACATCACGAAGAAGGACAGCTACCCGCTGCCAAGGATCGATGATACACTGGATACGCTGACGGGGATGAAGTGGTTTTCTACCTTAGACCTAAAAAGTGGCTACTGGCAGGTGGAAATAGATCCTCGAGACAAAGAGAAGACGGCATTCTCCACAGGCAAAGGACTGTGGCAATTTAACGTCATGCCCTTTGGATTGTGCAACGCTCCGGCTACTTTTGAGAGACTAATGGAGCGAGTGCTTATGGGACTGATTGGAGACGCCTGCTTGGTCTACCTGGATGACATCATCATCGTGGGGCGCACCTTCCAGGATCACCTTCGAAACTTGGAGCAAGTGCTGTCAAAGATACGAGGAGCTAATTTGAAGCTGAGTCCGAAGAAATGCGCGTTATTCAGACGGCAAGTGAACTTTCTAGGACATGTGGTCTCGGAGAACGGTATTCAAACTGACCCGGATAAGATCATTGCCGTGAAGGAATGGCCAGTTCCAGAGAACAAAACGCAGGTCAGAGCATTCCTCGGATTATGCTCCTACTATCGACGGTTTGTGAAGAACTTTGCTGACATTGCTCGACCTCTTCATAAGCTCACCGAAGACAGAGTGCAGTTCTGTTGGAATGAGAGCTGTGACGTTGCATTCCAGAAGCTTAAGAAACATCTGTGTACTGCACCTATTCTAGGCTACCCTGACAATGAGCATGAATTCATAGTTGACACAGATGCCAGTAACTCCGGAATTGGCGGCGTGCTGTCACAGAAGAAGGGTGATCAAGAAGTTGTTATAGCATACTTCAGCAAGGCCTTATCCAAACCCGAAAGAAACTACTGCGTCACCAGGCGGGAACTCTTGGCTGTAGTAAAGACATTGCAGCATTTCAAGAAATACTTGTTGGGCCGTAAATTCCACCTGCGAACCGACCATGCAGCGCTGAAATGGCTACTTCAATTTAAGGACCCAGAAGGACAAGTAGCTAGATGGATTGAACTACTGCAAGAGTTTGATTTTGTAATACAACATCGCAGCGGCAAGTCCCATGGTAACGCAGATGCCCTATCGCGTAGGCCATGTCCCGACCAGTGCAAGCACTGTAGCCGACAGGAAGCAAAGCAGGCAGCGCTAGTGAGGATGTTAAAGACGGATCTAAGCGACGAATGGAGAGAAGCTTTGCAGAGTGCTCAGCGAGATGACAAGGATGTACAGCCGATTCTTGAATGGAAGAAATCAGGCGCTCCTAGGCCCAAATGGAGTGATATCGCAGCAATGAGCCCTATCACCAAGAGTTATTGGGCACAGTGGGAAAGCTTGGTCGTCCAGGATGGAGTTCTGTGCCGCAAATGGGAAAACGCTTGCGGTAACCAGTGCCATTTGCAAATGGTAGTGCCCAAAACTAAGGTGCTGGAAGTCTTGCAGCTCTATCACAATGGTGCTTCGGGAGGTCACATGGGAGTTAAGAAGACCCTTGCTAAGATCCGGGAGCGGTTTTATTGGCTCCACTGTCGGGATGACGTCGAGGATTGGTGCCGCAAATGCACAAGTTGTGCGGCTGTCAAGGGGCCACATACTCGAAGCAGAGGTGCATTAAAGGTGTACAATGTGGGAGCCCCATGGGAGCGCATAGCGTTGGATGTCGCTGGGCCGTTTCCTGAGAGCCAGGACGGAAACAAATACTTCCTGGTTATGATGGATTACTTCACGAAGTGGCCTGAAGTGTTTGCAATCCCAAATCAAGAAGCTACCACAGTGGCGGATAAGCTGGTGCATGAAGTCTTCTGTCGGTTCGGGGTGCCCTTGGAAATCCACAGCGATCAAGGCCGGAACTTCGAATCTGAGGTGTTCAAGGAGACTTGTCGCGTAATGGGTGCACATAAAACCAGGACCACGGCTTATCATCCGCAATCAGATGGCATGGTTGAACGGTTTAACCAATCACTGGAAAGGTACCTGGCGAAGGTGGTGGAGAGCAAACAAAGAGATTGGGACAAGCACATCCAACCATTTCTCCTGTCATATCGCAGTGCGGTCCACGAAACTACAGGAGTAACACCAGCTTTTGCCAATTTCGGTAGAGAACTCCGTTTACCCGCAGACCTTATCACCGGTATTCAACCAGAATCTCCACGCAATATAACGGATTACGCAACCGAGCTACGCAACAGGATGAACGACGTATACGAGCACATCAGGGAATCTGGACAACAGATGTCTGAGAAGATGAAGACTCGCTACGACCGGAAGGCAAATAACAAAGGCTTCGATGAGGGATCATTAGTGTGGCTTCATAACCCAGTACGAAGCAAAGGAAAATCGCCTAAGTTACAAGCCAGATGGGACGGGCCATATCGCATAATTACCAGGATGAACGACGTTACCTATCGAATCCAGAGGGGGTCGCGAGGTGCACCGAAGATAGTTCATGTGGACCGGTTGGCTCGTTACTATGGGTCCAACGATGTTCGAGACGAACACGTTTAAGAGGGGGGCAGTGTTACGCCATCTATCGGTGAATGGGGGTACTAGAAGAGATTGAATGTATCTGTGGTTTAAAGGTAATTCAGCTACTCTGTACTAGATGGCGTTGCTGTAATCGACTGTTCGAGATTATTTCGACAGTTTTGTGGAAGAGTCTAGAATGTGCTAGTGATGTTATCCGGCCAGTATAAATAGAGCGGGAGCGAACGGACCGGACACAGTTACAATTGAACAGCGAAGCGATCAACAAGAAGCGAAGGAAATAAGTCGGAAGTGTTTAGTGTTGTTCTAGTGGTGTGAATAGTGTGTTTTATTAGTGTTGGAAAATTAAGTGTGTGTATCTAGTGTTATTGTGTTAGTGAATAAAGTGCAGTTTTTCTGGCATAGTGCATATAATTTATCACGAACCCTAGCTCGTAACAATATGCTCCCCTGTCGGCTCTTACGACACCCATGGGATGATATGGGGTGGTGACATTCCGTATTCTTAATCCGTCACCACATGACTCTACTACATTTAAATGTTTTCCTAATGATTCATACTTAGTGCAAAAGGTTTTCAGTAATCAGTGGGTAAATAATAATAAAAATAAGGCTTTATACCTACTACAAAAAAAAATCACTTACAAATTTTATTATAAAATAACAACAATGTATTAATTACTAACCTGGTCTCTCACCAATAGTTGTCTGGAATACGCCTAAAAAATTGTTAAGTATATGTACAAGGATTACCGCCGAAAATAAAATTTATTTTGTAATGTTACGTATCAGCCAGTGTACCTACTCTTTCTAACGGAGATTCCAATAAATTAATTAAGTACATAATAAATAAAAAAATATTTAATCTTCATTTTGAAATATACTAAGTGCCAGTGCACATATTATTATGTATGGTGAAGCAATGAATACAGATTTACATAGAAGCGCAGTTCTTAAGGATTTCGTGTGCCGATTCCAAGTGTGGACTGTCTCCAGTTTAGTTCGTAGTTGGCGCCGTTGGCGTCGCTGGCGTCGTTCTCCGTCTCTCTTGCTCTCGTAGAGGCAGCTATCATAGCGCGACTGCCACGCCGCCAAGCGGCAATTGGGGTCACAGAAAGTTTTTTTCAGAGCGCCCTGGAAATGCGCCTCTTTGTAAATATCTGAGCTCTTTGGGTGAAGCACAGGGGAAAGCATTTTTATGTCCCACACTATTATCGACATTGTTCTCATTTAGAAATAGTCCAAAGTCAATTATCACATAATATTCGTTTTTATGTATACGTATATGTTGTAAACGGTTTTGATCGGTTTTCAAATTATTTAAAATGAGAACAATATACCTATTGGATAATCCAACGATCAGTACAGTAGGGGAGCGCACGATGCTAAATTGGGATTTATTCGAGCGTCATTGAGACCTATTGAGTTGCAATGATAAGATGATAAAATTATAAAAATGTAAATAATGTATACCTTTTCATCGGTGATGGGAGCAGCTATGGATTTTCAAAACTTAAAAAAAACTGTTGCACTAATTCCTCCAGATAAGCGTTAGATTCTGAGAAAGCACGTCTAGGACGTTAGGTTGAAGCATATACATCTTAATCTGACGCTTTTGCGTATCGCAAAATGGCGAATTCTTTTTGCACGTTTTAATAGTGACCAAGAGTTTTCGTCACATCCAAATCGTCAGATTATTCAATGAGAGTTTTTGTTTAGATTACCATCCCCATAGAAAATCTGACACGCTTGTTTTTTTTTTTTTTGACTTTTGATATCTTTCGTACGACCAACTCCATTATGTAAACGATCAGATTAACAGTCCTACTTTATTAAAATACGTAGGACATGGATGCTATCAATATCTGACGCGTTCGAGTAAATCCCAAAATCCCTTCATGGGCTCCCCTACTACTACTTACCGCCCACATTCGAGCATCATCTTCCCACTGCAAAATAGAAAATATTACTACTACTAAGTCTTAACAAGCAAGACAGTCTGATGTACCAATTTAGGTATACCTGTCATAAGAATATCCTCCTCCTAGCGTTATTCCAGTTAGAACCCGGGGTCCGCTTTCTAGTCTAACCGGATTTGACTGTATATCTATTAACTTTTCCCCAGAGCGTGTACAGTCGAACAACTTCCCGCTAGACTACCATAAGGGCGAGAATCGCTCAGCAAGACATCGTCGCTTCCAGTACTACTTTACACGCACATTGACACTCGTATACAAAACCAGTTTCTAGTGTGGCTCGACTCTATGAGCGAGCCAAGGAATTTTTTTCAAACTGGTTCACCGCCGACTTGTTTGATTGTGCCTGTCTGAATTCCGCAACCCAAAGTGGTAACTTTATGCCTCGGTTTAGACTAGTATCAGTTTATTCATAAGAACTGACTCTATATAACGACTGTCAAAGATCTTCATGACAGCGGGGAACGACGGCTTTACGTGCTCTCCGAGGCACGAGGCACGAGGCAAGAGATAATTTACAATTCAATCACCGTTTAAACCCCTCATATGAACATAATAATATATGAAATAAAAAAAACTAGGTATAACAAAACTTCAATCAACGTACTCAGGCCCCCAGACTCGAGACAACGGTTTGCAGAACCCCCAAAGTGCTGTCTCGTGTTAGAATCGAACCAACAACACTGTCAATGTTGTCAGTCAATTTTGGTAAGGTTACATAATTAAATCCATATTTATTACAAACTGTTCTGCTAATAACTAATTTTAAACTACCACGATTTGTACACATACTAATGATTATGTAAAGGGTCTGAATCGTGTTAATTAAACGAAAAGAAAGATGAAATGGTGGTCACGTGGTCACGGAATGACTGAGTCATTCCGTGACCACGGCTGGTGTAACCCATGCCGAAACGTCGGGACAAATGGAAAGGTATTTCATCTTACTTTTCGTTTAATTAACACGATTCAGACCCGTTACATAATCATTAGTATGTTCTGCAAATATTTGATTTCAAACAGAAAAGTCATTCTTCTTCTTCACCAGCCTTTATCGGTCTACTGCTGGACTAGGCCTCTCCTTTGAAAGGAGGGATTGGCCTACTATACCACGCTGGCCAAACGGGTTGGTATAGGGTTTGTATCAAGTTTCCCTTCGCTTGCAGTGCTGTTCTCTGCATAACATGCTCCCTCTGTCGGCTCTTACGACACCCATGGGATGATATGGGGTGGTGACAATCCGTATTCTTAATCCGTCACCACACGGACGAAAAGTCATTAAATTTTCTAAAAAGTATTGCTACTTACATCCTTCATTACTTTATTCTGATACAGAGACTGAAAAAATAAAAAGCAATTTTATTAATCTAGTACCTAATTATTTCTAGCCAACTCATACATTGCCTGCTTCTAGTTATCTTGGTTTCATTTAACGGGGCACCAGTGTCACCCCTTAGTGCTTTGTTTAGAGTAGGTACTTACGGGCTATGTGAAATTGACTAATACAATAAATGACATAAGCAATTTTAGTTACATAAGTTTAAGTAGGTCATCATCATCGATATCCCAGTTTCAACCCGTGGTATGTTTACTTATTTAACCAGATTTGGCTGAATATTAGCTTTTCCACAGAACTACTGCCTGCCTGACCTCCGCAACCCAAAGGGATAGCAATATTCTGTGGTTTAGACCAGAATCAGTTTATTTGAAGGTACTGACTCCCCGTAAAGACTGATAAAGAGCTTCATGACAGCCGGGACCGACAGATTAACGTGCTCTCCGAGGCACGGGCAACAAACATTAACCAGGGCCGAACCGTACCATGTGCAAAGTGCGTGGCGCACACAGGCGCCAGGGTGACAGGGGCACCGCGCGCCGAGATATGCGTTAATTATAACAGTTATTTTCGAAAAAGGATGCCAAAAAAGGCGCTTCACAGATTTCACACACAGGCGCAGTGGCGTAGGAAGGGGCACGTTGGCGCCATCCGCCCCGAGTGCCCATCAAAAAAAAATAAAAAGGTCATCCGCCAACTTCCGGGTGCCACCCAACACAGGCACTTCATGGATTTCGCACACAGGCGCTGGATTGGGTCGGAACAGCCCTGACATTAACTAATTCAATGCGCGCATAACTTCGAAAAGTCAGTGGTGCGCGGCGTGTATTCGAACCCGATACCTTCTGCATGGCAGTCCGTTGGTATGTCTACTAGGCTATCGCTGTCTCTTATTGGGCCTCAAGTATGAACTTATTATATTATTATATACGTAAAATAAAGTATAGTTACCCCCTCAGCAGCAATCAGAGCCTTGAATTCATCCCACTGAAAGTTAATTATTGATTTAGTAATATTTGTATCATAATCTTATAAAATGTACAGTTTAGGTTCCTAATATCTACTTACAACGAATCTGCTTAAAGCGGAATACTCGCGAAATCGTATAATACCGAGGTAATACATAGGTTCCTTTTCATTTTAATCAAACGGTATGCGTGTGTTTTTCTAGCAATCTTATTACCATTGACATACTTACTCGTATATTCTAACGATATATGTCAATGGTAACTAGAAAAATATCGATGCTTATTACTACTATTGGAGGTGGAGGACAGAATGATATTTTTTTATTTATCACGCAAACACTACTTAACGGATTATGGTCAACGTTTGCAGTAATATAGCTTCAGCATAGCAAATTCGAATAGGTTATCTTTTGTCGGAGAAATTCGCGAGTAGCAGTTCTTTTTTCTTTTTACACCCACGGTTACAGAACAGTTAGTTTATAATATTTCGTTTGCCATTAATGGCACGAAATAACCCCAGATTTAATTAATAATGTTAGCAATACTTAATACTAACTAGCATGCGATGTACTATCACAATTATCTGCTACCGTGATATTATAATTATACGAAAGGTAAAAAATATGTTGATAATCCTTCGGTACTTTTTAACTAATTAAAAATAAAAACAAACGTAAATATTGCTTAAACGAAAAACCATACTCACCTTTCCAGTTTTCGTCAATCTTGTAGACTAAAACATAATAAAAAAATACAGTTAAAACTTTAACAAAAATAATCAACTGAATTGAGAACTTTGCACGGAGAGGTTTTAGTGGGTAGACCCCGAACGCCTGTAGGAGAGAGTCACGACTCCGCTACTGAATGTCGAAGTTTGAAATGTCGAGAAACTAGCTTGACGGAGCCCTGCTTCGCAGGGCTCCTATTTTTGGAAAAAGGGTGACAAGGAACCAAACGTAACCTATTTAGTTTCTCGAGTTAACGAGACTTCTTCATATGAACGATACGTCGGCCTTGCATACTTCGCTCCAGTGAACTTTCGAACTGGCGTACATCGAGCTCCTGTACTTTAGAACTAACATACGTCGACATTTCAAACTTCGACATTCAGTGAGCGGAGAGTCACACATGCCTCCTCTACCTACCCCGTGTGGCAAAAGTCAAAACCGTAATTTGAACATTCGCTTCAGATGAAAATTATGGATGACATAATAATATGTTTTCAGAACTGCCATAATTTCGGAAATCGCCAAGTAATGGTCTTTCTTTTAATGAGAAACCACTTGCTTTGCATGTTCATGCACTATCATAGCCCAGAGGTTCTTCTTCGTAGGTTCTATAATCAAAATCATGAAGCATAGCTACGAGATATGAAAATGTAGCAAAATGACTTGCATATTCTTTGCAGACGGTACAAAAATTAAAACGATACATTCAAAAATCGATATTCGAACGTGTAATATTCAATTTTCGATACATACCAAATCCATAAGAAGCGTGCGCAACATTCTTGAAGCTTTTTTTTGGAATTCCCAATAGCTGTTCAATATTACCATCACAGAAATAAATAGTAATAGAACATAGAACATGGGCGTGGTGCGCGTGTCAAACTATTGCACTATAGCGCATGTGTTTACACATGTTGTACAACATTATTCTGCCTGACAATCAGCAATGGTCAATTTTTATATAAACAATTACATAATTTCATTTTCCACAGCTACATCACACACACACATCGATAATAATTCCTTAGTGTCCCCTCATTATCTATACGTCACTGTGGGCGGGGCTTGCTGAAATGTGGCACGCGCGAAATGTACGCGATGACGTGACATTCACCATTCTATTACTATTTATTTCTGTGATTACCATCCTTTTTTATAATGTGCCCCACTACTGAACATAATATGCCTCTTCTCATTACCACATGAAGGGTAAGGCCATAGTCAACCACACTAGCCAAGCAAGAGTTGGCAGAATTCACATGTCTTTCGAGAAGATTGTAGAGCTCAGATTATGTTTTCCTTCACCGTTTAGCCAGCGACAATAATTAATGTTATACTGAACTTTGAAAAGCCAGTGGTGCGTGCCATCGGTTTGAACCAACGACAACCAAGCCTACTAGACACCTAATGTAATCATTTCTACAAACAAACAATTCTGTCAAAGCGGTGAGGTATGCGGGGCAAAGGGGGGCTACAAAAATGCATTCTAATTGGCCGGTTCAAATTTGCGGTACGTCATAATTCATAACTAGTATTGGGATTGGTCTTATGTAAGACGTATAAGTCTTACGTGTTGTCAGAAAGTGTTCGCCTTACGTCTGCCGTCTAGTAGGCTAGGTTGTCGTTGGTTTGAACTCAAAATCTAGCATATCATAGCAGTTTGTTAATATTAGGCTATCGCTGCATAACTGCAGTAGCTGTTATTTATTTAATTTAAAGTTTAACTTTAAGCATTTGTATTTGTGACTATGAGTGCTTTCCTGCTTCAAAGTTCTTGCTATACAATTTCCCCTTATAATTATGTTTTTGGACTAGTGACCAGTATAATATATATTCATAGACTCACTTTGTAAATGCATAGTAGGCTTTAAGTACGTAGCCAAGGGAACTGTAAACCCTCTATCATTTATTATTGCAACCAAAAGGCCCAGCATGGATCTATATATTACATATCTACGTCGTATAGCTGACTGCCATGAGTGCCATGCCACAGACAGCTCAAAAATTGGAGTTCCGAAATACTGAGTATTTATTTGACTAAAACTTAGGAATTTTTAATAGTAGCCAAAATTAAACGCGAAATAAATTTGAACACTTTGCAAATAACTTACTCAAAATAAACATTAACTAATTTATGGGACCATAGTGTTTTACATGTATACCATAGACGGTGATCAAATGACACTATCACATTCCTCAACCAAACCAAATAAAAGTCAATTTCAGCCAATACAGGTTTCAAATACATCATTATTATATTCATCTTCAGGTATATCAAAGGTATTACGACTTAAAGTAATGAAAACATGTCGACGTTATAAGACGTATCGCTACTTATATCAAAGGTATTACGACTTAAAGTAATGAAAACATGTCGACGTTATAAGACGTATCGCTACTTACAGGTTTTACTTTAATGTTTTCATTGCTCGCTTAATAGAGTTTTACTAAAAGGAATTTTATGTATTTTATAACATCGTCTATGAAATTGAGATCCTCTCGGCATAATCACGAGAAATATTGACTTACATTTTTCTACACTGGTATAATTTTTCATGTTCGTCGATGTAAGCCATTTACTTGTTGGCGAATACTTATAAAAACTAAAAAGTGATATTTTTATGAGTAGGATACTATTTATTTTTAAAAAGCCTTTTTCTTTAAGTGGGCATTTGTTGCTTTCGCTAATTAGTCAGCGGAATTATCGATTTTCCTTTGCGATTAAGGAAAGAATTTGAGTGATTCTTAAATCATTTTTTCAGGTTTAATAAGAAATAAATAATCAATTTATAAATAAGGTTCCTAATTAAAATATATTCTTCAATGTCTGGCCTAAAATTCATGTAATTTTTCTCTAGTATGGAAAGTTAAATACAGTGTAGTAATCGTTTTCAACTGGCGAACTTTGATTGCCAATATTAATAATAATTATTGCTGACCTCGTATTGAAATACTATCAAGTAAGTAAGTAAATGTTGCTAATCTTGGACGTTTATAGCAGGTTAAAAAGTCAAGATTTTAAGGCCTTTTTCAGTTCATTAAAATAAGGCTGACTGTTTTACTGTACTAATAGCCATGTATAATATAAGACCAGTACTTGATGAAATATCAACTAGGCATCCCAGTGTTTCAATTTGGTGCTGTGTAAAACAAAACTTTGCAACATGGCAGCGATAGAAGTGACTCAACATTCATATTGAAATAACAGGTGGCAAGTAACCTGATCTACTTACTTTACATTTTAGACATTTTTAAAATCGACATTTCTTGAGTTACGCTGATATTATAGGATAAATGGGAAAAATTACAAAAAAAAATTGAATTAAAAACAACGATTTAAAAAATATATTTTAATTAATAATATCAACTACTTATATATGTATCATATCCTACCAAATTTAACTTAAATTATGTATTATGCCTTCTAAACAGTTTTACTAATAAATACCTTGGCCTATGTCGTCGCCCGAAACTTCGCCTAGTAAAGCTATAGTTCCTTGTGCCTTGAATTGTGTCAATTAATTGGTCTACATAGTTTGAATGGGTCAACTCCATTCTAGATCTTGTATAATCTACGAATGCGGTGTGATTCTGCTTTATTTTAGCTGTACTGACCTGACTGACTTTAGTTTTAACCATAGGTTCTCTCACTGGTTTCTTTAGGTCTACTGCGCGTATTTTAGGAGCAGGGATACGAGCAGGGATACTCTTAGATCTATTTGACACTGGTTCATCGCTAAATACAACAATATCTTTGTACCTTGTTGGAACAATCAGTTTTGTATCATTTCTTAGTTTAGAATGATCAACTAGTTTAGGATTGTCACTAAATGCTATATGATTTTTGTATTTCATTGGTAAAACTAGATTCTTTTTAGCGGGTGAATTACCTTGTTTACTAGGTGGAGTGACAGTTTTTGTTTGATGAATCAATGCTGCTGCTTGAGCAGGTTTAAGAAGTAACGGCTTTTTAGTAGTAGTACTAACAATTTTAGTGGTATCATCGTGTTTAGCGATAGCCGTTTTTATTGGTTTAATGTATTTTGGACGATTTATTGGTTTAGGTTTCGCATTGGTGTTATAAATTACCTGGGGAGTTCTCGTAGTTCGTTCTGACATTATTAATTCAGAAATTGAATGATGAAATGTTGTGTCAATTTTATATGGACTTAGTGTGGAGCTATCCGAGCCCATTAACGACTCTAGCAATAAATCAGTAAATTTTTTACCATCATTGTCTGTACTTTCACCTCGAAACTTGATGCCTTCGTCTAATTTCACATGACCTATATTGTAATAATTTGTATTCTGCGGGGTGGTTGTACTTATTTTTGACTGCATTATATCATTTATTTTAGTTTTGTGGATTGAAGAAAGACTGTCATCCGCTAACAGTGATTCTAATACAATGTCATTTATTGAATTGTCAGTATTTGTTTTTACATCCGTTTGTCGTTGAGGTGATTGAGTGGTAGTTGTTTGTCTTACAAGGTTTTTATAATGTAGTTGCTGTAGCTGCAAAGTACTTTTTATGTTGTCGCTATAAGAATTTATCGGTCTTTTGTTTATCAGCAATGCCTTATTTTTATGTAGAGAGGCAGAACCCAATTTACCAGCTGTGCTAGCTTGGCCTTTATACATGCTGATTTTTCCACGATGCTGCAATGGAGCAGGTCTTTTTTGAGTCAACAGTGGTCTATTTTTGTTTACTACATTGTTATTCAACTTAGTTGGAGTACTAACTTTGAGATTTTGTGTAATTTGCTGCTTTTGTTGGTTTTCTTGCAGCGGAGCAAGCGGCCGTTTTTTAATCATCGCTGGAGGTAACCTCTTTGGTAAAGAATGAGCATCTAAATTCGTAAATTGACCAGATTGAGGTTGAAGAACTTTGTATTGCTGTTGTAATGTACCAGGTACTTTTGGTAGGTTGATTTTTGAAAGAGAATAACTGTTTAGCGGCTTATTAACTATAATATTGCCCTGTTGAATCTTTTTTAGCAATTCCTCCTGGTAAGTTTTATTATCTAAATTTTGCAGTGCGTTTATAATTAGATCACTAAACTTACTTTTATCAACAATAGTTTGATTATTATCATCAGCACGCATATCTATTGTGTTTTCTGAGTCCAAGTTGCTAACTATTTCTAGCATTGGTCTTAGAGATAGTGATGGGCCGAGTGTTAGTGCTGGTCTGAAGTTTGACATTGGTTGTATGGTTAGCGTTGGTCTCATGGAGAACCTTGGTTTTAATGTCAATGTTGGTGAGTATTTCGCGCTAGATGTGAGATGCCAGAGGGTCAGCGTTGGTTTTATTGATAAGGATTGTTCGACAGACAGCGTTGGTGTCATGCTTGGCCCCAGCCCCACTGATTCTGACTGTAGCGGTAGCGTCGGTCGCTCCTGTGTGTTCACGAACGATTCATCCGATTCAAGAGGCTGAAAAAAAAACTAGTATGAAAAAAAGCGCTCACCAACATATCCAAATCGTAATTGTAGTCATGGAGTTGGCCGTCATCATCAGGAAATATTTGATCTTCCTGGAGTAAAACGGTAAAATTACTATCGTGGTAATTGTCAAAACATATTTCATTATATTTGCAATTTCTTTTTACATTAATGTTTACTGTTTAGAAAATGATTTTGCTATCAACAAATCTTCGAAATACCGGGGCAAATCTACAGTTTTCTTTAAGGCTTAATGGAAAGTTTTATTTATATTAAGGTAAAAATAATGGATTCAAATATAATTATCAAGTTTATAAACATTTGAATTTTAAACTTACTTCTTCTGTTGGAGCTCCAGCAACTGTCTGAAAAGAAAACGTAACAAATCAAACACATATTCATAATTAAATAAAAAATATAGGATATAAAACTTATATTCATAGTTTTAAAAAGATCAGACAAACATGATACCTAATACGTATCTATACTAGCCGACCTGCCAAACAACCTGCCGTAGATCTATAGCTGAAGAGACATCTTAAACAACCTGTTAACACTTATACCATAGTAAAACAAGAATAGTAGGTCAGCTAAGGCCGATCGGCGAGTTAATTGCCTACTCTTTTGTCCTCAGACTCGCGGCGCATCCTGTACTGAGGCCGCGGCGGGCCGCGCTCGTCTATGAGATTGTGTGCGTGAAAAGTACGTGCGTACACGGCGCCGGCGACTCACGCGTACATTCAAACCGGCGGCGGCGGATTTGTATGAAGCTATCCTACTATTCTTTTTGTACTATGCTTATACATCTCCAAATTGTTTACTCATACCCAACCACGCAACTTTTTTATTAATTCACGGTTACTTTATTTCCTTCATATAAGTTTGGATCCAATAAAAAATACAACTTTGTGACTTGTTCATATTAAAAATGCTCTACTAGCCGAATCTATACTTCTACACTAATAGAATAAATTGTTTGTTCGGTTGAATGCGCTAATATCAGGAACTAATGTTCTGATTTGAATTTCTTTTTTGTTTCGGATAGTCCATTTATTAGGTAAGGCTATATACCATCACGCTATGCACCACGGGAGTGGAGCAGTAGCTCTATATTACGCAGGTGTAACCGCGAATTCAGCTAGTGAAATATATAAAACAATGAACTTACACGTAAAGGATTACCCTCTGTATCCGTTGTCTCCGGTTTGTATTTGAAGGGCAGCTTGTGGTACTTTCCTGTACCCTGAAAAATAAAATAGTTTAAATTACGGGAATCAGAAAATACACCTTATATACATAGTTACAGGCGAATAAATACATTCGGATTGATTCACTATGACTTGTGATGTCAACATTTTCGAAATCTCTAATTTGGCCATGATTTCATCATCCTATAGCTTTTCCCAGACCACTGTTGGACAAAGACCTCTTCTAATTTGCCTCGACTGCCTCTCTAGTTCTGCGGTAGTGTAAGCGACTGCGGATCATGAGGTTTCAGGTTCGATTCCCGGGTCGAACAAAAAAGTGATATTGGATTTTTCTGTTAGGAATTATCCAATAGAAATTCGGAGTCAGGGTGTTGGCGGTGTCACACCTCCGTGCCTCGGAAAGCACCTTTGTCCTGCGCCCAATCTCTCTCCGGTCGCGACGCATGTGGCGTCCCATCGTACTATGAGAGTGGGGGAATAGAGAGTGCACTTGTGTTCGCGCACACACTTGTGCATTATAATGTGTGCCGATGGCAAGTCTCATATAAAGACAAGCTGCCGTGGCCGGAACCGGTCGGGAGGACATTATTAATTTGCTTCACAATGGCATTGAGAGTAAATAGGAGATTTTGACCTTGTATATTTCGTTGTTCAATTGTATTTCGAATAACGCATAAATCAATATTCGAATACGAATTAGTATCATTCTATTTTCAATATTACTATTTACAGGCATCGCCTAACATTTTTACTTTTCATCTATATAATAAAAAAAATAAAAACAGTAATGCATACTCACCGGTACACCAAGCGGATAATAAGGTTCTTCTTTCTTTGGAGCGGGACCGCTTTCTTCATCTGAAGACTGAAAACAAATGTTGTACTTACTAAAACAATCAATATTTATTTAGATACTGTTTCATATACGTTCAAACACGGTTTACTATAATAAGTTGCTAGCATTGGTTTCTGTCGGAATATATTCTGTAAAGTTACATAGGAACATACATGCATACATATAGTCACGCCTTATTTTCGTCGGGGTAGGCAGAGACAACAGAACGCCACTTGCATCAACCCTTACAAACCTCACGCGCTTTCTCTACATTCATTAAACTTTGCATACATGCTCGCCGGTTTCGAGTACTTACTTCGAAACTTTCCGTTTTGCAGGACCTCCCCAATAGGGAATATGCATGATTTTTTTTCATTGTTGCTATTGTTTATTTATGTAAATATGATACCGTAAAAAAAATATTAGGCGTGGAGAAGTTAACATTTATTTTAAATTAAATGTTGAAAATTGCAATGACATAACGCTATTTTAAACACCCCTATCAATGAATACAGATTTACATAATAGAAGCGCATTTCTTAAGGATTTCTTATGCCTATTCCATGTGGCGTGTTGGCGGGTGTCGTCAGTTCGTCTCTCTTGCACTCATAGAGACAGCTGTCACAGCGCGACTGCCACGCCGCCAAGCAGCAATTTGGGTCACAGAAAGTTTGTCTACAGAGCGCCCATAACAAATGCGCCTCTATATAAATATCTATGCTCTATGCCCCTATTTTAGCACGCTTTGTTGTGACGTCAGCGTTCTTAACGTTTGAGTTGTTAACTGTCAACTCTGTCAAATGTCTGGAACTTTTTTGACACTTTTGACATATCCTCTGTAAACCGTGTCGTCACGTTGGTGTCTAGGCAATAGCGTTGCGTTTCGACATTTTAAATTTCGCGCGTAAATTTTCCACCTTTTATTAATTAATATTCGCGATTTTAGAGTGTTTAAATATAAAATAATGTTAGAGGTGTCTTTCTTTACCGATGAATAATGTCATAAAAATATATTCGCTTATATCTGAATCACACGCATATTCCCTATTGGTCGACGAAAGTCATACGACGCCATCCGTAAAGTTGTTTACTACAAAATGCTTATAAGCATTTGCTTAAAACACGATTTATTGACTACGTTTCGTCTCATAAGATTGTTTAAAGTCGATGGTTTATGTTCAAGAAAATATATGTTTTTTATTTATACTTACAATCGGTCGTGGTTTTGGAGTGTGTTTGGTTACCCCGAATTGTGACTGAAAAGTAAAACACAATTTAATATAAACTTGTTCCTAGAACATCCTCGTTTTAAAATATAGAGCCATTTTGTACATTCCTCTTCACTCATTCATTTGTAATTAACTTAAAATTTTACTTTCATAAAATTCACCTTGTGGGGATATAAATGATTTTGACTTTGACTTATCTATTATTTGCAACTTACTTACTTAGATTGCAACTTTGTTGCTCGAATTCGTGTTAGCACAAAACAGCAGTATATATATGTTATCTTGAATGGCAATTATGAAAAAAATCAGACTAGTAATTGTGAAATGTACTTAAATCAAATTACGATACCTCATATCTATCATATTATATTGTTAAATATATTATTATATCTCAACATTGGATATACCTCGGATAGTACTTTTAACGGTATTCTCTCGTTTTCCATAAATTCATTTGCTCTAATATTGTTTGCCATAATTATCCCCGATCATAATATTTATTTGCCCTATTATAATTTATACTAATAACGTTTGCCTTAACAACTCAACAGTGATAACTTTTATTTGCCATAAAATGACTTTCTATAACAACATATATCATAATTATTAGTTTCCATAAGTAACACATCTCATAATCGACTCTTGACATAATCAAAATTTGATATAATAATGAAAATTATACATAATATTGTTAGGTCGAAATTAATTATTGTTAACACCCCGATTCAGTGCAATCCGACTCGGATAGGTTAGGTTAGGCTAGGGTTCTCTTTTGACCCTTAACCCAAAAATAGGAGCCCTGCCAAGCAGGGCTCCGTCAACTTAGTCCACATTCTTCACACTAGTTTAATAAACTGAAGTTGAATTAATTATCGTTAACACCCCGACTCAGTGCAATCCGACTCGGATAGGATAGGTTAGGGTTCTCTTTTGACCCTTAACCCTAAAATAGGAGCCCTACAAAGCAGGGCTCCGTCAACTTAGTCCACATTCTTGACACTAGTTTAATTAACTGAAGTTGAATTAATTATTGTTAACACCCCGACTCAGTGCAATACGAATCGGATAGGTTAGGTTAGGGTTCGCTTTTGATCCTTAACCCAAAATAGGAGCCCTGCAAAGCAGGGCTCCGTCAACTTAGCCCACATTCTTCAGACTAGTTTAATAAACTGAAGTTGTCCAACTTAAGTTTATTATCTATTTTCTTCTTAGATTATTGAAAACGAAAATTATAGCAAATACATTTATGGATTTAAATTATTATGACACTTGATCGATTATGACCAATGGAATTAGTGAAAGTCATTTTATGTCATTTCACGATTATGACAACTGAAGCGTTATTTCTAATGAAATTATGGCAAATACTAGAATGGCATATGAAATTATGGCATTTTAAATTATAGCAAACATTAGTAAACCACTTTTAACCATTGGTCCCGGATGTCGTGAAACTATTAGACGGACGTTACGGTAATCCCCTGGGATAGACTGACACTAGTAAAAGCTATGGCAATAATAATAATTATATCATCAAAGAAAATAATCTTGGATGCAGCCGATTTAACGCTAGGAGGCCAATAATGATGATGATTGCATATCAAAAACACGAGTATAAGAAGTATAGGTAGGTATATTTACACATGGACAAGACACATGGACAAATAAGTTGTACAAACAATCAATCGAATACGAAATGGACAACTGACGCCTAAACTAAGTAGCTAAATATATACTTGTACCTCAGGGGCCGTATCCCCCAAAAATACAGATGCTGACAACTAGATAATACAGAAAAAATATTAATTTGTCAGTTACTGTTTAGCACGCAAGTTGAGTACTAATGGCTAAAATATTTTTAGTGTCCTTGTATGACAAGGTTTAACCACTCAGTTTACTTTTTAAATTGATTTTCGTTAATGTGTAAATATTGATCAAGCGATGAATTTTATTATAGAGTCGTGCGCTTAGTGCTATGTACTGGCAGTTAGCTAATGAGGTGCGACATTTTACGGGATCACATACAGGGTGACCGTCGTCTAAGCAGGCTTTTGGTGTAGAGAGGTAGAGTGGAGTGACGTCGCAAAACTGTGCGCAAAATGAAGAGTTAACGTACTGTGAGGACTTGGGATTCTGCGTATAGCTGATCAGTTGGATAATCTTTGCGTTTAGAGTGCATTACCTTAAGTATCGCCCGTTGAGACCTTTCCACTTGGAGTAGAAGGTTTTTATAAGTTCCTCCCCATACTGATATACAGAAGGTAATAATTGAGGCACATAAACTTTAGTAAACTAGATTTAGCGTACTTAGATCAGCCGAGTCACGTAACTCTTTAAAAATGTACGTCAACTTCCTTACCCTAGTGCATAATGTTTCGATGTGGTGACCAGGTAATATTTTCATCGATGTGCACTCCTCAGTATTTAATGCTCGAAACCAAACATAATAACAAACAAAGGCACTAGCTATCGTAATCCGAGCAGGAGGTATCATAAACGATGAGTACTGTGTCGTCTGCATAGGTATATATTTCGCAGTTGGGAATGGATAGATTACACAATTCATTTATATATATATAAGAAAATATAAAGTGGGGTCTAATATACTGCCTTGCGGTACGCCAAACATGATAGTCTCATCTGCACTGACAAGTGAAAATATTTTTACACATTGGCTTCTGTCGGAAAGGTAGTCAGTGAACATTTTCAGGGCTAAACCACGTACTCCGATAGTCTCCATCTTATTAAGTAGCATTGGAATAAAGACAGAGTCAAATGCTTTGCATAGATCTTGGAAGAGACCATAGCATTTAAGCTTTCTATCTAGTTTAGCAGCGACACTGTCTTCAGTAGAAATGCTGTGTCGAAAGCCGTACTGGTTATTAGCAATAATATTGTATCTTGATAAAAATGAGATCAAAAATATAATATTTTTTCAAGGATTTTAGAAACTGAGCTTAAAACGGAGATCGGCCTATAGTTTGAGATGTTGCTTCAGTCTCCTTTTTTATATATTGGAAGCACTAAAGCTTTCTTAAGCGCTTTGGGAAATGTACCCGTTTCTATAGCACGGTTGCAGATGTGTGTGGGAGCAATGAGCATTGAGCAAGATTGCTTAAGAATTTTTGCTGGGATATTGTCATGTCCGGTGGCGCAATCGGAACGCAGAGTACAAATGATTGCATGTACCTGGGATTCAAGAGTGAGGCTTTGTGTGGAAGAGGTTTGTGCGACAATTGAATTTTAGTGGCTAGCTCTTTGCCCACGTTTACAAATCTTTTTCCTGTTACTAATATAATATATTAGTAAAGATAACATTATCTAAACTAATTTTAAAATAAAGGCTCCCTTTCGTCCTGTTTGACTGTATAAACGAAGTAAACTCAAAAACTACCTAACCGATTTTTGAATCCTTTTCACCAATAGATGTTGGGATTCCTGAAAAAAGTCTGTGTACACAATTCACGCGGGCGGATCCGCGGCCGAAGGCTAGTACACAATAAGTAAATATGTTGTTATATCCAAAATACTTGTCTTATTTCGTCAGTCCCATTTAGTACCTACATTTAATAAAGCGAATAAAATATTTTAATACTTCAAAACACATACCAGCATATCATTGTCGAAGAATTCTGGAAATTTCCCTCCAAAACCTCCATACGCATATTTTATCATTAAAATAATATTGATCACAGTCACCCATCCTGCTACGCTCATGATTTGATTGAGGATTGAATTATAAAGTCATAAAACTTTGTTAATTGGATAGCTAATCGATTTCACGACGTTTCATGGATGACTCTTGTTTATCTAGAAAGTATTTTTAAGTGTATTGGTGTCACGTTTTCGGCATTCGGAACCCATCGCATCATCCTAGACTAGAGACGTCCACTGCTGGACATAGACATTTTTTTTATAGTAATAGGCAGCAAACAGGCAGACGGCTCGCCTGATGGTAAGCAATTACCGCTGCCCATGGACACAAGCAACACCACAGGAGTCACAAATGCGTTGCCGCCCCTTGGGGTTGGGAAAAGGGATAGGAGGAGGACTGGTATGATAGAGAAGGAATAGGGAATAGGGCCTCCGGCACTCTCACTCACCGAACGAAACGCAACAGTTTAGGTACTGTTACTTTACGTCGATTTTCTGTGAGAGGGTAATACTTAACCGGTCGAGCCGGCCTCCTTCAAGGCCTCCACACAGACTAATCTTAGACCACGAAGATACTGGAATGGCGGTCAAGCAACGGAGGAGACCAATGGTTATGATCTGTTTGAGATCGCGTGAAGCAGTTGGCAATTTTCACGCTGCATAGAAACTTACAATATTTTTTATGCTACTAGTTTAATCGACTTAAGAGGCCGTTCCCGTTTTTTAAGCCATTTTAGCGGTTAACACGCGCGGAGAT
This sequence comes from Euclidia mi, assembly GCA_944739405.2. Taxonomy (NCBI): domain Eukaryota; kingdom Metazoa; phylum Arthropoda; class Insecta; order Lepidoptera; family Erebidae; genus Euclidia; species Euclidia mi. The sequence goes on along the minus strand of OX123205.2, from coordinate 9,985,683 downwards.
ACGTGATTGTGACTTAGATATATCAAAAAATTAAGAAATGAACGATGATACTATTAGATCACTTAGTCTACTATGGTACTATGGGAGTAAAAATAAGTGTTTAATTACCTACAACGGAAAAATCAAGTTTCCGCAAAGCATGTTTTGAAGAAATCATTTTATGAGCATTACGCGATGGTCCATGACATCGAAAATTATGTGAGTAATTAACTTTTAAATGCATATACGACATAACAACATCCTGTTCCTTGGTATGATGGGGCCAGAATTTTTGGTTTCATTCAGAAATAAACCAAAAAATGTTACGTAAAATGTCATTAATTTGTCCGTTTACGTCTAAATGGATTATTTTTTATCACATAAAATACACTAAGAAATAAAAAAACAAATAGTTTCTAATAAGATTTGATATAATACCTTGCTAAGAAAAAAAAAACAGCTTCTAAATGTGATTACAAATATTTTAAATTAATTTTTTAACGAAGCTAGAAATCGTTATATAAATCCTGTACGCGTCTACAGAACTTTAGACCGCGCTGAGCGCTCATCGAGGTAGGACGTGTGCCGCTTGCCGTCATCACTGCGTCTGTGTGCGTGCCTTGTAAACACCACTGTAATTATAGCGCGACCAACCCTTCTTGATGTGAGTTATTATTGTTGAATATGTATAATAAAAGAATGGTAACGAAATCGATGCTCTTATAAAATAAATACTGCAAGATTTAAAAATACTATATTCACTTAGGTCTTAAGGTGACTCTTATGAATGTCAGAAATTGTATCTAAATATATACATAACTCAAAGGTGACTGACTGACATAGTGATCTATCAACGCACAGCCCAAACCACTAGAGGGATCTTACTGAAATTTGGCATGGAGGTAGATGTTATGACGTAGGCATTCGTTAAGAAAGGATTTTGATAAATTCTACCCCCAAGGGGATAAAATAGGGGATGAAAGTTTCTATAAAACTTTGCCAATTTTAAACTGATCCAACTGAAACTTTGCATGCCTATAGCTACCATGATGTAGGCATCCCCTAAGAAAGGATTTTGATAAATTCCACCCCTAAGGGGATAAAATGGGGGCTGAAAGTTTGTATGAAACTTTGTCAATTTTAAACCGATCGGGCTAAGACTTTGCATGCATATAGCTACTATGAGGTGGGCATCCCCTTATTAGGATTTTGATAAATTCCACCCCTAAGGGTATAAAAAAGTTTGTTTAAATTTTTTTAGATTTTCGACTGATTGAACTGAAATTTTAAAGATTAGAGCTACTATGATGAGGACGTGCGCTTAAATAAGATTTTGATAAATTCAACCCCCATGGGGATAAACTAAGGGATGATGGAGGATATAAATGTATTAGTTTGAACTATCAGTACCTAATGGAACGAATAAAGACGAACGAAATAATTTAAGTTCTAAATGTTGACAATAGATAGCGTTGTGCAGTTAGGTACGTCATTTTTGGACGAAGGGGAAGACCTAGGCGGACGTTCTCTGACCAGGGGGGGGCGATTCAGAATCGTTCGATATCTCATTTGACATTCGATTTCGTTAATTGTCAAACGGGCTACCTCATTTTTTGTCAAAACTATCGCATTTCCTATGAATTTTATGCATTCAGTATGAAGTAAATTAATAAATAAACCAAATTCAATAAATATTTGTTCAAAATATCTCTGATAGGCGACTAAAAGACAAGGACAATAATTTGACATATCGTACGATTACTTGTCGTGACATTCTGAATCGGCCTGCAGATTGGAGACATCCTAAACTGTAGTACTAGGGCTTGTAATATCGGAGAATATTGAATTCCAGAACTGAGTTACGATATTGGAGTGTCAATTCCGGAATTCCGGTACTGGTTCCGGAATCGGCATGCTCTTGAAGTAGGTAAATATTTATTGGTAGTAGGTATATTTCTTATAATAAAATAAACGTGTATACTACAAAAATTAAACAAGTTATATATATTTTCATCAGTTTACAATTCGTTATGCGTTGGATAGATCAAAATTTAACCATTGAATTTGAACACCTCAACATTTTCTACAGTTTTGATTAATTAACATGCCATGAACATTCAAGCCTTAGTAGGAAAAGTTACGAAGAAAAATAGTATAATTAAACATTGTTATAAAACCAGACAATTTAACATTAAAATAATAACCAGACCAATTCTCGAAATTCCTAGCTCATGGTTTGCCAACGTGCCATGTAATGTAGTGTATTAGGTGTAACGTGTAAGACTAAAACTGTCAAAGCAGCGAAGTGCGCTTCTAAGCAGCGAAGTTAAAGTAGGATTGGGTAAGATATGTCTGTAGGAAACATCTCGAAATTGGACATACATCACCAAACAATGCAACCCTGAAGGAGAAGTAGAACTGGAGGAAAGAGAAGTGTTGACAGGGGCAGGTCGAAAAAACGATTAATATTTTTCTAGCTGACTGGCAAGATAAAGCAAAAGGTCGGCATTTATGGAAGAGTGTGCGGGAGACCTTAGCCCAGCAGTGGGACAGTAACGGTTAAAATAAAAACAAATATTACTAAACTTTAAAGTAACATTTGGGAATAATGTGAGTTTATGCACTTTCCTTATTTTATGGGTAAGTGGATTGATTCAATTGCTGAAAAATCGTGGGAGCGAGAATCAATAAAATATTTGAAATTGAATTGAATCCGCGCTCGCCGCGCTCGTCGCGCTCGTTTATGAGATTGTGTGCATGAAAAGTCCGTACGTACACGGCGCCGGGGATTCACGCGTACATTCAAACCGGCGGCGGCCGATTTGTATGAAGCTATCCTACTATTATTTTTATACTATGTACTGACGCCCTGTAACGACTGTCAAAGATCTTCATGACAACCGGAACCGACGGCTTAACGTGCTCTCCGAGGCACGGGACAAGCGATAATTAATAATTCAATACGCACATAACTCCGAAAAGTCATTGGTGCGCGCCGTGGATTCGAACCCGATACCCTCTGCATGTCTGTTGGTATATCCACTCGGCTATCGCTGCCTCAAATCTCATTTATATTGTGTATTAATATTTTCAACCGACTTCAAAACGGAGGCGGTTCCCAATTCGGCTGTATTATTTTTTCATATTTTTTAATGTTTGTTACCTAACTAATGCATCATTTATGGACCGATTTGGATTTATTTTTATTTCATAGGATGAGCTATAATGATATTACTTCCAGATTGGTCCCATAGAAAGTTTTCCGAAATCAGTTCAGTATTTTGGATTTTATAACAGAATGACTAGAATTAGTATTTATTGTAATCTAAGTAAATGAGATTTTGCATGTTTCTACGACTGTTTGAAGTCGGATGTTTTTTAACAGCAACAATGGAATCTACCTGGAATTATTACATTTAAACATCAAAATACGTTATCCAAAATAATTCTGTATTACGATCATACATTTTATTGGTCAAAGTATCAATTTGTTTTGTCTCCGCGAGTTCACTGCAAGGTAGATTTTGTTGGGCTACACAGACGCACACATTGACACCTCGATTGCGTTGCCCGCGCGCTTGGCGTGAAATACCTATTCACGCAGTCCGTGAATTTTGGAACGGCCTCTTAAGAAAACTGGCAATTTGGTACTGCAAGTATTGGTAAATGAATGTTATTGGTACGTAAAGTCTGCCAACCCGCATTTGGCCAGCGTGGTGGACCATGGCCTTACCCTTCTCATAGTGAGAAAAGGCTCGTGCCCAGCTGTGGGACGTTTTTTTTACAGGGCCGATGATGATGAATGTACCGGCAGCCACATAGAAATTCAGTGTAGGTATTTCGCGCTGAGGGTAATACTAATACGTATTAATTTTCGAAACAGTATTCTGGAAATCAAATAGATTATGTGGTGTCTTTTTAGGGTTCCGTGCCTAAAAGGTAAAAAACGGGACCCTACTACTAAGGCTCCGCTGTCTGTCTGTCTGTCACCAGGCTGTATCTCATAAACCGTGATAGCTAGAAAGCTGAAATTTTCACAAAATATGTATTTCGGTTGCCGCTATAATAACAAATACTAAAAATTAAAATATTAAGGGAGGGTCCCATGTAATAAACGTGTTTTTTTTCGTATTTTTTGCTCAAGATTACTAACGGTAACAGGTACATGCTTAAAATTTTCACAGAATATGTACCTAGTTGTAGGTATATTGCCTTTCAAAATAAATAATTAAAAAAAAAAGTTAATAATAAAAGGGGGCTCTCATACAACAAACGTAATTTTTAAGCAATTTGTTACTTGATCTTAATAAACAGGTAGAAACTTGAAATTATACATACAACAAACGTGATTTTCTTTTATAGATGATGGTACGGAACCCTTCGTGTGCGAGTCCGACCCGCACTTGCCTATTTTGTTGGATTGAAGTCGTATAGATCGGTAGTTAGAGAAAAATGGCAACAGTTAAAGTTGGTCTAACCATAATTTTACAATGGATTGGCTAGATTTGGCAAAATGGGCCCACATCAGCAATGAGCAGGACCTTCACGCCGTCTTCAAAATAGTATTTTCGCTTTTGAAGCCTAACTATAGTACGAGTACTTAATTATAAAAGATCTTTTAAGATATCTTTTTCTCTTATCTTCTATTGTAAAGTGTTCTTATTGAGCCAAGGGGAGTAACAATTCCTATGATTGTTGTAAACCGTGTAAAAGTATTTCCTTGAATAAATAAAATGAGCTGTAATTGAAATGATATTCAAGATTTAATAGGCCAGTTATGGAAAATGCGTCGTTGTCAACGCTTAAAAATATTTTATTTCCTTTCGTAAGACATACCTACAAGAGAATATATTTTAAATGGCAGTTAAAGTGAACATTAAGCAAAGATAAATTATGAATCGCTGTAAAGACGTTAAAGGCTTTTTTAGAACTTTATGGTTATGCTTTACTGTGACTGAGCGGCAAATGGATGAGCTGAACGGTAAACGGTAACATGTATGAGCTAAGCGAGGAAAGTGGTAAGAGAATAATTTCGCCTGATTATTATTTCGACTAGAATTATAAAGGACAGGACAGGGGATACAATATCAATGAACATCTAACTATCAGTATAGGCAAAGTGCAAGGTACTAGATGGGCATTATGCCGCCAAAAAACATGGGTCACAGGAGTGTTGTGAGTGTACTGCAAGAATACTGGCAGTAATAGTAAATTCCAAGATTTATAGATTGAAATAATGTAACCAATGGATGTTTTTCGTGAAGATTCCTTGATCTTATCTAAGATTTAAGAATCCTATGATGCGAGGATAAGTTATTGAATTCTATCCTTGTTTTATTCTTAATTCCTCCACATCCCAGACATGTTCAGCAGCTACCGACAATTTTACACTTAAGACGGTTTGTGGTTGATTTCACATTGTACTATCCTTCGCCTATGGCTCCGCCCGCGTTAGAGTACCCCTAATCGTGGAAGCGTCCACAAATCACACTCCTCACATACACGGCTTTCAACTAAAGCTACTATTTCATTGCATGGGTCACATCTGCAGTGTGATTCTGTAAGACTTCATTTTAAACTTCAAATCTGAATGCGCTGTGAGTTTCTTGATTGGCATTCTAAAATTCGGTTGATAATTCGAATCTACACTAGCGCCACTCTTGCGAGCGTGTTTGCGAGTTGAACTAAATTAAACTCGAGATTTTGACGGATAAAGTACGAGATGACGTAAAAAGTGGCATTCTATAATGTAATTCCCCCGTCAGTTCGACGCTCACTTCGCACTCAAGATCAAGGTCATTTTGAACCTTATGCGAAGTGAGAGCGAATAGCGACGTGACATGCGAGTTGTTGTTTGAATTTTACAGAATCGACGTGCTAATTTGTACGGAGCTCAAACATACTGCACTTCGTAAAGTAATAGAGTCGACGTAGAGATCACCACCGACTTAAACTATTATATTCCTCTACAAAACGAATCAGCGTGTTGCACTGCTCTAAGAAACAAAATAATTCACCTAAAAGCTTTCACAGCCAAAAATTAATAAAAACGGCGCGCAAGCACATCTCAGACCCTCTAAACTGCTGAAACCGTTGAAATTAGTACTGGCCGTAACTTCATTTGCCGTAAAAATGTTGTAAAAGGTATATAAACCAGTTTATGTGACGGAAAATCTGACAAAACATTATTGGTCATAAAATTATGGGGCTGTTTTACTGTTGCGCTAGATAAGCCTTTTCTCGTTACTGCGAGAAGGGAAGGTCTGAATGAGGAGTTTATAGCATTGTTGCGTTGTGGCGACATCTTTTGGTGATAGTTCAAAAGTTTTGTAAAACAGCGTCATCTTTTGGGCAAATTGAGATTGACTTGTGCAGCCTTGACTCTTTGAGTGTTTCGAAATAATTCTAATATTTGTGAATTACCATCTCTCTGTATTTAGAAAGTACTTAAACCAAGTTAATATTGTGCTATTGAGAATGTAGCCGATTTTTGATACGGCTTTGGCAGCTTTGGGCCACAATCAAAATGATTATGATTACTTATTATAACCACAAAAAACAAATATAAATATGTACTTAGTTTAGTTTCTGTGAATAAAGAGTTTGGACTAAGGCATCCATGGAACCACTACTTAAAATAAATATTTCTTTGTTATTCTAACAAACAAAATGCGACCGAAGACGCTAGCATAAAACCTGTTTACATAACAAAAAGTCTATTTGTCTACTACGATCAAAACATCCTCATCGCAGGCGTCGTGTCAGCCAAAATCTTCACAACGTCTATTTATTCATGTTTTCCTCGGCATTCTTACCCACACTTGATATTCTCCAGCCAGTTTACCCCACTCGATAAACTAACTCTACGTAAGCATTTTCAAATATATCCGTATCCGATGGCACATTAAATGATATTTATCTGGACGTAAAGGCGCCAAAAGCGGTCATAGCCCAGCGTTTCGGGTTTGACGACTTTGATAAGTAAGTACCTATTATAAATGTTAATTATCGCTCGCTAAATATTGTGCCCGGTAGATGGCAATAGACTCGGCCCTATTCACACACAACTGGCGACGTGTGGGTGTGTAATGAGTAATACACCTTTGCCTACTCCTTCGGGGATAAGGGCCTGAAGTGTGTAATAAGAATGTCATCTAGACGTAAAGGCGCCGTTTTGCCCGTTTCATAGTCCCAAGCTGGGCTAGATTCAATTTTCTCTGTGGGGAACATGGGGTTTATTCGATGCAATTATTGTTATATTGCAGCGGACCATGTTTTCTTGTTAATGCCGATGTTAGAAAAGATTATAGCTGGTACATTGGTAGCGCGGCATAATTTTGCTAGGTACTTACTATGCTACTACTAGACTGCCTCCGTGATCGAGTGGATAGCGTATGCTGGGTTTTTCCGAATACTCAGTAGCAGCCCGGTGTCTGGTGATGTGCCCGGTAACGGCCATAGGCTCGCCCCCTATTACGTGGGACCTAAAAATTCATGGCAAATTGTGGGTGTAATATTTACACCTCTGCCTACACCTTCGGGGATACAGGCGTGAGACTATGCTTGCGAACCGTAAACTTCACTTAAGGACGCGTTTACGCTTGCATCAAAAAACCACATATTTCCGGTACATTTTACGACAATTTTAGATAATAACTAATAAAACTAATGATTACGATAAATTGATTACTTTTTTATCTATAAATCAATTTGAAAATAAATAAAAAATATTTAATAAATATTAATGTAAAATCGATTCGAAACGGCCTCTTAAATCAAAAATAGGCATATACTGCTATTTTTGGGTACAATTTTCTCTCTTTTTTAACATTTATTTAGATTTTCAAAGATAGCATAGGGTAGTAAATATAGTCAACTCAAAAACAATTTGATTTTTTTTTTCAAAATATTGTAAATTGACTCAAAAAAAGCAAAAAATCATCTTACATTTTTCTTCTATTTTGCTCGCATACGTGTGTCTTAATGTGTGGCAATAAGGTTCGTTTTATCTAGCCACTTTCTTGATTTATATATCCAAATTCTGCAATGAGATCTCAGTCTGCGCTTGAGCGCCGTCGGGAGTGGACTCTATGTCGCTTGTCGCTGCAGCCCGAAGACGAAAAAAGCAATATACGAATACAAAATATTCGCTAAAATCAATTTGATACTTCTCGTATTCTGTGCGAATTACGTACAAGTAAATTTCTTTTGTATAAATGGACATTATTACTTTATTTTCTCCGTTATGTTGAGTCAGGATATATTTCGGTATTTAGATATTATTTTGTTTCTTGCGTTGAAATCTGGTAAGATTATCTGGACTGATGGTATACCATCCCGTTCAAGTGTTGCGACTGGAACTCATAAAAGAGTAGACCTAGTTATGCCAGGTTGGGGCTCATTTTATTTGTTTTGGTGAGACCCTACCACTGGTACTAGTGAAGTAACATTCCAAGGTTATTCGATGAATCTTGCTGGTACTCATATGTGAGTAAAGCTACGCATGCCGAGTTTGGGCTCATTTTGTTTGTACATAAGAGACCCTACCACTGGAACTTATGAAGTAACCTTCCAGGGTTATTCGATGACTCTTACTGGTACTCATATGTGAGTAGAGCTAGGCATGTCGAGTTTGGGCTCATTTTGTTTGTACATAAGATACCCTACCACTGGAACTTATGAAGTAACCTTCCAGGGTTATTCAATGACTCTTGCTAGTACTCATGTGTGAGTAGAGCTAGGCATGCCGAGTTTGGGTTCATTTTGTTTGTACATAAGAGACCCTACCACTGGAACTTATGAAGTAACCTTCCAGGGTTATTCAATGACTCTTGCTGGTACTCAAGTGTGAGTAGAGCTAGGCATGCCGAGTTTGGGCTCATTTTGTTTGTACATAAGAGACCCTACCACTGGAACTTATGAAGTAACCTTCCAGGGTTATTCAATGACTCTTACTGGTACTCATATGTCAGTAGAGCTAGGCATGCCGAGTTTGGGTTCATTTTGTTTGTACATAAGTAACCCTACCACTGGAACTTATGAAGTAACCTTCCAGGGTTATTCAATGACTCTTACTGGTACTCATATGTCAGTAGAGCTAGGCATGCCGAGTTTGGGTTCATTTTGTTTGTACATAAGATACCCTACCACTGAAACTTATGAAGTAACCTTCCAGGGTTATTCAATGACTTTTACTGGTACTCATATGTCAGTAGAGCTAGGCATGCCGAGTTTGGGTTCATTTTGTTTGTACATAAGTAACCCTACCACTGGAACTTATGAAGTAACCTTCCAGGGTTATTCAATGACTCTTGCTGGTACTCATATGTGAGTAGAGCTAGGCATGCCGAGTATGGGTTCATTTTGTTTGTACATAAGTGACTCTACCACTGGCACTTATAAAGTAACCTTCCAAGGTTATTCGATGAATCTTGCTGGTACTCATATGTGAGTAAAGCTACGCATGCCGAGTTTGGGCTCATTTTGTTTGTACATAAGAGACCCTACCACTGGAACTTATGAAGTAACCTTCCAGGGTTATTCAATGACTCTTACTGGTATTCATATGTCAGTAGAGCTAGGCATGCCGAGTTTGGGTTCATTTTGTTTGTACATAAGTAACCCTACCACTGGAACTTATGAAGTAACCTTCCAGGGTTATTCGATGACTCTTGCTGGTACTCATATGTGAGTAGAGCTAGGCATGCCGAGTTTGGGCTCATTTTGTTTGTACATAAGAGACCCTACCACTGGAACTTCTAAAGTAACCTTTCAGGTTTTTCAGGTTTATTCGAAGACTCTTAGTGGTTCTCATATTTGAGTAGAGCTAGGTATGTTCCAGTGGTAGGGTCTCTGATGTTCATACAAAATGAGTCCAAACTCGGTATGCTTAGCTCTACTCACATATGAGTACCAGCAAGAGTGATCGAATAACCCTGGAAGGTTACTTCATAAGTTCCAGTGGTAGGGTCTCTTATGTACGAATAAAATGAGCCCAAACTCGGCATGCCTTGCTTTACTTCCATATGAGTACCAGCAAGAGTCATCGAATAACCCTGGAAGGTTACTTCATAAGTTCCATTGGTAGGGTCACTTATGTACAAACAAAATAAGCCCAAACTCAGCATGCCTTGCTCTACTCACATATGAGAACCAGCAAGAGTCATTGAATAACCCTGAAAGGTTACTTCATAAGTTGCAGTGGTTGGTTCTCTTATGTACAAACAAAATGAGCCCAAACTCGGCATGCCTAGCTCTACTCACATATAAGAACCAGCAATAGTCATCGAATAACCCTGGAAGGTTACTTCATAAGTTGCAGTGGTTGGGTCTCTTATGTACAAACAAAATGAGCCCAAACTCGGCATGCCTAGCTCTACTCACATATAAGAACCAGTAATAGTCATCGAATAACCCTGGAAGGTTACTTCATAAGTTGCAGTGGTTGCGTCTCGTATGTATAAACAAAATGAGCCCAAACTCGGCATGCCTAGCTCTACTCACATATGAGTACCAGCAAGAGTCATCTAATAACCCTGGAAAGTTACTTCATAAGTTTCAGTGGTAGGGTCTCTCATGTACAAACAAAATGAGCCCAAACTCGGCATGCCTAGCTCTACTCACATATGAGTACCAGCAAGAGTCATCGAATAACCCTGGAAGGTTACTTCGTAAGTTCCAGTGGTAGGGTTACTTATGTACAAACAAAATGAACCCAAACTCGGCATGCCTAGCTCTACTGACATATGAGTACCAGTAAGAGTCATCGAATAACCCTGGAAGGTTACTTCATAAGTTGCAGTGGTTGGGTCTCGTATGTACAAACAAAATGAGCCCAAACTCGGCATGCCTAGCTCTACTCACATATGAGTACCAGCAAGAGTCATCTAATAACCCTGGAAGGTTACTTCATAAGTTTCAGTGGTAGGGTCTCTCATGTACAAACAAAATGAGCCCAAACTCGGCATGCCTAGCTCTACTCACATATGAGTATCAGCAAGTGTCATTGAATAACCCTGGAAGGTTACTTCATAAGTTCCAGTGGTAGGGTCTCTTATGTACAAACAAAATGAGCCCAAACTCGGCATGCCTAGCTCTACTCACACATGAGTACTAGCAAGAGTCATTGAATAACCCTGGAAGGTTACTTCATAAGTTCCAGTGGTAGGGTCTCTTATGTACAAACAAAATGAGCCCAAACTCGGCATGCCTAGCTCTACTCACATATGAGTACCAGCAAGAGTAATTGAATAACCCTGGTAGGTTACTTCATAAGTTCCTGTGGTAGGGTCTCTTATGTACAAACAAAATGAGCCCAAACTCGGCATGCCTAGCTCTACTCACATATGAGTACCAGCAAGTGTCATTGAATAACCCTGGAAGGTTACTTCATAAGTTCCTGTGGTAGGGTCTCTTATGTACAAACAAAATGAGCCCAAACTCGGCATGCCTAGCTCTACTCACATATGAGTACCAGCAAGTGTCATCTAATAACCCTGGAAGGTTACTTCATAAGTTCCAGTGATAGGGTCTCTTATATACAAACAAAGTGAGCCCAAACTCGGCATGCCTAGCTCTACTCACATAAGAGTACCAGTAAGACTCATCGAATAACCTTGGAAGGTTACTTCACTAGTACCAGTGGTAGGGTCTCACTAAAACAAATAAAATGAGCCCCAACCTGGCATAACTAGGTCTACTCTTTTATGAGTTCCAGTCGCAACACTTGAATGGGATGGTATACCATCAGTCCTCATAATCTTACCAGATTTCAACGCAAGGAACAAAATAATATCTAAATACCGATATATATCCTGAATCAACATAATGGAAAAAATAAAGTAATAATGTCCATTTAGGTATATAAAAATAAGAAACTTATTTGTACGTAATTCGCACAGCCAGGCCTATAACACATAGATACATATCACAAAAAATTCTAAGTCTCAAAGTTATTTAGTTGAACTACATTTCCGCAAGTTACCGTACGTAGTACGTACTGTTGCCGCCGTGTCGCTGTAGTGACGCGATTTTGTACCTACTAATTTTGTAAACGCGTCCTTAATATGTCGATATTTTGATTTAGCGCTGAATAGCTATGGTACGACCGGTTGGTGCAGTGTAAGCGATGATGAGTGTAAGCGACTGCTACGCCAAAGGTCGCGGGTTCGATTCCCGCTCAAGTCAAACATTTGTGTGCATGAACATGGATGTTTGTCTTGGTCTGGGTGTTTCAATGTATAATATGTATGTATTTACAACAAAAAAAAGTATATATGTATGTTTATCCATTATCTTGTACCCAGAGGCGGCCTTACCCATTGCGAGGCTCCAGGCGGCAGGTCTTTGCGAGGCCCTTTGTCCTTCGTGAAAAGTATGTGATGCGAAAGTACATCTGGTTGTTTGGTTTAGGTATTTGTCATGTTTAAGGCGAGGATTTCCGAGCGCTCAAAGCTTTTGAGGCTCCCCTCTTCCCCAGTTCGCGAGTATAATTACGATCAATCGCGACGCGAGACGCGACGCCACTGCCGCCATATGTAGGTATAACACTTTCGCGCCACAGTATAGAAAATTGAAGCAGTATATCCATTGAAATATAAACTTACTTATCGAGTATAAATAATTTGCAACGTTTCTGTTTTAAATAAACCTTTATGAAATTCGAAAGTAGTTTTCCAAAATTGCTTTTGTTTATAGTGACAATAGTAATCTTAATATATAAAATCCTTGCGTTACTGACTGACTGACAGACACGCTACAGCCGAAACTATTGGGCGCAGGAAGCTGAAATTTGGCATGTAACATACATGCCTTGTGAACCGTAGAGGTGCACTAAGAAGGGATTTCCCGAAATTCCCACGGGATCGGCCAAAACGGGTAAATTTAAAAAAAATGCAGGCGTAGCTGCTGGCGTCCTCTAGTCAGTAGATAATTTTATGAACATTATGTTTGTTGTTAATTATAAAAAAACTTATGATCGCTCGCAATGCGAAAGTATCGCTTGTTCGATATCAATCTTAGGGAAAAGGATTAGATTAATATAAATTAATTAATTCGTTGCTACTCTCAGCAAAACAACGGCATAGAACCAATAATACACATAAAGGGTAAGATACTCATAGCTACTTTTAATCACCAATGATTACATTTTGTTATATTTATTTTAACTATACAATCTCTAAGATACTACTCTGTCAAAAAAGTACCGGAAAAAGATCAATAATACACAACATTTTTATTACAGGGCAACAGTTATAGCAATATATACTCATGCAAACACACGTGCATGCATAATAAAGGAGATCACCCAGCTCCATACAAATTTAGGCTATTCTAAAAGTGCCGGCCATTGATATATATGTACTAAATATATGTCAATGGTGCCGGCCAACTAAAATAAACTTATAGAATATTACGAAATAAACACTTTTTATTACTACACTAAGGTTATAAGTGCAGTCTGTGAGATCATATTCCAGCTCAAAGAATCTATTCTGTTTCTAAAATAAAACCTAAGTAATTACTGATATTTTTTTGCCTAAAATAACGTGCATGTTGCAATTTAAATGGCATCAGGTAATGACAGGTAGTAAGCCAAGAGCGAAATATCTGATTGATAAGCATTACTGCCTCACAGAAAGAGACGGTGACGTTCTAAGCCATCACGCACCAGACTATGGGCAGGGCAGGTAGCGAGGGTACGACTGTTAGACTACAGGCCCATGTCCAAAATGGATGGGTCATACGAACCACCAGGTGACGTATATAGGACGATATAAGAGCATAAAATAATAAGATTCAGCACTATGCCGTCACTTGTAAGCTGTCCAACTGAGTGCTGATGAGAATTCAAAAGTGCAGGTAGAGTGAGTACGCATTTCGGTCATATATTTTTGTACGGCATTATGACCTTCGATAGATCCATGATAAATAATAAGAAAGCGCGCAGTGCCGTAAAAAATAGTGCGCTACAAAGTCGGTAATTTTTTGGAAATTGTCAGAAAATCAAATTCTCACCAGCACTCAGTTGGACAGCTTACAAGTGACAGCATAGTGCTGAATCTTATTATTTGATGCTCTTATATCGTCCTATATACGTCACCTGGTGGTTCATATGACCCATCCATTAAGGACATGGGCCTGTAGTCTATGTAAAAATTGCCGCGATCAGTTTACGGCCAATTCGCAACAAGACCAGTGCAAACTCCAGCGGAATAACAATTGCAGTAGGATGTACCCGATTAGAATTCTTCTATAAATAGTATATTATACCTAGGGCAAGAAATAAATATGGGCAAAGCAAACCAAGTGAACAGGATTGATACACGTATCCATTTGGGTTGGGCTGCTTTCGATAAACTGGCATTTGTTTTTACGAAGCAACAAAAAGCAAGAACATTCAACCAGTGCGTCCTGCCAGTGCTCACCTACGGAGCCGAAACTTGGGTTACTACAGAGGCAGCGCTACAGAAACTTGAAGTTGTTCAAAGGGCAATGGAGAGAAAACTGGCAGGAGTGACACTAAGAGACAGAAAGAAGAATAAATAGCTCCGAAAAGAAAGTCTAGTACCAGATGTTGCCAAAAGAGTAGCGGTCGGACATGTAGCCAGAAATCCCGAAACATGGTGCAAGCAAATATTAAAATGGCAACCATAGGATTGTAAATGACTAGCTGGAACGGCAAATGAGATGGAAAAAAGACATCATAAAGATAGCAGGCAGTAATTGGTTGAAGACTGCCCAAAACAGAACGGAAAGGAATTTGTTGTAGAGGTCTACACCAAAATGGTCGGAAAAGGCTTAAGATGGTGATGTTCACGGCGCTGGGACGCATAAGCGTGGCATTCCGCCAACATTTGTAGCACCGTTTCTCGGACAGGGTTGCGGCTGCTGTCACTATAGTGATATCCAGGCGTTTCTGACTGGCCTTTTCTCTACAAGAACCGGCCGAAACTTTGGAAAGTGAGAACGTCGCGACGCAACATCTCTTCAACCACATGGTGCCATGCCTGTACATCATGCAAGACATCTGTACCTGACCGCTCATAGACATTCCTACTAAAGGTTTAGACGATATTTTTATATTTGGTCAGGAGTATTTAAAAATATGTTTTTTACTTTTTTAATGAGTCCACTGCATTTTAAGGCTCACGTATTTCACGTAAAGCTGAAAACGTATAGTTGACTGCCGTTACACCTCTTTGATTTATCACTTTTGTCAAAACAAAACTGCTCTACGGTACTTTTAGACATACATTCAAACCTAAATATTGTCTCAGAGAATACGCTTATATCCTAAAATGTAATTAGCGATTGATTCGTTCCTTTATTAGATGTTAAACTGAAATACCTGATTTTTCTTCAAAAATCAATTATCAATATTACTAATTACGGCTTTTTAAAAACCTTTTTGAATTTGACACGAAAACGCTGTAAACCATCATAGCGGTTGAGTAATATCACAAAGTACAAAACAAAACAATCCGTGAATGTAGTCTGGTCTGATGCACCCACTTTTATTTTGTTATATTCGATTTGACAGGTAGAAACTTTTACTTTTTAGTTGTATTTACTACTAAAATGTCAACAACATGAATGGTGGACGTACTGTTTGACGTAATACTCTCTGATTGGTGTTCACTGTCACCAGAATAAAAACATTATTTTTAGTTTTAGAATCCTAAAAATTACAATAATCTTACCATTTTATAATAAATAATAAACTTTATTGACATCTTAAAATCATAATGGATCTATAGATACTACAATCAAACCGATTTATTCTTAGTGGACACAAGCCTATTGACTTAGAAGTTTTGTGTAATAGTTCAAATGTTTACAACAGTGAGTTCTACTAAAATAACACAATTTATTGATTGGCCGGCAAAATAAAAATTAGCCCCATTTGGGTGATCTCCTTTAGGCGCTGCCATCGGCAAGCAGTAGTGAAAAAAAAATTGTACATACATACATACGTACGAATTGATACTCCTACACCCACAACGCTTATTTTCCGCCAACCAATAATAAACTCTAGTTTTCGTTATTATTTGTCGGTCAAATTGATATAGGTACTTACCTACCGATTACCTTACCTACCTTTCTAAGCTGTGACACCAGTGCATTCTTCCTCGGCGTGATAAATAATTACTATAATATTATTAGGTGTCCATTGTTCCGTGTTTGGTAATAGTGTGGCAATCAATGATATTATTGGTGGAAATAGTCAATAGAATGATTGAATACACGGAAATTCATTTTTTTTGTTTTTGATCGCGCTAGTCTTAGGAACTAGCAGGCCATTTTCTAAGATTTATTTGCTTCTCTAGCCCATTTGTTGAGGAAGGTTATACCAAATAACATCACGCTACTACCCACGAGGGTGGGGCAGTAACCATAAATACCACTAAGTAGGTAACTGCGGATATTTATATTTATTTACCTACCGTAGGTACCTATAAAATTCACTTGTATAGCTTTTAGGCACATCTCACATTTTATTTCCGTATATAGGTACACAGAATAAAAGTGTGAATTATTGTATTAGGTAGGTACCCAATACAACAATAATACTATAAATCATCCACTATTATACAACAAATCAATATTTTTCTAAAGTACTGTTACCTAACTATGCTGTTGTTATCAAGTCGTTATCTTGTCCAATAATCAAAACGATATTTTTAAAACTATACTTCTTAGTTATTATTACTTACTAAAAATTTACAATAAGTACCTATTTACAAACTAAACCTAGATGTAATATATTTATCAATAAGTGATGATGACATTCGTAACTGACGATAAAATAATTCGTAATCCTGCGGTGCGCTCTGCAAACGAACGATACATCCTGTCTCCATTACATCCCGCTCGGGACTGAACAACGCCGGAGAGAGCGCGTTGGCAGTAGGAAATTACGTATTTTCGGTAATATATTTTTGTATATATTAAAATTCATAATGTGATTGCCGAAAACCATCCGCTTTTACATGACCTTTCTTTTGGTATACTTTTGAAAATTCTAATCCCAATACAACTCAAATGAAACGGGAAAAGTTGTTTAAACAGACCTATATTCGCGATTATTTTCTATCGTATCAAATGACAGTAATCGTGTTTCGAATTGCCGAAAAATAAAGGTCTAATGCTGTAGAATAATATATATTTTTTTCCGAATTTAAATCTCTGTTATTTACAAATAAAACGCGTTTTACCACGCTAGATAACACTGTATTTTGGGAAATCCTCGCCTTAAGGAGAAATGCTAAAATTATACAAATACTTAAATCAAATTTGAGTTTTAAAATATTTTACATTGAAAGATTTACACAATTAACAAATACAGAGATGATAAATTTTAAAATTGATGTTTGCGGATTCTCCTAAGACTAAAATCTTTAATTAAAGTACAATAATCTAACGATAAGCTACGTCATTTTCGATTGAAAGAATAGCAAGGCTGAAACTGTGGCTGAAACAATGAATACAGATTTACATAGGTAACGCCAATCGTGCAGTCAGCAACACAGATAATCTGTTTAAATATCTATGCTCTATGGCTGAAAGCCGATCTTGTGTCATCGAATTCCTCAAGTATGTTTTAATAATTTAAAGCCTCGAAAAACTCCTTTCAGCAGACGCAATTCTGTAACAGGTGTGGTAGCAATAATTCTCAGGACTATTTCGATACTGGGGTAAACTTCAGTTATTTTTTTTTCTATTATGTATTTTAGCACCGAGATAATGTCATCGTTTCCTTCATACACACAGATGAACATATTCAGTTCATCGTACAATTCATGTTCATCAATATTACATGATTCTCCTACTGTCATAGATATTTGCAAGTCGCTGCATTGCGTTAAAAGTTCACTATCATTAATTTCTTTTATTTTTTTAGAATTCCGTACCTAAAAGGTAAAAAACGGGACCCTACTAAGCCTCCGCTGTCTGTCTGTCTGTCTGTCACCAGGCTGTATCCCATAAACCCTGATAGCTAGAAAGCTGAAAATTTCACAAATTATGTATTTCGGTTGCCGCTATAACAACAAATAGATTTTTTTTTCGTATTACTTGCTCGAAATTACTAACTGTAACAGGTAGACACTTTGAATTTTCTCAGAATATGTAGTTGTATGTTACCTTTTAAAATAAATAATTAAATAAAAGAAAAGTAAATAATAAAGGGGGGCTCCCATAAAACAAACGCAATTTTGAAGCAATTTGTTACTCGATCTTAATAAACAGGTAGAAAATTTTAAAGTATTTAAGTATACATAAAACGAACGTGATTTTCTTTTATAGTTGATGGTACGGAACCCTTCGTGCGCGAGTCTGACTCGCACTTGCCTAATTTTTTATAGGTAGGTAAGTATTATACATGAAACCAAATATGCTCTCATGATGTTTAAGAGCCTGAAACCTTACGCTTACGCGCACATTGTCGACATTGACATCAAAATAGTTTATTTTGAAATTTTATAATGAATTTTTCAATTATGTTTTGAATTAATTAATTAGTTAACTAACTTAATTTTAATTTACCGTTATGTTATAATTATAAACTTAATAAGTAATTAAGGATCAAAATCAAAAGGTTTAAATAAAAAAAAATTGATAAAAAGAAAATATTTTTTTAAATTTGCTTGAGTTGTTGCGCGAGGCGAGGCCCCTGTACGAGCGAGGCCCTGGGCGATTGCCCCGTTCGCCACCCCCTATGGCCGCCACTGCTTGTACCCATAGTACAAGCTCAGCTTAGTTTGGGACTAGATGGTGATGTGTGTATGTGGTAGAATATTATTATTATTATTATAGGTACGTACATAGACCCACACCTGTTGCTCGAAAGGGTAGGCAGATACTACGGTTGCAACGACTATGACAGACATCTCGCTTGCTTCATTCACTCTCATAAAATTGTTCATGCATGCTCTTCGGTTTAGAGTACTTTCTGCCTGACCTTGTTTTAAGATGTCTCCAATCGGTCAGAGAACACCCGCCTAGGTTTTGATGTAAATATTTTGGTTATGTGATGAACCTTTTTCACGGCACAATCAAGTCTGATATGTAATATAATAACCACATTGTAATTAAAAATCTCTAAATGCGCTTATTTTTGTAAGTAAATTTAAAAAAATATTTCATTTACGTCACAGAGCTGGGTTAGGATATATAGAATGGGATCTCCCATAAGGTACTTCTACAAGTTCGCATAATCTTAATATATAAAATCCTTGCGTTACTGACTGACTGACAGACACGCTACAGCCGAAACTATTGTGTGCAGGACGATGAAATTTGGCATGTATGTTCCTTGGGGACCGTAGGGGTGCACTAAGAAGGGATTTCCCGAAATTCCCACGGGATCGGCCAAAGCGGGTAAATTAAAAAAAAATGCAGGCGTAGCTGCTGGCGTCCTCTAGTGTACTTCTAAAGTTTGCATCTTAAGGATCCTCAAATGGAAAAGGATATTACCAGTATGGACTGACAACTGTCATTCAACGCCAATGGTCTCAATCTCAGTGTCAGATAAGAATAATTGAAGCAATAATGATCCCTCTGCGTAATCTACCATCTCATCTGAGAAGATTCCTGCGACGATACTGAATCCTTGCCTTATTCTATTATCGTACTATTCGATATTGCAGCAGACTTTATCGTTGAACCTAGAAGCTTTCTCGTCTATTATAGTTTCAGCATATATTTCTGCGTCCATGTGGTGACGGATTAAGAATACGAATTGTCACCACCTCATATCATCCCACGGGTGTCGTAAGAGCCGACAGAGGGAGCATATTATGCAGAGAACAGCACTGTAAGAGAAGGAAAACTTGATACAAACCCTATACCAACCCGCTTGGCCAGCGTGGTATAGTAGGCCAATTCCTCCTTTCAAAGGAGAGGCCTAGTCCAGCAGTGGACTGTTAAAGGCTGATGATGAGATATATTTCTGCTGAGTGGAGGCTACGCTAAGCTACCTGCCAGCGTTACCTAACCTTTCATGTCTTCACTTAAGCGAAACTTAAGGAGATTTTTTATGGCGATGGGCAATTAGGTCGGTTGGGTTTTTTTATCTTCCGACATTAGCGAAGTCGATTTGCAGCAGTTAATATTTACCGATGATAAAACCATCAGGTAGCCAATTCTCTTATACTACAAATAATAATGTTTTTTTTTTTAATTTTAATAGCCACCCATGGACACCCGCAACACCAGAGGACACAAGGCACTGAGAGAGGGTACTATTTCTCCGGTCCGCCGATTCATGCTGAAATCAGCAGTATTTCTTCGATGAAGTTCCGCCATTGTAACCTCAAAACTAAGCGACACCAGTTGTGTTCTATATCTTTAAACTTTAATAAACAAAGTTTTAGATTATAAAACAAACAAAAGTAACATTGTATTTGTCCTCCTACATTGTCACAGAGCATCTAATATACAATTTTATTGGACGTGGCATATGTAACTAATTGGAGTTAGTACATACTTTCGCCGAAAAAATGAAAACCCGTGTGAATAGTACACCAAAATCATTTATCATGAACCTAACTCGCTCAGAGTCAAAACCAGTGCTAAAGTGATTATAAATTTTCGTTTTGTAGGTATATAGGTATCATACAAGTTTATGAAGTCCCTCTCTTTATAAGCGACCTCTACCGATGTAAGCCATGTGAAACGAAACATCGCCGTCGGAGAAATGAGAGAGGGTTATGCCTTAAATATCGTGAATATAAATGTAGCTATTAGTACAAAACTTGTACTTAGTTTGGGGGTATAAATACCTCTGTTTGTCCTATATTTTGGCCGGCTTACACCAGCTCTCAAAAAACAAGCGTAACTAATATTAAATAACTATCCATAACATAAATACCTACCCTTAACATAAACACCTACGCAGTTAAAATACTTTAGTCGCTTTAATCCTTTAGTCGTTTAATAAAGTTAAAGTTTAACCTTTAATAACTATGTTTTCTTTTGCTTTAACATTATTTATATGATCGATTTTAATCTTTCGCGATTTGTATACACCATACAAAATAATTTTGCGGGTCTTAATCGCGTTAACTTAACTTATTTAAGGTATAAATACCTAGTACCCGGTAGTCTCTCCGCGACCAAGCTCGGTGCAAGACGAGCGAAACTTCGGAAACAAATAGGTATTTATACCTTTAATAAGTTAAGTTAACGCGATTAAGGCCCGCTTAATTATTTTGTATGATTATTCATATGACTTAGAACTAGGTACTACATATATCTACCACGAATCTCAAGAGAGACAAAGGGATTACTTAAAATTTTCCCGTAACTCTCTCACGAGTAACTGTAAAGTTTTAGAACTAATTCGATCATACTTGACAAATAGAAAACAAATTATTGAGATATCTATAATAAATTATAAAACAAAAATTGAAGAGACGTACTCCTCAAACGTGCGTTTCGTTACTTATGGTGTCCCCCAAGGGAGCGTGCTAGGTCCCCTTTTATTTATAATTTATATAAACGACCTACCACACTCAACCATCCATCCAATGACGTTATTTGCTGATGATGGCTCAATAACCATACCATGTAAAAATGCCTGTCAGTACGAATCTGACATCAATAACTCTTTAGCATCTGTAGTAGCATGGCTCAATAACAACAACCTTAGAATAAATCTCCAGAAAACAAGCCTTATGCAATTCAGTCAAAGTTTAAATCCCCCAAATGTAACTTTATCATATAATGGTACCATCGTAAATAAATCGGATAATGCTAGATTTCTTGGTTTGAATATAGATGCAAAACTAAATTGGAAAGATCACATTGACCATATAAACTCAAGAATTAGTAGTCTTTCGTTTGCTCTGTACAAATTAGCGCCAACCCTTAACACTAATGCAATTCTCACGGCATATTACGGACTAATTGAGTCTGTGCTTAGATACGGAATTTTATTTTGGGGTAACTCAACAAAGAGAGATATGGTGTTTAAGATGCAAAAAGGTTATATTCGTGCAATGTTCGGCCTTAAGCCAACAGACAGTTGTAAAACTATATTTGTCCAACATAAAATCCTCACACTCCCCTCATTATACATCTTGGAGGTAGTTCTGTTTGTCAAAAATAATCCACACCTATTCCCTCGTCTATCAGATAATGTTGTTCGTAGTCAACGTGACAATAGCAGGTTACAGATACACCCAGCGAATACAGCGCTGCTTCATAAAAGTATTATATGCATGGGTCCTGTAATTTATAACAAAATTCCAAATATGTAACATCAAACAAATAAATTAAAATGTATTAAAGACAAAACTTAAAACCATATTGATCCAGAAATGTTATTATAATTTAAATGATTTTTTAAATGACAAACTGTGCTAAACTTAACATATATATAACGGAATGGTCATCAGTACGGACGTCAATTGACTACGAAACGAAAGTGCATAGATGGCGCGCTTCGACAGAGTCTAGTGACGTTCGCTCGAGTTGAAGAGGGGGGATGACGGTTGACGTTCACCGGAGCAACGATAACTATCACTTCTCTTGGAGACTCCGGGCGGGCAACAAGTACCTAGAAACTGTCACTCGTTTCGTGTTCAGTAATACAAAATAGTTATAGTCAGTTTTGTTAGATTTGATTTGGTGTGATTATTGTGAACTTAGAGTAAGTATTTTGCGCTAAATAAAATACGAAGCACCTTTTAAATGCTCTTAATTTCACGAATCCAACAGCACTTTAAATTCATATATTCAGACTGATTGTACAGGATTGCACGATGGGCAGACATTCATTTCAACTATTCGTTTAATTAAATATAGAGTGTGTGTTGTTTGTGAATATTACAAGGCAACTGCACATATTATTGACCTCGTATTTTATTTTCACATTAAATGTTACGCCTGTTTTCTGTTCAATTGCGATCTTTTCGAGAGCACACGACAAAGAACTCTTATTTAGATGTAAATACAATTTATTCTCTACAACTAAAAATAAATAAGTGGTCTGTTGGTTTAGTAGTAAGTGATCCTGACTGCCAAGCCGGAGGTTGTCGGCTCGATTCCCATCGGATCCCGTCGGATACTTTTGTGCAAATAGCAGTATAATATTATTATGTAGGTATTTAGGAACAAACCTTCTAAGAAGCTTCTAAGTACGTTTACCAGAAAACTGGTTGTCATAATAGAAGGTCTGCGTAAATTGGTATCAGATAACCGAGTTTGAGTTGTCATAGAATTTGAATACATCAAACTCTTGCGTTACTGACTGACTGACAGACATCGCAGGGCTGAAACTACTGGGCTAAATAATCTGAAATTTGTCATTAGGTATAGGTAAGTTCGTTGGTGACCGTAGGAGTGCACTAAGAGGCATTTTCTGAAATTCCCACTGGATTGAGGTGAAACACGTTATGATGTCTTTGAACTTCCTTCTTTCTCTTAGCGTTATCCCAGTTTCAATCTGGGGTCCGCTTACTAGTCTAACCGGATTTGGCTGAATATTAGCTTTTCCACAGAGCGACTGCCTGTCTGACCTCCGCAACCCGAAGGGATAGCGACATTCCATGGTTTAGACTAGTGTCAGTTTATTTAGAAGGTACTGACGCCCTGTAACGACTGTCAAAGATCTTCATGACAACCGGGACCGACGGCTTAACGTGCTCACCGAGGCACCGGACAAGCGATTAAGGCTTGTGATATTTTAACTCAATAACGACAATATTAATTCTTCTTCTTCCGCCAGTATCTGGAAGTTCCTCGGGACCCTAAGTATTGGCATGGGGTCTCATTCCTTAAAACGTTTTCCGTCATTCTTAACTCTCTCAACAGATGGCTTTACTAGTATCGATTGTTATTGATGAATTTCATGCAATAAATAAAATAAGAAAATAAAGTTCTAAAATATGATATTTATTAATTAAAAAATCCCTTTATTACAATTAAATAAAAAAATGAAACATTTAATTGAATATGAATATTTTTGAAAAATATGATGTGCACTTCGTTGCTCTGGTGGCCAAAATACGTACTAGCTTGTAGTAAAACGTTACAATGAGTTAACTTTCACTCGGCATTCATAGATGGCGCTTTTACGTATGTATATATTTATTTTTATTTAATTTGGTATTAATCTGTAGATGGTAAAATAAATAAATATTTATTAAATAAACATCAAATATTTGAAAAAGTAAGATATTATGTTAACCAATGAACGGCCATGAGCATTTATTTTAAAAAGTACCTGTATAGGTACCTAGTCGAGCGATTGCGTTTTGTTTTTACATTTAAGTACGTAAAAGTAGTGTAATTTAAATTTTATACATAATAAAAACTTACTGTGTTTGTAGTAGTATTATATAATAAATTTTCATAAATTATGTTAATCAATATGCGTCTTACATTTATAGGTACCTACCTATAGTCTGTTCAAGATACGAAAAAATAAAATGTAAACAAACCATAAAATGGTTCTTTTAATGTCGCCTTCGCAACAAAAGTAGATTTAAGTTAAATACTCCAAGCGAAAGATGCAGTTAGTTTTACAAACATACGCCTGTCCCTTCAATTCATAAATGATACTGTATATTTTTTACCTTTTATTTTTTTCGTAGGTATCTTGAACAGACAATAGCAACTAATAAACAGTTGATGTTGAGTATGTTGTAAATCAAGCTAATGAAAAAAACAAAACCCAGGGTCGAAAACCAGGTATAATAATATACTTGCAAGTTTTTGGGCACTCGAGTATAGAAAACTTCATGTGACGCCCTGGTAAAGCAAGTTTGTATTGAAAAATAAACCTTATCTTAATATGAGTAAGGATGTTTATCGCAAAATTTGGTAATGGACTTTTCTAAATACTTTCATGGAAATTTATTCCTTACTACCATATATTTAAGGAACTTTGTCGCGCAAAACCTTGCAATTTTTATATTCCTGAGTACTCAAAATACTTTCAAGTATTTTAGTGTTTTGTGCGATAAAGTTCCGTAAATGTATGGCAGTAAGGAATATTATTTTATAAAAGTATCATAACTTCGGCCGTCTGCACATTTTCGGCTTGCGTTCATTTAAAACGTATTGAAGTTACAAATTTGCCACTCGAATTACAATCTTAGTTCATAATCTATATGTACAACCGTTACTTTCCGATTACGTTACACACTCTTTGCACACTGAGCGTCACTAGCGATTGCGCCATAGATTATACACATATACGATTGCGCCGTCGAAGCGTCAATTTCATATTTAAAGTACCTTACTTGCTGTGAATACCCACACTTCGGGGATTGATATTAGAACGGTCAGACATTCCTTTTTTATTGTTTTAAGCATTATTATTAGTAATTAGTGATTTTTACTATATTTTGAGATAGATTTTTCATTGTTTTAAGGGAAAATAGGAGGCCGCCAATAGAATACCAATTTTGAATTAAAACCGGATTCTCGGCCGTGGCCGACTAAAAGTAAATGCAGTCGGTTTTATAATTTCCAATTGTACAAATTCCATTGCCTTAATAAGAGAATTTGCAACGCATATAGGTAAATAAATCTATTTTACGTTTAATCGCCAAATACCGGCCGGGGTGATATTAGTTGAATCTCGAGAAATAATGTACACAAAATAGAGGCTGGCTTTAGAAACATTAAAGATCGTAATGTCGACCAGCCTCGAATTCGAGCCCAACTATACAGGCTGATTACTTTTCTTATTTTCTCAAAATTAAATATTTATTATACGTTTATTTATAATTTAAATGTAGGAGTTGATATTATTGAAAACATTTATATTAGCTTATTATGGTATGGAAATATAAGATATAAATTGCTCTTTGGAACTTGCTACCTTAACCCATGTTAATTACGTAGCTTAAAAATATAAATATATTCAATAATGATACTCTGGGCCAAAAATGATATGAATTTATTTTTGAAAAGATATCCAGAACTAATTATAATTATTTTGATGCTTACTTTGTTATAAATTGTAATACTTACCTAACGTTATTTAAGTGCAAATAAAAAAATACTTTACCTACTATTAAACAAATACGATTAATAACGTATACATAGTGAGACTCCTGCCAAAATAAATCATATTAATAATATTTATCCGTCTTAATTTAAAACATCCTATACCCGGCCGATATTTGGGAACGACCGACCATGGCCCGTGAATGGCGAACTTTAGGGATTTTTCGTTCTCGACGCATATAAACCTTAGTACTTTTTCCTTGTAGTAGAAATGTCAACCTTATGCCCATAAACATGAAATAGATTTATCCAAAACCGCATCGGAAGCTATCCTTTCGTTGCAAATTGATGGTGCCAGACCGATTCCAAAACAGAAAAACCGTAAGGATGCCGACATTTAGCGTATTTACCCTACTACTAAATCTATTCAAACGAGCCCAAACACTACTAGTTTATCATGTGTAGTTTAGGAGTTCCTGTGACCACCTTCCGGCTTCATCATCAGACCAAGGCAACCTCACAAGGTCATAGGTTTTGTCAAATCTATTCAAACGAGCCCGAACACTACTAGTTTATCATGTGTAGTTTAGGAGTTCCTGTGACCACCTTCCGGCTTCATCATCAGACCAAGGCAACCACACAAGGTCATAGGTTTTGTCAAGTCTTGTCAAACGAGCCCAAACACGACTAGTTTATCATGTGTAGTTAGGAGTTCCTGTGACCACCTTCCGGCTTCATCATCAGACCAAGGCAACCTCACAAGGTCATAGGTTTTGTCAAGTCTTGTCAAACGAGCCCAAACACGACTAGTTTATCATGTGTAGTTTAGGAGTTCCTGTGACCATCTTCCGGCTTCATCATCAGACCAAGGCAACCTCACAAGGTCATGGGTTTTGTCAAGTCTATTCAAACGAGCCCAAACACTACTAGTTTATCATGTGTAGTTTAGGAGTTCCTGTGACTACCTTCCGGTTTCATCATCAGACCAAGGCAACCTCACAAGGTCATAGGTTTTGTCAAGTCTATTCAAACGAGCCCAAACACTACTAGTTTATCACGTGTAGTTTAGGAGTTCCTGTGACCATCTTCCGGCTTCATCATCAGACCAAGGCAACCTCACAAGGTCATAGGTTTTGGCAAGTCAATTCAAACGAGCCCAAACACGAGTAGTTTATCATAATATGTAGTTTAGAAGTTCCTGTAACCATCTTCCCGGCTTCATCATCAGACCAAGGTGCATTCACAAGGTCATTCATCACTGCACCATTTCAATGTTACCGTAACATAGCCACCAAATTTACGTAAGTATGTCAAATATCAGCTTTATGGAACAGTGTACAAAGTGCATTCCAAATTTTGAACGGAAAGACACGAAGTCATAAAAATATCGCTAGATGTTTTAACGCCACCGGTACATACGTAAAATAGGTACCTACTAGATCGGTTGATCGTGTTATAACCTTGAAATGAGGCACACTTGGGTGACAAGGTGAAATATCATAATATTTCTACATTTTAGACAGAATGCTTTTTTATTATAGCGCCATCTCTTCTTTTTAATTTAAAATAACATTGCTTACAAAATGAGACGTAAGATGTCGCTACCATCGACTCCCATTTTTTCGTCGCTAGCGCCATCTGTTGTATTATTTACGGTATTAACAAGTACTTATAAAAATAAAGGTCTAATATTAAGGATCTAACGTGGCCAATTTTTATGGACGACTTGCGGCATCTGTACTGTAAAGTATTATATTTATCTATGGTATTGGCAAACAGCAACACACAACTCCTCAAATCACGATTGGTTTAGATGATTTAAATAATGATTTCACATCAAATTTTCAACTAGATCATCAAACCAGGCGTCATACTATAGATTATATTGCTAGGCTTCCCCGTCCTAATATTGAAGCTTTTTATTTTTCTCCCGTTGCATTGGGTGAGATAAAGAAAATTATCCCATCTTTTAAATCCAACGCTGTGGGTTTGATTCTATCACCCGCCGCATGATCATCCAGATCCTTGATCATCTGATCCTTCCTATATCCCACATTGTACATTTTTCAATTGACGGTGGCTCTTTCCCCTCCCTTTTGTATAAAGCCTTTGTTATTCCCCTTCCTAAGATTACGAACCCGTCTCTCTCTAACCATTTCCGTCCAATTTCTATCCTGCTCTTCTTATCCAAAGTGCTTGAAGCCCGTGTACATGAACAGCTGTCTGAATTCGTTTATCAAAATAACCTGCTCAGTCCATTACAATCTGGCTTCAGGCCCGGTCATAGCACTACTTCTGCTCTCCTGAAAGTGACTGGCGATGTTAGGGCAGGCATGGAGGACACTAAGGTCACTGTGCTGACTTTGTTCGACTTCTCAAACGCCTTTAACACCGTCAATCACGATATCCTTCTATCGATCCACTTGTAACGTTTATTCGTGTGTGTAGAGAGATAAATTAAAGAAGCATAGCGTTCGTTACAAAATATAATTGCTAAGAAGCGTTACACAATATAAACCCGGTAGCTAGTAGCAAGAGTTAAGACTCAGGGCAGGGTAGGCAGGCCTGCCTGCCGAGACGAGACTTCGGTCCTCCAGAAGAGAAGGCAGCACTTAACTGAGGCAGCGTCCAGGATTAAAGAGGGGCCGATTCGCTGTCGCGCTGCGGTATTTATGTGCCGCAAGTGAGCGAGGCGGCCAGTCAGAAGTAGTGGGGGTACCGCGACGACTCCCACGTCACACACTCTCCCCTTTAGGCCGGAATTTTTCCTGCGGGAAAAATTCCCTGGCCCCCTGTCGCCGACAGCACCTGGAATAGAGAAGGCGAAGTGGTGTCAGTCTTTTCAGTTGCAAACACCACTTAAAAGAAATTTGGTGATGTATAACCCCCCAACCATTCATAAATCACGCATTCAATGGACCCCTTTAACAACAAAAAAAATCCTTCATATCTCGCACACATGCCAGACACACTCACAACCAGTGCACTAGCTATCATTCAAACCAATCCGGCTCCTGCTTGAATGCAAAACACGTCGAGGATTACACATAAGCATAACTGAGATAGTCTTGAATAAATAGTTAATATTTATTAGTGACACTTCAAAACAATAGTTTAGAATTCTTAAATATAAGTTAAGTTAAATAAAATACAAAAGAGCTGCTCAGTTTATGGAATATCAGTTATAATATTACTGCATAAAACAATTAAAACAAAAAGGTCAACGCGACAACAAAAGAGTGAGTGACAGGTCATAAAACTCAACGCAGGTAGTCGAGACGAATGTAGGCGAGAGTAAGCCTTATGTGCGCGGGATAAGGTATTATTTACAAAGCGCGCTAGCGGCTCGCTAAATAGAATGGGTTAATATTAATAACTCCGAGCATACTTTATAACATAACGTAAACAAGGTGATTAGCACAACAAATAGATTCAAGAAACTTCGAACCCGTGAGACACAGTTGATTACAGTTTTAACCACTGAGTCAAAACAAAAAGGATTTTAAAGATAAAACAATTCGGTATTACTATAACGACCATTATGGACTGTGGGTGAGCAGAAGTAATTATATCAACAAATTTGACGAGATTTTTGTATGAGATTAATAATTATTGTTTGTAATTAATTAATTTTAAATCTTTAATATGCCATTCACCAACTGGCTTGCCAGTCATATCAGGCAATTTGTAAACTAAAGGAGACTTTTTAGCTACAACTTTGCATTTAATAAATTTAGGAGCGAGTTTTTTATTGAAATATTTATCTTTATCGCTTAAATAGTAAGTACGCCGCCACACAATATCGCCGACATTGAATTCGGCCGGTTTACGACAAAGATTATAAGAATTACAATTACGTTGGTGAGCGGCTATCAAAGCGGCCTGTACCTTTTCGAAGATAGGAGACAAATGGCCGAGGGCCTCCGCATATGTATCACGCGGTTCGAAGACAATATTAGGGTCAGATTTGTTGACCACATAGTGTGACCCACAAGTAACCAATTCACGACCAAAGACCAGAAAAGATGGAGAATAGCCAGTTACCTCGTTTACTGCGCAATTTATTGCAAACTGAATCTTAGGAACGACTAGATCCCAAACGCGCTGATCTCGTTCGATAAAAGTAGAAATAGCCGTCATAATAGTTTTATTATAACGCTCGACTGAGTTTACATGGGGTGTATACAGCGGCGTATAATGCAAATTAGGAATTTTGTATTTAGTTATCAAATTTTTAAATGTGGAACTAATGAACTGCTTACCATTATCGAGAACAATAGTTGACGGAATACCATGGACCAACAAAACATTTTCTTCTAAAATTTTAGTAATTATTTCGGCAGTAGCTCGTTTAATGGGAAAAAGCATACAATATTTGGAAAAACAACAAGAAACAACAAAAATAAAATTGTTAAGCCTTCTAGAAGTAGGTAGTGGACCAATTAGATCAATGCTTAACATCTGGAATGGTTTAAAACAAGACTTAGATCTACCCATATTACCTAAGGTTGAATGGTTTTGATGTTTGTGAGCTATACAAACATCACACGAATTCACAGCCTTAACAACGTCGGAATACATATTCGGCCAGTAATAATTTAATGCCAAGCGCTTGTAGGTTTTAAAAATACCTAGGTGACCAGCCGTGGGCAGCGAATGGTTCTCAGCAATAATCCAAAAATCAGCAAAAGTCGCCCCACGTTGGGCGCCAGTGTAACGTTTATTCGTGTGTGTAGAGAGATAAATTAAAGAAACATAGCGTTCGTTACAAAATATAATTTATTTATTTATTTATTTATTATCTTTATATACACTTAGCGTATAAAGGTGGACTTAATGCCTTAGGCATTTTCTGCCAGTCTACCTTAGAGTGGTGCAGAGATTAATGGTAGGTGTATTTTAGAAGTGCAGTTTGACTTATATATTTAATATAACTTAATAGGTATGATAAACGCATACAATACATAAACTTTAATCATAATAATACATAAATACATATTATATATAATTGCTAAGAAGCGTTACACAATATAAACCCGGTAGCTAGTAGCAAGAGTTAAGACTCAGGGCAGGGTAGGCAGGCAGGCCTCCTCCAGAAGAGAAGGCAGCACTTAACTGAGGCAGCGTCCAGGATTCAAGAGGGGCCGATTCGCTGTCGCGCCGCGGTATTTATGTGCCGCAAGTGAGCGAGGCGGCCAGTCAGAAGTAGTGGGGGTACCGCGACGACTCCCACGTCACACACTCCTATATCATGATCTCACCAGATGCACTGAAATGGTTCTCAACTTACCTTCAGGAACGCCAGCAGTCTGTTCGATGCGATGAAATTACATCTAGTTGGCGAGACATTAGCTCTAGTGTTCCTCAAGGTGGCATTCTCTCTCCTTTACTCTTCTCTATTTTTATTAACTTCTTAACTCCCAATCTTCGATGTTCGTAGCTCTTTATGCTGATGACTTGCAGTTGTACCCAAGCGAGAGTGGATGATCTAACAGTGGCCATTTCTGAAATAAATAGGGACCTTGAGTCAATGATGGACTGGTGTTATAAATTCGGCTTAGCCGTTAACCCAGCGAAGTGCCAGGTCATTACTATAGGCAGTCGACGCTCTATGTTTTTCGAAAAAACAAAATGCGACCAAAAACGCTAGCAAAAAACCTGTTTACATAACACAAAGCCTATTTGTCTACTGCGATCAAAACATCCTCATCGCAGGCGTCGTATCAGCTAAAATCGCCATCGACGTCTATTTATTCACGTTTTCTCAGCATTCTTCACTTGATATTCTCCAGCTAGTTTACCCCACTCGATAAACTAACTCTACGTAAGCATTTTCAAATATATCCGTATCCGATGGCACATTAAATGATATTTATCTGGACGTAAAGGCGTCAAAAGCGGCGATAGCCTATTGGTGTACGTAACGGACTGCCGAGACGATGGTTTCGGGTTAGACTAGTATTCGAAGTTAAGTGTGTATTAAAAATGTTCATTATCGCTCACTTAACAATGTGCCCGGTAGATAGCAATAGGCTCGCCCCCTATTACATTGTGACCGAAACATAACTGAAGAAGTGTGGGTGTGTAATACACCTCTGCCTACTCCTTCGGGGATAAAGGCGTGAAGTTATGTTATGTTACGTAAAGGCGCCATTTTGCCCGTTTCATCGTCCCAGGCTGGGCTAGATTCAATTTTCTCTGTGGGGAACATGGAGTTTAAGTTTAGTCGATACAATTATTGTTATATGGCATGGAACATGTTTTCTTGTTAATGTCGATTGTCGATGTAAGAAAAGATTATAGCTAGCAAGTCGTTCGTGCGGCGTAATTTTGTTACTATGCTTGCGAACCGAAGACTTTATCACTCAATGCATACATACAGGAGGAGGAAGAGGCTACGGTCCGCCATTTGCAACAATCTTATCTCGAGCTTTATTCACCCTCATGAAAATTGGCATGCTCTTCGGTTTGGTAGTTTTAGAGGTAGGTATCGTGTCTTTTTTTAGGATGTCTCGTATCTGGTCAGAGAACATCCGCCCAGGTCTTTCCTTTCCTTCTGTCCTACTCACATTTGCCCTATGATGTAGATATTTTAGTTAAGTATTTAAACATTTGCTCACCAGAATGAAGTCTAATATACTTATTACCTATATTGTAGGTAAAAATGTCTCATCATCCTCCTAGCGTTATCCCAGTCTCAACCTGGGGTCCGCTTTCTAGACTAACCGGATTTGGCGGCATATTAGCTTTTCCACGGAGCGACTGCCTGCCTGACCTCCGCAACCCGAAGGGATAGCAATATTCTATGGTTTAGACTAGTGTCAGTTTATTTTAAAGGTACTGACGCCCTATAACGACTGTCAAAGATCTTCATGATAGCCGGGACCGACGACTTAACGTGCTCTCCGGAGCACGAGACAAGCGATAATTAACAATTCAATACGCACATAACTCTGAAAAGTCAGTGCTGCGCGCCGTGGATTCGAACCCGATACCCTCTGTATCTGAGTTGGCATCTCCATCCACTAGGCTATCGCTGCTATAGTAGGTAAAAATCTCTATACGCCTATGATTGTGAGTAAATTCAAAATATACTTACTTATTGCATTTTCGTCACAGAGCTGGATTGGATAAATAGAATTGGGTTTGGCATGAGGTACTTCTACTGAAGTTATCATCTTATGGGGAAAAGTTTATATAACAGACTAGCTTAGCCAGCTTACCGTTCGAAACGCCAGTGATCCCAATCTCAGTTACAGGTTAGAATCGTTGAAGCCATAAAGATCCTTCTGCGTAATCTAGCATCTCGTCTGAGGCGATCCCTGCGATAATACTGTATATTTGTCTTATTCTATTATCGTAGCATTCGATACTACAGCCAAATTTGTTCTATATGCATAGCCTGCATGGTTTCTGCAATTATTTAGGTACTAGGAGACTACGGGGTTAGCTACCTGCTTCCTGAGCGCTATGAGTAACATGCCTTCACGTAAGCGAAACTTAAAGAGTATTTTTATGACGATAGGCAGCAGGCTGACTATGAATAGTTTTGACATTACCGAAGTCCATGAGCAGCAGTTAGTACTTATCGATGGTATAAACCGCCAGGTAGCCGACTCTTATACCAGAAATAATAATGTAAGATTATATACTTACCAGAAATAAATCAAGCAGGTGGATCGCCTTATGGTAAGCGATTGCCGCCACCCATGAACACCCCAAACACTAGAAGAGTCACAAGTCATTGAAAGAGGGCAGTACTGTCCCGGTCGAGCTGAAATTAGCAAGGTTTCCTCAATAAAGTGCCACCATTGTAACCTCAAAACTAAGCGACAACAGTTGTGTCCTATCTCTCTTTAAACCTTAATAAATAAAGTTTTAGAATATAAAACAAAGAAACAAAAGTGACTTTATGTTTGTCCTGCTACATTTTCCCGCAGTACCTAATTTAAAATGTTATTGGATGAGGCATAAATACCAACTGACTGTAGAAACATAATTATGTAAACTCAAAATAATGGGAGTTAGTACTATAATCTGTGGTACTTGCTTTCGTTGCCCATCTTTAGGCACCATTTGCGACAGTACCTCTTTAGTGCCCAGCGTGAGATGGCTCTTATTGATATGGACCTTTCAACCATTTAGTGCCAACTCCATGCTTGTTAGTGTTGGGTGCGTGTGACCGGGTATGTGGCTAGTAGTATCTAAGGGTTATGTGGTACAATGCAACTGGGTGTGACATTCGTGGGTTCACTGCAGGGTTCAGTTGAAAACCAGCGTCGGGCTTCAAGTCCGACATATGCTGAACTGAACACCTGATTGCTGCTGCTCATTTTTAAATATTAATGTTTATTATGTGTGCTTTGCTTTTGTATTGTTATTCCTTTTATTATCATTTGTGTTATTATATTTTTTTATCTGGCTTATATACCTGCTTATACACATGCTTTTAATCTGTTTTTTTTTTGTTTGTTTTGTTACGTGAGTGTTGTGATGATTGCAGCAATAAAAGTTTCTTTCTTTCTTTCTTTCTTTCTTTCTACTACTATCATTGTTGCCGAGAAAATGAAAGCACGTATGAATAGCACACCAAAACCATTCATCACGAACGTTACTCGTTCAAATTGAGTCAAAATCAGTGCAAAATCGATTATAAATCTTCGTTTTGTACCTACCTACCTACCGATGTAAGCCATGTGGAATGAAATGTCGAAAGAGGAAAATAAGAGTGTCTATGCCATAAATATCGTATAGGTAGTTAACGAGATTAAGACTCATTAAATACACAACTAAAACAATACATACGTAAATATAAATGAAGCTAACAGTATTGTACTTATTTTGGGGGTACAAACACCTCTGTTTGTCCTATATTTTGACCGGCTTACACCAGCTCTTAAAGACGGGCGAAACTAATTAAAACAACTATCGTTAACATAAATAGGTACCTACCCTTAACATTAACACCTATGTCCAGCCGTGGACTTCAGACAGGCTATTGATGATGATGATTTTTAAGCTTCGATAAATTTTACAACCATCTATATATTTTTAGATTGTCTGATCAAAACTCATAAAATAGTTACTTAATGGACACTACATCTGAACCACCAATCTCTATAATAGAAATTAAATCATTGCTTCTAATAGTAACTTACTATCATTAAATGCATTCTTCTGCCCATAATATAAGCACACGTCAACCGTATACCGTGTCCTTCATCAATACTATTCCATGAACAATGCAAGAAGTAACTCCTAAAATAACTTACTAAATGGAAAAATGGAGCGTAGGTTGTATGTTATTAAAATGGAAAGAACAGTTCAAAACATTTTATTTCTCACAGGGCAGACTGTTTGCGATTGTAAATAAAAGTAAGTTTCTTTAATGTGGAAAGGAAATAGCGTATTATTTCTTTTACGAAAATATACTTCCTTTATGTTATGAGTCAACGACCGTCAGTAACGTAAGACTTTGAACCTTATAGGCAAAAGGTACTGTATGCAAGCACAATTTCTCGCTAGTACACTGCCTATCTAGTCTGCCAGCACTTTTCAATGACTAAATTGTGTCCTTACCCTTCTCATAGTGGGGAGAGGCCAGTGCCCTGAAGCAGCTATGATGATAACATTACTCATGTAGGATGCTATCACTGAATGTTCGACGGGCATTGAGTTCGAGTCCATGACGCGCACCACTGACTTTTCAAAGTTAATTGTTAAAATTATCGCATGCCCCGTGTCTCGAAAAACACCTTAAGCTGTAGGTCCTGGCTTTCATTCAGACCTTAAACAGTGGTTATAGGGTAGTCAGTATATATATATATCCACCTCT
Source organism: Euclidia mi (assembly GCA_944739405.2). Lineage (NCBI taxonomy): Eukaryota > Metazoa > Arthropoda > Insecta > Lepidoptera > Erebidae > Euclidia > Euclidia mi. Next base: position 9,949,907 of record OX123205.2, on the reverse strand, counting down.
GAATAATCTGACACTAGTGTAAAACACAGAATATAGCTATCCCTTCGGGTGGTGGTGATCAGACAAGCTGTCGCTCTGTGGAAAAGTTAATATTCAGCCAAATCCGGTTAGACTTGTAACCGTACCCGTGTAAAAAACGTGTGCAACTTGGATCATGCTAGGAGGATGATGGCGAATGGTACAATCATTATGGAGAACAGACGCGAAAAAATCACTTAATGCGGACGCCAGTTTGACACGAGTTCACCACGCTATCCAAGTACGGGTTGGCAGACTTGTCGGACATGCCTTTTGTTTATTCTCGCGATATTTTCGTTCACCGTTTAGCAAGCAACAATTAATTATCAATTAATACATACTCAAATTAAAGTCAGGATGCGTAGTGGATTTGCATTGAATTCGTTACCCTTTGTGTAGCAGTATGTTAATCTCTCTACTAGCACTGCCGTCTCTAATGTACTCAGCTAATATAATATATGTACCTACTTCCGAAATAATCAAACTAATAAACAACTTTATTTTTAATATACATGTACATATCGTGCAAACCTGAACGATGTCTACTTCCTTTTATTGTTCTATGCTACGCGATTTCGATATACTCTATACAATAAATTGTTCGTAATAATTAGAAGGTACAATTACCCCCTAAAGGGTTTACACTACTAATACTTAAAATAACATTGCAAGATTATTTTGCGCTAAATGAAATACGAAGCACCTTTTAAATGCTCTTAATTTCACGAATCCAACAGCACTTTAAATTCTTGTATTCTGTTTTGTCTGATTGTAAAGGATTGTACGATGGCCAGATATTCATTTTAACTATTCGTTTAATTAAATACAGAGTGCGTTGTTTGTGAATATTACAAGGCAACTGCAAATTTTATTGACTTCGTATTTTATTTTCGTGTTAAATGTTACGCCTGTTTTATGTTCAATTACGATCGTTTCGAGGGGAAACTACAAAGAACTATCCTATGTATAATATAAAAATGAATCGCTGTATGTGTTGCTAAATGCAAATCTCGAGAGCAACTGAACCGATTTCGCTAATTATTTTTTATAATATTCTTTGAAGTACTACGAGGATGTTTCTTGAGAGAAAAAAACAAATAAGAATCGACTGGTGCCGGCGGCCCTATCCCTTATTCCTTCTCCCTCATCCCATTCCTCATCCTATCCCTTTTCCCAAGCCCAAGGGGCGGCAACGCTCTTGTGAATCCTGTGGTGTTGCTTGTGTCCATGGGCGGCGGTAATTGCTTACCATCAGGCGATCCTTCTGCTCGTTTGTCGCCTATTGCCATAAAATAAATTGTTCTGCCATGGCCCGGTAATTTTCACATTGCCCCTTCGTGACCCATTGAATACTTTTAAACCCAAGCTGGTTCCATTAAGGTTAAATAATTCAGATTTATTCATTCATCACTAAACTATACGTCGATCGACAGTAGGTATTATTTTAAAACAAGGCGGGAATGTTGCGACCCGGTATTTTATTTTGACAGCCCGGTACCAGGTCGCGACCCGGCAAATGGGAAACGCTGATATAGAAATAACAGGCCTGTTGCTATAGTGGTATGTGACTCTGACTTCTTAGGTTATCGTTTCGATTCCCACCTATGTCAACTTTTTTGTGCGGATAGTACTATAATATAATTATGTAGGTATGTATTTAGAAACATACCTACTTCTAGTAAGCTTCTACGTACGTTTAACAGTTAACTGTTTGTCATAGAAGAAGTTCTTCGCATGTGTTCTTCCTGACCTTAGGAGTGCACTCAGAAAGAGCTCATCAATATTCCCACGGGATCGGGCAGAAAGGGTTAAATTAAAAATAAATATGCGGGCGTAGCTCCGGGCGTCCTCCAGAATTTAATGATTCCTCCATAAGAATATATTTGTTAATTGCTCCAAGCTACAGTACTAAGAATACGTCAAACCATCAATCCCTGTCATGAAGATCTGTGACAGTCGCTACAACGAGTAGTACTCTATAATAGCCCGTCACTGGTCTATGGATCATCTGTTTCCTCATCTTTTCAGGCGCAATTATTTATATGTTGTTTTGTACAAATAGTTTAATTTCCAGGATCTCCTTTGAACGATTTGCCAACAGAAGCACTGTCCATTTATCACAACACTGTATCATTATGCCGCCATGACAGATAGACAGATTTGAGACCCGACGCGCTAGATTTTTCATCGTTAACCTGTCAAAATTTGAATTTCGAAACCATTTTAACAAGATGGCGTTTATTATTTTCTTTTTATGAACTTTGCTTGTTTTCTTTTTTCTAATATTCGAATAGATTTATTTATTGATTATCCAACAAAGAGAGGACTATGTTCAGCAGTGGACACAGTAGGACCGTTGATGATGAGGATGGTTTGTTCGAATGTCGCTTACGGCTTTTAACTTATTTTAGTTAACAGTGATATGGTCTTTGTGGGTTAAGCTGACGCTTTTTATAAACCGTCATTGGTGCCTGGGTGTAGACTTCTCATTGAGATATAGCCGTTCACAGTATATACAACACCCTAATACAAAATCATCACGAGAAAAAAGAAACCTCATCAGCATTACCGCCATCTAAGTCGATTCCCTTACAAACGAACTTACAAAACAACTCAGTTCCTAAGCTTTTAAACGTCTAAACAATATGTAGCCTTATTAAAATCAGAGCTCCGACTTCGTCACTTTCTGTTTTCAATGCATTTAAATCGACTTATTTGTATTCTCAATGTTTATTCAAGTTATTAGGGGGAGACGCTTGAAAAATATGCTTAGAAAGTCTTCGAAATGAGTTCGCAGGTAAGATTTGGACGGGATGGTAATAGGCGATGAATTCTGTAAGTAGTTAGAGTTTTGTAAGCCGATACTGCTACATAGATAAGTTGTGTAAACCGATATTTGGCAATGCTACATAGATGGCTGTGATGTAGGTACCGAAGCGCCCTCCAATAAAAAGCCGTTAAACAAAAATAACAATTAGGTAACTACGAATAACTAGAAAAAAGTACTGCCATCTCACGTAGACCACAAAACTATTATTGTTGTATGAGTACTTAAGCTGCGCGTCCACTGGATCGGAATCGGAGCGTACGGAGCGGAAGGATTTGTTGCTTTGTATTAATTTCTATGAAACTGCGTGCACTGGATCGGCATTTCTGCGCCTGAGACCGGTATTTGTGCTGATGACGTCATCCCCAGTGAACGCATCATTCGGATTCCGAGCGTTTCAAGTTCTGACGTGTTTGCGACGTTAATATAGTGAAGTTCAAAAAACTTTTTTCGAGTCATATGAATGCACCCAAAAATTATATTTTTATCTTCTAATTAATCAGAATATAATGTATGATATTCTCCGAAAAATCATCTTTTTGAGTTTATATTATGAATCCATATCTTTCGTTTCCTCTTCTTTCTCTCTTCGTGTTCTGATAAAATACATATAATTACAACAATATCCTCGTCACTATCCTCCATAATGCAAATGAACGTTAACAAGCGATGACGGATGCTTTAAAAATATCTAAATTGCCGATGCTGAATCCGAATGCAGTAGACGCACGCCATCGGCATTTTGTAAATGACGACGCTCCGTCCGCTCCGTACGCTCCGATTCCGATCCTGTGGACGCGCAGCTCTATACAGTATTCAGTTTGTTTTAGTTTTTAGTTCTGTTCCGATTAACTAATCGGAATTTAGTACAGACCGCCTAATATCTTTGCTGCCAATGCTTAACTATACAGGCGGACAGCAGAATTTTGAATTTTTATTCTCTTTAAAAAATATCCATTAAATAATAAGTATTGTAGTACCTATTATATATTTGTGTACGCCTGCGTCATCATCTTCGACCTAGGTCTTGGATCTGAAGGTCTTGGTCAGATCCAAGATCTTGCAAGTTTACTTACTGGTCTAACAAGATTTGACAGGATTTAGTTTTTCTACAGATCGACTGCCGTCTGACCTCCGCAACCCAAAGCGACTGACAAGGATATTCATGGCGGTAGGGACCGACGACTTTACGTGCTCTCCGAGGGACGGGGCGGCGATACTTACAATTTATTACGCACATAACTGCGAAGAGTTGCCAGAATACCAGCGCTGCGGCAAAGTTTGTCTCATCATTAGCTGAAGCAGCCTCCAATTTTGGCCTCACTAATGCTGTTCCTTCTAATTTCTTGTATTAGACTTTAGTATTATTTTATTTTGATTGTGTTTTCTATTATTTATTGCTGTGAGGCACAAAATAAACATTTTCTTTCTATCTTTCTTTCTAAAACTCAGAGCGTACCGTGGGAACCCGTGACTTTGTAACCCATACCTTCTACGTAAAGCCCACTTTCGCAATCCACCGCTGGACATCGACCACTCATAAATTGCGTCACAATAGCATTGTGACTATTGGGAGTCATATACTTGTAGTACAGGGAAGATATTTTTTTAAACGAAGTAAAATTATAGTAGGATGAAACCTATTGGAGAACGAAGAGAATATAGCAAAAATTAAAGGAAAAATAAATTTCGGGCGATCTGAGGTCGGGAAGTGGATGGAGTTGCGATTTTACGGGTAAAAAAAGGGTTTATCTCGATTGCCAGCAAAACTACAAGTCCTAAAAATGTTAATGGCAATGTTGTAAAAAGATCTTCAACTTTTGTATTTACGCTTTATTCACATAACGTCAAAACTTATGTGCAAAATTCAAATAATCAATAGGGTTCGAAGTTGAGTTTTCCTTCTCTTAGCATTAGCGTATTTTCTTTAAGCGCCTCTTACGACACTCACAGAATGAAATGGGTTTGTGACATTCTGTATTCTAAAGGCCTGTTCAGACCTAAGCGGTATTCGCTACCGTCTGCGGCAGAGAAAACCCAGTGGGTATGCGGTAATATTACTGTTCAGTCCTAAGCGGTATTCGCTATCCTTGTGGGTAGAATAACGCGCGGTAGTCGAGTTTCGCTCAGAGAGGTAAGAAATTTAGGTCGCTTTAGCCGCGGTACTTGATACCAAATACCTGAGCGAAACCCGCGCGGTATGTACCTCTACCCACAGCGGCAGCGAATATCACTCAGGTCGCTCTAGCCGCGGTACTTGATACTAAATACCTGAGCGAAACCCGCGCGGTATGTACCTCTACCCACAGCGGCAGCGAATATCGCTCAGGTTTGAATAGGCCTTTAATCCGTCACCAAACGGAAATGCCTACTCTTATAGTAAAAAGAAAATATAAATATTATCTCTCTCAGATCACTAATATCCCATTTTCCGAAGCATCATAAGTCTGAAATGCTTAAGATATAAGATAAGATAGCTTGATATAATGTAAGATAAGATATGTTCTCGTGGTGTAATCCACAGTGCAGCGCGGCAGGCACGCGTCCATTCTAATAGCGCTAGTTTTATGTGCTAAGATGAAATCATACTGGTTTATATTCGTGACGGGGCGTTTCTAAAGTCTTGTTCTGTTAGACAGACAATTAGTGTAGATTAATACCTACCTAACGATACTCGACATAATAGAAAAAATGCATTTACATGTGTAAGAGTAGGTCTTATACACGTAGGTAAATTAAATCAAAACATTATCAAAATTTTATTGTACTGTTTTGTCCGCGCTACCACAATTTATATTGCTGCCAAATTGCCACATTGCCAAAACCACGGACAAACAAACGGACATGGCGAAACTGCAAGATTTTCTTGTAGTTTCTACGAAACTCTAAAAATTGTACGTTTCTGCTTCTAAAAGCCATAGGAATATTGCGGTGGCGCGTTTGACTTTACGGTCGTGAAACAAATAATAAATATTCTTAACTTCAAAAGGAAGCGACAGCCTTGCGGAGAAAGTGCTATGCAGACGGTTTCAGGTTAAAACGCACGACGCACCGCTGACTCTACGAATTAACGTGAGTTAAATATCGCTTGCTAAACAGGACACTAAAACATCAAGTGAAGAAATTGCAGGTTTCCTCAAGATGTCCAAGAGTTCTCCATAATGTTTCCAGAAGACATGTGAAGCATACCAACTCGTACACACGAATCCAGCATAGTGCATTCTGACTCAACTATTCTCTTTTTCTTCTAGTGAGAAGAGACCTGTGCCCAGTAGTTTAGCGGGACAGTGTAGGTATATGTCGCAGGTATTTAGCAAAAGCCGTAATATTATAATTTCACTAGTGACATTATTATTGTGTGACTTAGCCTTTTAAACATCGCTAAAGTGCCACTTTTTTCGTTTTATCAGAATGGTCATTGTAGTACATTCGGAAGTCTGTGCGACTGATTAAGTCAATCGACCAATCAGAATACGCAGGGCTCCCACTCATTATGAAACTAGATTTATTATAATATCACTATTGCGGGGCAGTGAAATTACAATTCACTGAAGAAGCCCGTGATATCATACTAACCAGTAGTTTTTGACTATCATCTGGGTTATTATAATTTCACTAGTGAAATTATAGTATCACGTTTTTGACTAAATCCTTGCGACATTTATACAGGGCTGATAATTATAAGGTATATTATGATAAGAAAGAAATAATGCTTGCTTTCAATAGGAAATCTATTCATATCTTATACTTCATAATCTTCTTATTCATTCATCATGTCATCTTTCAGAATATCAGTGATTGGCTCTAAATTTTATCAAGCAGTTTCAGTAAAGTCGTAGCAGCGCGTAATATCTTCCCGTATATGTTCACTCCTCGGTAAAACTTGCTACTAGGATCATGTAAGCGTAGTTTAGTCACTTCTTGCATTCGTAAGGACTTAGCAATAAGCCGGTGTTCCACTAGACAGCTTAAGTACATCTGTACACTGCAGGAGCTTAGCGTGCTTGTGCCTTGATTGTGAGTTTGTGCTGCAGTGGAATATGGCGTTTCACGCGCTAGGTTTTAGTTTGAATGCATAGTTGAAGTGATGGGTAAAATGGTCGCAATTAATGGTGTGCCGGCAGTTGTGGGTTTATTTCAAAGGGATTAAAAGTTAAAACAACGGTTATGCTGATTCAAGATTGTTGTCCGTTAGTGTGGTTTTCGCAGCTCTTAATTTTATTGCTTGGCTTTGATATGTATATGACCTTCATCATCAATCATCATCATCATGGCACTTGGAACAGTGTACTTCATCCATAATATATTTATATGTACTTACTTACTTAAATTACCATGTCAGTTAACTATTCCAGCCGAATAACAATTTATCCAAAAAATATGACGAAATGCAAAATAATTTTCCATAATGTGAATGTTCGAGAGTTATTTGAAAAAGCTATAAACATTTAGGCGTAGAACTCTTGCAGTCGTAATAAAATTGATCTAATACATACCTACTTACTCTGTATATTTTAAATAATTTAGTTTATTATATCAAATAATTTAAGTATATTGAAATGTAATGTAAGTTTAATATACGTAAATGTCCTGTACCTATGTCAAAAATAAGGCAGCTTTGTTCCGTTTCCCGCGCTTTGTACTTCACAAAGGAAGCGTCCGTCCCTCTAATTATTACATACCTACATAGGTACTGCTTTAGAACTCGCGAGTACAGCTAACAACGCTTTCAGTGGGGTAAAAATGTCCAGTTTGACATTAATTCTGACTTTTCAGTCGCATAAAACTAAATAAGGTGGGTGAACCATGAAAGGCCATGCTCCTTTGAAGGCCAACTATAAAAAAGTGATAGTTATTGACATGTGATGACAAATTCCTTCCATTCACACTAAAGCACAGATATAATAAAAAAAAAAAACGTGTTTATATTTCTATGCACTATACTGCCGCGTGCTTCGTGGACTTCCGTCGTCGACGTTAAAATAGTAATTCGCACACACCAAAAGGTATTTTTTGTGTAAATTGCCTATTATTATCTTACTTTTTTACTGTAAATTGTAATTTATAGACTTGGTATGGTACTAAGACCCAAAATAATTATTTGGATTCCACAAATATCGGTAGTTTTCTTATGAAAGCCGGTGGTTCCTTATAGGGCCACTCAAAAATTGGACAGTTGGACTTGCTTAGGTACATGAGCCTTACCGGAATCATGGACATATCAATATACTTAATTTTGGTTATAAATACGTACCGGGAAAGATGAAACAATGTTAAATGTTTATAATATTATTTTTATAACGGTTATTCAACTTTGTACTCAGATTTGGAACATTTTGTCTTTACAAAGAACGGACCTTTATGACGGCTGTAATCACAGGCTGTAATAGATTAATAGATTTTTTTATAATTTCACGCTAAAACGCATTAGGAACTTATTTGTTATCCATATAATACTCATTATACTATAACTTCATATAGTTTGTATTAATATATTCTTGGTTGGGTATACTATGGTATTCCAGGTATAGGTCGGTTCACGAAAGTTGATCACAAATGGCGGCCGTCGCGCATATGTACATTCGTGCACCAATGGCGTGGCTACATTCTTGACGCATTTAGGGAATGCGTCAAGAACGGAGCCACACCATTGGCATTCCACCCGCGCCTCACCCCGCACCTCCACGGGGACCTAAAAAATGATTTCTGCACAGTGGTCATCTTTCGTGAACCGACCTATACCTATGTTCGTTATTTTTTAAAGAAGATTGTCATAAATTAGGGTTGAGCTACACCTATCAGCACCGCATCGCAATTCGCACTTTCCTATGCTTCTATCCTTTTCTGTCACTTAGGACCGTCATTTACTAGAGCGAGAAAGAGAAAGGGAACGCGTCAGCACGCCGCGGAATCGAAAAGGCGGTCGGCAACACGGAAAAATGCGATAGCATGCTGAGAGGCGACGAAACGCTGACGCGCGCGTCAGAACGCTTACGCGCGCTATAGCATGCTATAGCATCCTTTCGCCGCCGATCGCGTGCGAACGCGCGCTGACGAACGTTGGCGCGCGCGGCGATGTGCTGCCGCGTGCTGGTGCCGATTCGTATAGATTTTTCGAATTATTTTCTTATTACTCTTGTTATTTTGCATTTCTTGCAAAATGCACGCTATTACTACTGCTTCAGCTGTGCTATCCATTTTGAACTTGAAACTATACTGTGACCAAAACAAATGTCAAAAGAACGCGGCGGCATGCTTCAGCATGCTATAGCAGGCTGACGCGTGCGTTCGCATTCCGCAGCACAGAAATACGAACGCAATAAATAATAAATTGTATTTAATAAAAAAATGTCGCACGCTATAGAGTGCTGCAGCACGCGTCAGCACGCTATAGCGTGCTGAAGCACAGGCGGAACAAATGCGATTCCGTGCTGACAGATGTAGCTCAACCCTTAGGCATTTAATTTTTATGTAGTTTTAGTAAAAGCGGATATTTTGATAATAATAACTCTAGTTTCAAGTTGAACGACTGATATATTATATTGGCCTTTAATGGAGCCCTGTTTCTTGCGAGGCCATTTAAAATAGCTTTATAAAAAGTATTTATTAAGTTTATTAAATAGTGATTACATCTATAGTAAAAAAAAGTAAATAATATGTTTCACAAAAAATCAAAGTAGTTAACTAATTTGATTTTAATTTATGCAGTAAACGAAATAAGAAAACCAGTATTTTCGTTACAGTGACGTTTCATGGTCCACACAGCTTAGATACCTACATAGGTACGATACAATCTAGGAACTTAAAATAAAGAACTGCAGAGTTTACAAACATAAAAGAAACAAGTAAACAATGTAAGTATAAATAGTGATACTATATTTATACTAATATTATAAAGCTGAAGAATTCGTTTATTTATTTGGTCGAAAGCGCTAATCTCAGGAACTGCTTTTCTGTTTGTTCGATTAGAATAATTATTTTAGTGTTGAATAGCCTATTTATCGAGGAAGCTATATAATATCACGCTTTAAGCTATAGGTGCTTCGCAGTAGCCCTAAATAACGCGGGCGTAACCGCAGGCTCAGCTAGTTATTTTATACAGCTACCTAAGTTCGAGATCGGCAATAACTATTGGGGATGCTCATAACTTTTGTCTTTTATGGGCATAAAATGTTTTTAAGTTCGGAATAATTTCCTGTTATTTGCGCAACCTGATAAATTACCGGCAGTAATAAACTCATGGAAAGAGGAAAACATTCAAAGATATTGATTGTAAAACAGGTTCTCATAAAATAAATGACTTTTGGAAAAACTTGCGTGAGATTTATTTTATTTGTGCCTCTGTAAAGTTTGGCATATAATGATCGGCAGTCATAAATCTTAATATATGTAGCCATTTTTAATGCCCGAAGCCCTATATGCGCGCGAATGCGAGTTTGACTAACCCTAATATAAATTCGAGGGGAAAGGGGGGAACGGTAACAACATCTTAACCGGCCCAAATGACAACCTCTCCTGCCCGTGGTGCTCCCTGCTAGATAACGGACGAGGCTCTGGCGACCGAGCAATGGCGAGATAACCATACACCGGTCGGAAGAGCGGTCTTGAGGTTTAAATACCCTCTAACATGTCTTGTGCACAAAACCAGGGGAAACTACTGCACTATCTTCCCAAGAAAACCACATGAACAGTTTCCAGAATAGTGGTATGTCGTCTAGTGATCCGACTGACCTCGGCGCCATTGTGATTCCGGGTCGCATGGTGGGAAATATGCTACCGGCCACTTGACTGTAGACCACCAGACAGGAAGTGGAAATCATGCTACTGGGCAGGGTACTGGAATGAAGAATACCCCATTAGGTCATCCATCACCCATCTTCGCATGGGGACTTGGAATGTCAGAGGGCTTCTGAAGCCCGGGAAGTTAGAAGTTATAGAGAAGGAGATGGATGCAACATCGACATTTTGGGGCTCAGTGAAGTACATCGACGGGGTAGTGGTCATTTTACTATGAGCAATGGTAATACTAAAGCCAAAAGCACCTACGAAAAGTACCTACTAAAGGTACCTACCTAAATTGTACCAATTGTACCTAAGTAGGTATTAGAAGCTAGAACTTTTATGCACTACACTAAAATCTCTCGTCTCCATCGAAACCCCGGATTTTATGAAGTCTCTGCAGCCTTTCCATGTCGATTGGTAGTAGGTACCTATGTGAAGGTACCAAATAATTATGTAATCGAAGTTCCAACCCAAACACAAGTTATTCACACTTTCTCACGGCTCCTCACCTTTTTTTCAAACTATATTGAAACTAATTGACCCAGCGAACTTCGTACCGCCATATTATAATATAATTATGTATTATACAAATTCATTTAGACCTTAATCTTGAATCATTCTATCTATTAAAAAAAACCGCACTAAAATCCGTTGCGTAGTTTTAAAGATGTAAGCATGCATAGGGACAGACAGACAGACTGAAGACAGACTATGTATATAGTGAGGTGCAGGTAAATATCAATTGAATTCATTTTAACCTGCACGCCATCTATACAATTTGACAAGAAGCAGCAAGCTATGTATTACATACATTTTACAGCAATGTAAGTAATAATGATTATATCTCCTAGATGGCGTTATACATTATTTATGCTCTGATTGAGCGCCATCTAGAATTTCAACTCTTCTCCGACCGAGCCCGAGTAAGGCCAAATTTTGTTTTAGTCTCTTTTACAATATGTATGGTAAAATTACCCCATTGACAAACTACAAACTCGGGTTAACCTAACTATAAAATCTGTCCCATTAAATTCTTATACGTACCATAATAACAGAAAAAGGTATTATGGCATCTAATCTAGATAAATGAGTAAATAAAAAAAAGTATTTCAATAGGTACCCTCTATATATTTACACAAGATAAAGGTACATAATAAACATTAGGGATAACATACAAAATCACAGCATCATACAAAATATGTAACAAGACAATAAAAAAACTAAAATTTATTCTCTTTAAAAATAATATTTTTAAATAAAATTTAGCAGAAGACTCTACATGAGACTATACATGAGGATCATTGTTTACTTTGCTAAATATCACAAGCAGTACATTAGTATAGAGAAAACTAGAAGTGGCATAATGCATAACATTTGTGATGGGTGCATACATTAATCTGCTTAATAAAGACACTTTACAAACTTTTTTGTTTTTACTACAAGCAGAGATAGTGTGAATTTCAATTATATTGTATTTACAGTGATTCCATGTAGGTACAATAATTTTAAGTAGGTATCCATAAGTTTATTGGCTATCAAAAGCGTGTCCGTTTCGATGGCGCGGCCATGACGTTTTTTTTTTTAAATTATCACAAGATTTTGTAAAAATTTGTAAAAGTAGACTCCCAAAACCATAAATTTGTCAAAGCTATGGTTAAAAAGTTATAAGGGTTTGAACGTGGCCGCGCCATTGAAACGCTCCGAACCGCGCGGCCACGGAGATCTTTAAAACTAAGCATTGCAGAGACCTGAAATTTTGGTAAGTAACAGATTGAATTTGTAAAAAATTTGTAAAAATATTGAAAAAATCCTGAGCTTATATTTTAGGAGCTGTAAGACTAATAAGCCATGGCCGCGCCTTCAAAACGGTGAAAAACACATTTTCACCGATATCTCGCTGAAAAAGCAACGCACACGTCTGAACTGTTTTGACAAATTCAAATCTGGGTTTTACAAAAATCTTCAGACGTGTGCGTTGCTTTTTCAGCGAGATATCGGTGAAAATGTGTTTTTCACCGTTTCGATGGCGCGGCCATGGCTTATTAGTCTTACAGCTCCTAAAATATAAGCTCAGGATTTTTTTCAATATTTTTACAAATTTTTTACAAATTCAATCTGTTATTTACCAAAATTTCAGGTCTCTGCAATGCTTAGTTCAGAGCGTTTCAATGGCGCGGCCACGTTCAAACCCTTATAACTTTTTAACCATAGCTTTGACAAATTTATGGTTTTGGGAGTCTACTTTTACAAATTTTTACAAAATCTTGTCATAATTTTTAAAAAAAAAAAAACGTCATGGCCGCGCCATCGAAACGCACACATCAAAAGCCCATAGACTAATTGTGTATTTTTTTATCTCTAAAAGATATTGATCTACTAATGGAACTCAATTGTCAAGTTACTCCAAAATAAAATGATTTGATGTAATAGAAAATTGGCAATAAATGATTAAGAACCATAAAATAAATTTTAGTATGCATATAAGACTGAAAGCATTCGAAATACTACTAATTTATGAAACACATTATCTTTAATATAATTTGAAGTGTATCTTACAATAGACAACACACTGCCAGTGTTACAATTTTCATAAACAAATATTGCTTGATCCATGACGGCAAATACAAAAATAAATTATTATATTAAATACAAATTTCAATAATTTCTCAGCATCTTGAATTGCCTACATTTTACTGTGTTGTTCTATGCCACTTTGATTGACTTAAACTCACTACCACATGGTAATTTTATAGAGCCATTAATTTTATAGAGCCATTCATTAATTTGCTGTTATTCCTCAAAACTGTTTCAACATGCATTTTATTGCCCTTCCGGTTTATCCTCACTGAATTGTGATGATATCCATGTTAGAGCCCATTTCAAATTCGTCAGCATATACTTTAAGGCCTTAGTCCAATGCTCCTCTGAATTAAATTGAATTTTTATTGAATATGCATGCGGAGGTGAAGCGGTATCTTCAATCTTGCCTTTATCTATCCTGTATGGTAAGCAGAAACCTGTATTGCCTTTCTCAACTTGTTCTTTAAACTGTTGTAAGCAGTCTAAAAATGCTACCATTGCGGCATCAAACTTTGTATCCCAAAGGAAACGGAAGCCTCCTGAACCATACAATGGTAGGACTTTTTGGTCTTCTAATACTTCTATGTAGGAATGATTGCCATATGGCACTAGGCGGTAACGTTGGAAATTAAAGCTTATCTTTCTTGCTAGCGATGAAAGTAAGAGTACTGTTTGACCCCAAGCTGCGTTGATCTCAGACCAGTCAACAGGAGCAGACGGTAACCTGCCCAATCTGAAATTATTTATGATACCAAATTGTCCTGAATCCGAAATATGGAATGCAGCTTTGAATATATTTGTCTTCTTTAACTTTTCTAACTGTGACTGTGTATAAGACAACTGACATTCATAAAACTTCATTTGATCTTCAATTGTCATCAAATCTTTCCGATATCTGGTATACTCCCTCCAATATACATCTTGTTCTTTTTCTAATCTTTCTTTCTCTCTTTCTTGCACATCAATTTCTTCTTTCATGGCCCTTTCCTCCTTCTGTAAAGCTGATAATTCTTGTAATAACCTACTTTGTTCCTGTTTCCAATCTTCTAGTTCTTTTTCTAAGCCTTCCAAGTTTAAGTCCTCTTTATCATCCTCTAACTTTTTTAAATAGTCATTGTAGTCCTTCCATTCAGCCTCCGTTTGCCGTAACTGATTGTCCATTAGTTCTAATAATGTATCTGTGCACTCATCGCAAAGAGGATGGTCAACATCTGAATTATTGGACAGCAAATCAAATAGAGTAGCTTTTACGTGCAGCTGGTGTCCTAAAGAAGTAGTTTCCCAGCCATCTGAGATGACCATAAACCCGTTGGCACCATTTCCTGATTCGGACATGCGAAAAGGTGGGACGTAGTGTTCCAAACTAGTCGACTGCATATCCAAGTCGACTTCATTGTTTCTTCGTATCTGGAGGGTTAGATCAGCGATTGTATGCTCACCGAGGTTGTTCAAAGACTCGTCTAGCTTCAGAGGCTGTAAACATCGCTGACAGGAAAAATTTACGAAAGATTTGCTATCACTCATCGTAAGAGCCCTTCACTATTGCGTCACCAACAAACCAGCACTACTCTATGTTTGATCCTTTTATTAATGGAGGACATATAACACCATGGGTGTTTTTTTTATTACAATGCGAATGTTTGTTCCTTCTATTTCTAACGAAATAAAATGAAAACAAAGAACTTCATCTGATCGATCAAAGTTGTGTTTCGCGTATTTGACTTTGACATTTGAAATGACACAACACCACAATTCACAGATCTGTGCAACACCACATTACTAAATAATGCTTCCAGACAGATAGTCGACTAATTTATTTAATTTATTCGAGATTTGGTATAGGTTAGGATGCAGGATGGCCCAAGGAATAGTCTTAAGCTTTTTGGAATTTAAGGATAAAGAAAAAATAGCTTTTTTGTCGTGCCAAATAAGAAGAACAGAATAAATATTCAATATACTAAAAGTTGAAAACAATCGCATAAGTAATCACATATTCAATATACAAACAATAAATGGTGGCAGACGTAGTCTTTAATTCACGTGTAACCCGTTAAGTATTAAACCATGTATAGAAAATTGAATTTAACTACACATTGTTCTGTAGTCTTAGCTTAACTACATCATTATTATAATCTTATCACATGGTTGTATGCTACAAACTAAGACTACAGAACAAAAGGCAGACGGAGCGCGCGGAACACTTGCGTGAGGCCACTAAAGCAAATACAAAATTGAAAAGCGAATACAAACCCGGCTCAGTGCGCTGCGAAGCATCGCACAGTTCACACGCCACGATCAATCCAGCTTTTAAATTCATAAAATGCCGTCTTGCGTTTTTAAACATTGTAAAAGTTGTTTCCAAAAGCAAAAACGGGAAGATGGAATATATTTTTACAGATAACTATGGATTATTTGACTGTTTTATAATATTATTTCGATAAAATTCGTATTTCTGCAGAAAATCTGTAAGTGTTGCTAGTTTACGTCGACACCGTTTTCCCTGAATTAGGGAAAATGCACTTGTCAATTGATTATGTAGGTAATAATTATTGTCATGTTAATGAAAAATACATTAACGTATTGTAAAAGTATATTGTAGATTATCTTTTTTTCTTATAAATATAGTAATAGAATTTCCATTAGTATATACATTGTTTTGAGTTCGATCCCCATATGCTATACACTTTGACCTTTGTTACAGAATAAATCTTTGTACCATTCTTATGGCGTAGGGAATAAGTATCAAAATCGTACCGCAACTGTTAGCTTGACTTGGCGCCGTGTGCACATTACGTACAGAAACAGAAATTATTGATTGCAGCCATTATTTATTTTTAGTTGCATTTTTTTTTTGTTATGATTTATGAATCATAATATTCATAATTTGTTGTGTGCATGACAAAATGTTTTTAGCTAATTAATATTTAGGACGCAAGCATATTGCAATTAACCAAACATTTCCAGATACTATACTGAGAATTTCTAAACAAAAAATAAACAACATATTCGCCGATCTAAGATCTGAACCTCATGATTGGTATTCGTAAATATTCATATGTAGTTGGTATTATATAAGTATTTCTTCTGGATCGAGGCTATGAATCACAAAACATAATCTATTTATTTCTCAATTTACGAATAAAATTAATTAAAACTTAACTCGGTATCTACATTTAAGAAACGTATTTATAAAAGCATACTTTAATGGTATCTTTTATTTGAATAATTTTCACAACAGCATTACATATTAAAAGCTTTAATTAAATCCATGGTAAATTCTTCAAAACCGCAAACGAATATAAAATATTACCTATGTAATATTTTTATATTCGTTTGCAAAAACTATATGTAAGATAGTGGGAGATTATTCATAATCTGACAACTTTACACACACATAGACGCGCGTGTCCGTACAGTGCCAGTCGCCAAATGCCACGCACACATAGCTGTCAACGTGCCTCACTTAGTTGGACGAATGCGCTCCATCTGGTTCTTATTTGTTAAATCTGTGGCTACAAAGTGTGAAGCCAGTTTTGTATTTAAGTGATTATAATGTATGTTTTAAGTAGTATTTAAATGATAAGTTTTCATTCGTTTACTAATATAGGTACTGCTAACTATAATCTCTATAAATTGCCCAACATTGAATTTTTAAGAAGTGTCACGTGACACAAATTCTGGGAGACTTTATAAAACATACAACCATTCATGTACAAAAGCGGCGAGGTGGCCGCTTAAACCACTACGCCAACCTAGCAATCTCATTTTTGAATGTGATGCCCTGCTGTGACCTGCTTTAGGTAACTAACTAAATAGATAATATTTCGAGCGCTTGGAATCCGTATTGAACTTTGCATAATCTTCATACCTACTACTACCCTTCTTCAAAGAAAAATTAATCCCTACTTCTTCTTCTTCCTAGCGTTTGTCCCGTCTCGTGACGGGGTCCGCTTTCCGTATTCTCTTCTTCCACTTCGCTCTGTCCTGGACATCTTCTTCTTCGAGTTCGCAGCTTTCCATATCTTTCTTTACGACACTCATCCAACGTAGTTTTGGCCTGCCTCTGCGCCTTTGACCGAGTATGTTGAGATTGAGTGTCGCATTGCCGATGTACTCAGGTGGTCTCCTTTTTATATGCCCGTACCATCGCAACAGGTTCTCTTGCATCTTGTCGGCGACATCGCGTACTCCAAGGCTACCACGCACGTACTCGTTACGGATCTTATCGAGCCTCGTTACTCCGCACATCCATCGCAACATCTTCATCTCGGCTACTCGGATGGTACTAACATGCTTTTTTGTTACAGCCCACGTCTCGCTTCCATAGGTCAGGACTGGTCTTATAACTGATTTATAGATTACCCCTTTCAGTTTTATGGGCATTCTACTGTCACAGGTGACTCCAGTGAGCTCGCGCCACTTGAGCCAGGCGGCTGATATTCGGTGCTGAATATTATTTTCCAGGCTTCCAGATTTAGCAATCATACTACCCAGGTATTTGTACTCTTCGCACTGTTGAACCGCTTGTCCATCAACCACTATGGGGTCAGTTCGGGGGGTAAGCACATTGCACTCCATATACTGGGTCTTCGAGACACTCAGCACTAGGCCACCTGCCTGCAACTGCCTCTTCCATGCCTCCAGAGCGTCTTCCAGGGCCTTACGAGTCGTTGTACAAATCGCTACATCATCCGCGTAAACAAAAGTCCACGGTACTTTCTGTTGAGCGTCCTCGGTGAGTGTGTCCAGCACGAGGCTGAACAAGAATGGACTCAAAACCGAGCCTTCATGAACCCCTTCTGTGACTGGGATGGATTTTGTCACTCCTACAGTAGTTCTAATGAACGATCGAACATTTCTGTACATGTCGGCAATAACTGAGACGTATGCTTCGGGGACATTTCTTGCCCTGTGGCTCCACCATATGGTACTTCGAGGCACACGATCTACAAGCCTTTTCCATGTCAAGAAATGCGATGTATAGGGGTCTTTTTTTGCTCTATATTCTTCAGCGATCATGGTCATGGCAAACCTCGGGTCAACCGTTGACAGGCCTGGTACGAAACCGTACTGGTTTTTGGAGAGTGAGCATTCCATACGTAGCCGGCTATCTATAACTCTCTCGTGCTTCATGGTGTGGCTAGGGCTTGTAATTCGAATATTCGAATGTTCGAATAATGCGAATATTCGTTCATTTTTACTATTCGAATATTTAGTGGTGTTAAATTCGAATATTCGAATGATTTATAGTTACCTTTTTTTAGATCGCATTACCAAAGTTTACGTCAATCCCACGAATGATTATTGTGATTGCGGTGTGATTTATGATCTCTCATTTAACTTTATTTAATTAAAACTTATCATTGCTTACTATTTCAGCATTCTTCTCAGCATTGTTGGCAAATTGTATGTAAAGGTACTGTAAAATATGGGATGTTCAAACGGGATTCGGAAAGGGTATGGGCCCGGGTGTACGGAGCAGGGTTTTTCTTGCGCAGCATAGCCGAAAAGTTTTTGGCCAAAGGTTAAAAGGTTTATTGCGCATTCCTAGATTGTGAGAAGGCTTAGATACGATAAAGTGGCGAGGAATGAAATGTGGTCGGTACTGTCAATGTATGGGGTGAACAGCAGCCTCATTCGAGCTCTGAAATTTCTTTATGAGGATTCTAGAGCTTGTGTGTGGATAAACGGGGCATACACTGACTGCTTTACCATCGAGACAGGTGTTAGACAGGGATGTGTAGCGTCGCCATGGCCGTTTAACCTCTTCATGGACAGTTTTTTGCAAGATCTAAAGTATAGTGACTGTGGATTTAAGGATGAATGGGTAACTAGTTAAATGACTCCTCTGTGCTGCTGATCAGGTACCTAATACTTGCATCTTCAGCGGAGGAGTTGCAGGAGATCAATCAACAATCATGAGTGGTGCTTTACAGAAAAAGGGAATGTAAGTAAAATGAAAGTTATGGTTTTTGTAAAGGAGGAATCCGTTACGGCTTGTAGTGTTATGATTTATGATCGATGGATAACGAGTGGAGCGAGTTAATGACTTTGTGTACTTAGGTACGCTATTTACAAGAGATGGTAAGAATGAACAAGATACTGAAAGAAGGGTTAATGTAGGTAATAGAGTGAATGAAGCTCTGAAGGCATTTATCAACAACCAAAACGTGTCCATAAAGGCGCGAATAGAGAGAGAATAGTGAAAGTTGGGTATGGCAGAAGAGACTAGAAAGTAGAATAAATGCTGTAGAAATGAGCACTGAGAAGTATTTGTGGTATATTTTTAATCGATTGAGTAAAGAGTTGTGTGATAAAAGAGTGTTGTAGGGAAATGGAGAGGATGGATGACGAAAGATTGACAAAGAAGATATTTAAGGCAAGTGCGCATGGGACAGGATGAAGGGGAAGACTTAGGCGGACGTTTAGATAGATTGGAGACATCCTAAAAAAAGGAAGATAAGAAGTGCCCTAAGCAGTAGAACTTGATGGGAGTGAATGAAGCAAGAGAGATATGTCAAAAATTACGCAAGCACGATTAAATCTCATTAATTCTCAAAATCCTAAGAATTTAAGACTTTTATGTTAACCCACGCAGCGAGTGTTATTTTTATTTAAAATATTTTTGTTTGGTTTTGTTTTCAATACAGTTTATTGCTTTTTGTTTAATTAGAATTCCAATAATAATAATAATAATAATAATGTTTTATTTGCATAAAATGTAGGTTACATAAGTTGTTAAATTTAATAACATAGTGCCAGATACATTTTGTCGCCTAGCGACGTGCAAATCCCGGACATAATTAGAATTAAGCTTCTCGTAATGACAAATTGATACACACATTAATTAAATTCAATTCAATAGGCATGCGATTATACAGTAAACTTATTTTAAATACATAGGAGTTAGATATGCAATATTAACATTACTAAATATTGTGTTGTACATACATCAATTAAGAAACCATACCTACAGAACTATTATTTCACTTAAATAATTCAGACACTGAGTAGAAGCATTTATCAAGTAACCAACCTTTAATTTTTCTCTCAAATCTACCAACAGGAAGCTGTCTAATCTCATTTGGTATGCGATTATAGATGCGCCCACACATAGCATAACAATTTTTCTGATACAATGTTGTTTTTGGTACCCTTGATAAGACAATTCTGTCTGGATCTCTTGTATTTCTAGGAAATGTATCCTTTGCTGTTTTAAAGAGATTAGGATATGATTTGACAAATTTCACTGCCTCGAGAATATACATGCAGGGTAGTGGAAGTATTCTGAATTTTTTGAACAGCGGCTTACACGATTCCCATGGTGGAATACCAGCGATTGCCCGGACGCATTTTTTTTGTGCAAGAAACGCTCTTTGCCAATCAGTTGAATTACCCCACAGTACGAGTCCGTACCGCAATGTAGATGATACGTAGCCGTAGTATGCTGCCAGTACAGTTTCATGGGTAGAGACTTTTCTCAATTTATAGAGAGCATACACAAACTTGTTTAATTTGTCGCATACTTTGTTAATGTGAGCCTTCCAATTAAAATATTTATCTAATGTAATGCCCAAGAATGTTGTTTGCGTAACCTGATCTATATTATTTTGATTATAGCATAAATTTAACCTCTTACTCATTCGCCCATATGTGCCAAATTGTATATAATTTGTTTTAGATACGTTAACCTGCAAATTATTGTTGTTTAACCATTTTATTATATTTACTATAGAATTATTGATGTCAGTATTATATGCATAAATGTCAGTATTGTTTTTACAAGTCATAATTAAAGAGATGTCGTCAGCAAATAAAATACAATTGTCATTTGTTATGTCAGTAAGGTCATTAATATACAATAGAAATAACAATGGTCCCAGTATGCTCCCCTGAGGAACGCCAAAACTATTAGTCCTAAAACTTGATCTATAACCCTGTAATTCCTTATTTTTGTTAATTTCTAAAACCTCTACCGATTGTTTTCTTTCATCCAAATACGTTTTAATCCAGTTAAGGGCTGGTCCTCTAATTCCATATCTCTCAATTTTTTCTAAAAGTAATTTATGTGACACACAGTCAAAGGCTTTTGTCATGTCAAAGAAAACTATAGTAACAATTTTGCCCATATCTATGTTGTCTATAGCAGTACTCACGAGATTGAAGCACGCTAGTGTAGTAGACTTGCCTTTTTGAAACCCATATTGTTGTCGATGTAGTATGTTATGTTTATTAAGGTAAGATGTTATTCGATTTGCTATAGCAGCTTCAAATACTTTGGACAGAATAGGAATTAGAGTTATTGGTCTGTAGTTACTTAGGTTAGATTTATCCCCTTTTTTAAATAAAGGCTTAACAATAGAAACTTTAAGTAAATCGGGGAAATTACCATCTGTGAACGACAAATTAATAAGATGCGTCAGTATTGGAGTGAGTTCTATTGAACAAGCTTTTATAATCTTTGTCGCTATCTCATCATATCCCTCAGCATTTGTATTGTTTAAAGACATTATTATCTTAAGGGTTTCATCGAGACTATACGGTTTCAGAAAAATACTGCTACACATGCTTGTTTTAAGAGTATTTTGTAAGCTATGACTTTTATAAGCATATGTGGAGTTAATAAGAAAATTATTAAACTCTTCGGCTACATCATGTGCGTTATCGAGCGTTACATTAACTTTCTTTATATTCGTAATGAATTGTACTTCTCGATGAGCGCTCGTTTCTTGTTTTATTAGTTGCCAAGAAGTTCTGACCACATTCTTTGATTTACACATGACTTTATGATTATGGTTTTTAATTGACTGGTTAATACAACGACGTAAAAGTCTAGAGTACTTCTGATATTTAGTTTTTAGAAGTCCACATTTACCTGAATAGTACCTGTACCGTAAAATACGCTTGTTTTTGCAACTAATTTTTAAACCTTTTGATATCCATCCAGCTTTTTGTTTATTTTTAGATATCTTAATTCTCATTTTTGGAAAACATAGATTATAAAATAAAATCAATGTTCCGTGAAATACTTTGAACGCTGTTTGTAAATCACGTTGATTGTATACATCATTGAAAGAGAGGCTTGATAGACATTCTTTAAATTTTCTAACGTTGTCTTCGCTATAGTCTCTTTTGTATATAAAATAATCCAAAATGGGTATGATTTTATTTTTAATTGGAATATTCAGTAGTTGCCCTGTGTTGTGGTCTGAAATGTCAAGATGTAATAATTCTCCTCTTGCATTAGTAATGTTACTAATAATGTGGTCAATACAGGAGTTTTTACGTGTTGGTTCAGTAATGTGTAGACGCAAGTTAAGGTTGTTTGTGATGTCAATTAAAAATTTAGTGTCTTTGTTACTAGTTTCTAGTGTGTTGATATTTAGATCACCCGCTAATACAATTTTTTTATTATATTTGTGATTGACGTAATGCATCATTTTTTCTAATTTGGTAAGAAATAGCTTACAATTAGATTCTGGTGTTCTATATAAACAAATAATGATAATGTCCAGTGATGGCAATTCAACGGCACAACATTCAAAATTTTTGTCTTTTGTGTACTCTTTATGAAATGAAACTTCTTTGTGTTTTATTCCCTGTTTGGTTAAAATACATACTCCACCTCGTTTTTGATTATTTCTACTATATGATGATGCTAAGTCATATCCAGCTATATTTATCATCCATTCATACCCCCTTTGTATAAACGTTTCGGAAAAGCAAATTACATCGGGTTGTTTTTGTTGTTCTGTTAGTTCAGACAAGTGAATTTCAAGAAGATTACTTTTACTAAACAATCCAGCCACATTTTGATGTAAAATTCTAAAAAGGGTATTTTCAGCACTTACGAAATAAATCATTTTCCAATGGTTTTACTTTATCGAGTTCTGTTTCGGTTGGTTGAATGACTTTTTGCTCAGACTTCTTTACTGATTTTTTAAAATAATATGGTATGGTTCCTTTCTTGTGTTGTTCCTTTACATTCATTCTACTATTATTATTTTTAAAGTAAAATGGGATGGTACCCTTTTCGGGAATACTTTTGCATTCAATTTTTGCCCTATTAAGCAGAACTTGTTTTGTACAATGCAGAAATGTTTTGTCATAATAGTTTGAATCTATCTTAAAATTAACTTGTTTACAAACTTCTAATAAATATTCTTTTTTATTGTAACGGTAATTGAATTCTACATTTATAAATGAGCAGTTATCAAAGTTGTTACATATAGTTTTGAAGGTACTATTTATCATCATTTCATTTAAATGTCTATTATGTAATACATTAAATACTAATACGTTAGTTTTTTTAAAAGATTTTAACAATGTAACTAATTCTATTATTAATTTACTAGGGTTACTATCATTTTCTCCTATGCATATAACTAAATAATCATCAGTTGAGTCATTCATTTTACAAATCGGCTTGATGATTTCCTCTGCGTCGGCATATGGCTTTGTAGTAGAAGAAATGGTGTAGTTCTTGTACTGAGTGTCTTTTCTGGACTGCATCAGTAATGCAGCCAACCCCGTGAATTGTTGTCCACCAAGAATTGTTAGCTTGGATTTTTCGGCAATTTCATCCATTTGTTGCTGTTGTTGGTTATCGTTTCCTTGCAAGTTTAGGACATTCTCCTCTGTTGTGATCTTTTGACATTTGGTTAAATTAAGTGTCTTGTCTGTTTGCTCAGCTGCATTGTTTGACACAGCAACCTTAGAGCCACTGTAAAATAGCGGGCTTTCCCTAAAACTATCTGTCAATCGTCTTCTTGCATTCTTTTTGGAACTAGTAGCATTGTTTTTCCGGAGTGAGCTTAATGGAGATTTACATAATTTTTTTAAAACCTCTATCTCTTGATGTAGTCCTGTTATTTTCTTTTTTAAATCTATGTTCTCTAAGATGGTGGAATCCAATTCGTTTTGAGTAATTTCTAGGTTTCCCTTTAGTTTATTAATTTCTGCTTGCATCTCATCTTTAAGGTTGGTGTCTATATTTGTTGATAGATCGACACTTCTTGCTAATAATTCTTCAGACAATGTTGAATTAAGGGATATGTCATTATTTAGCGATTCTAAAGACTTAGATCTTTGAGTAAATTGGCGTTTCCTTAAAGTTATATTTGCAGCGTCCATTTTTCCTCTTTATTTTTAATTTTATTCTATTGACTAAACCAATCTTAATAAACCTCGTTCAGGGTATTATATTTCTCACTGGCCACACAAAATTTTAACATCAATGTGAATGGTCAGCTTTATTGTCTTTGACTCCCAATATCCATTCGTTCAATTGTCACAACACTAACTGATGAAAAGTCAATGTCAAGTTAGTCTTAGTCATTACAATGGTTCAAAACAGAATTTTTCACCAACGGTTGCTAAATTATGATTTTGGCGTTTGAGTATGTTCCAATACAGTTTCTCCTTGTAATGGTTGTCTATAAGGTGTAGAATATCGTAAGTACTCACGGTTTAGTCCGAACAGTCACTCACTAGGCCAATCTTGCTATGAAAAGTGTATCATTGCTCTTGGAGGCCGATATAGGTTATACTCGTACGTACACTGTTGCCAATACTTATTTGGTACATTGTTAGTCACTTTAACAGTCTTTAATTATTATTTCAATGGTTTGTTAAGCAAATAATATTAAATCCGAAATTATAAATATACGAACGATGTTTACTTTTGGTTGACAGCTGTCATCTCGTCGTTTGTGTCCAAAGTATGTATGTTACAGAAAGGTGATTCAATTTTATATAACAAATAAAAATATTCAACTGTCACTTGTTTATTAAGTGTGTATGCATGGTTTTATAAAGGTTTAAAGGAATCAGCTGATATTCGAATAATTCGAATACTTCCTGTAAAAATATCGAATATTCGAATTTCTAAAAACATCGAATAATTACAAGCCCTAGGTGTGGCACATCAATTTGGTACCCCTGTAGCTGTTACACTCATATCGGCTTCCCTTGCCTTTATAGAGAGGGACTATCGTACTCATCCCCCAAGCCTCTGGCATGCATGCGGTTTCCAGTAGCAACTTGCTGAAAAAGTTAGCCAGTATTACAACTCCCGCATCACCCAAACACTTCCACGCCTCTATAGGAATGCCGTAATCTGGACCCATCGTCTTTTTATTTGCCATTTTTCTAAGCGAGTGGTACGAGTATAAGGCCCAGATTTTTGCTCACCTCCGGTAAGGAGACATTCGTAGTGGAAGGGTTTGTGTTAAGCAACTGGTTATAATATTGGTACCACGTTTCTAAGATATCACTATCATGGTATAATAGTACTCCATCTTGGCTTTTCACTATTTTCGACTTTGCAATATCTTTGGTAGCCTGGTTTCGCAACTTTGCAAGTTTGAAGATAAGTTTTTGGCCGTTCTTCGTCTCAAGTTTTCAAAGTTCTTTGTTGGCTTTGAATCTTTCAACAGCGACCACTTTTCTGGCTTCTTTCTTTTTCTCCTTATAAAACTCTCTATCAGCATCAGTCTTAGTTGACTGCCACGTCTTTAACGCTTCTTTCTTTACTTTAAGCGCTTCCTGCACTGGCGCCGTCCACCACCATGTTTCTGTTGGTATTCGCTTTCCATCTTTCGTTTGCCCAAGTACTTAATTTGCTGCTGTAAGAATATTTGCCTGTAGCTGCAACCAAACTTTGTTAACGTCATTGACATTATCTGGAATTTTGAGATCCTTAAGTTCGACACGGAATTCCTCCATCTTTTCACCCTTCAGAAGCCACCATTTGGTCAGCTCTGGTTCCTTTTCCACTCTCGGTGTTGTTCTGGATCTAAAATTTATGTCCATGACGACAAGACGATGTTGCGGTCCTATACATTCCCCTGAAATTACTTTACAGTTCTTGACCCTTCCAATGAGATCTCTGTTTAAAAGTAGATAGTCGCTCTGGGAACAACTCGTTCCACTTTTGTAGCTAATCAAATGTTCTGGCTTTTTAATGAAAAATGTATTAACGATGGCAAGATCGTGGGACATAGCATATTGCATAATTGATTTACCCTCCTCATTTGTGGTACCATAACCCGTGTCCTCCATGAATTCGCTCACATGGTCTATATTCCACTCCAACATGACCGTTGAGGTCAGTCCCCAATACCGTAATTTCGTTTCTGGGTATTTCTTGTAGCACGTCGTCTAAGAGGTTCCAAAACAGATCTTTTTCAACTCTAGTGCAACCTGATTGCGGGGCATAAGCGCCAATAATATCGACCACCTCACCATGCACGAGAACTTTTACACTCATAGCTCTGTCATCGAAGCGCTTAACCTCGACCACGTTATCCAGGTGTTCTTGACTTATTGCTATTGCCACACCATTACGACCGAAATGTAAGCCCTACTAATACTATAAATTCGAAAATGTGTAAATGTATGTCTGGATGTATGTATGTTCCGTTTTCACGGTAAAACGGCTGAACCGATAGGTATTGTTGGAATTATACTGGACCATAGAGATGGACAGAGGCTACCAAAAGTTACAAAAATTAAAGTGGGAGGGATTGTAGGGAGGGTAGAAGTTTGTACGGCACAAATTTACTTCTTGGAAGTAAGAACGCATGAGCTGTATTATTTGAGTGCTGCGCATGTGTTATTGTATGTCTGTCAGTACTGTCACATTATACTTTTTGAGTTTTTGTCAAATTGTGCACTGTGATTACATTGTTCGCATAGGTAGGTATAGGTATAAATTATAAACGAATAATTATATACCTACTACGCTTAAACGGCTAAAACGATTATCTCTACTAATATTATAAATACGAAAGTGTTTATTGAGATATATTGAACGTGTATTGAAACATGGCTTTGACATTTGACTTTATGCAAGGTGATGGTAGATAATGGCATGGATACTGACCGAGTTACTTTGTACCCTATAGAGTTTCTGAACTCTTAAGAATAATCAGGAGTGCCTTCACACAACTTGAGACTGAAAGTACCTATTAGATTTAGAAGCCGCGGGCAAAAGTTAGTATCTCATTATGCCTGTATGCTACATTTAGTAATAAATGATTATGATTTTGATTGTTCATATGGTGGTGGCAACATCATTTCCGTAAATTACATGAAAGGAAACAATATCTTCATTCTTATAGAACTTTTAATTCACTTCCAGACTAGAATACAATGGTTTGAAACTTAATCAGCACCTAAAATTACACAGATATGCAAACAATATTTATACTATCTGAGTATACTTATATTACAAAATAATAAAGTAGGTACAATCAACTACAAAAGTTGACAGTAATCACAAAAAAATAAGCTATAGTTTTAATTACATATAAATCGTAATAAAACAAAAGAGTTTCGTTGCACCTAACAATCAACTCTTAAAAGTTCCTACCCTTTGGTAGAACAAAAAATAAAACTTTATTAAGGCTAAGTAAAAATAAAAAAGAATTAATTAAAAGTGAAAGAAAACAAGAGCAAAAAAAATGTTGGTTGCCTGTAAAGTCGGTATACGGGCGAAAGTTTTACGTGACAACGACTTTGAGTGGTAAAATAATTTTAATGTGAATATTCATTCGTATAGTAGGAAGAAGGATGAAAGACGCGTGCCTTTCACTTTTTATGTCTGTCTCTCTCGCTCTTAGGCGGGACGCGTGCCTCTCACTCGCTCTCATTGTGAGCGCATAACGTGAGCGGAGCGTAACGCAGTTTCTTGAAGTGTCACCCGGCAAACCAATTTATAAGACGTTGTCACGTCAAAACAGTTTAGATAGTTGCAGGCAATCTGTAGGCAGTGAGAATGATTCCAAGCTATTGCTTGTTTAAACCACCGCGCCTTAGTAATTACTAAGGCGCGGTGGTTTAAACACCAAAATTAACTTACCACACAACGTATTGCCCACATTCTATATGGTCATAATAATCAACTACACTACGGTGGCTTTTAGAAGATTATACGATTCTGCTCAATATTTTCTTGTAGGTACTAAGAAACATGATAGGAACCAAAATTAATTATAAACAAAATCGTGCGAAATATCATTATAGAAATTCTTTCAAAAAGCAATCAAATCAAACAAAATGACACACATACAGTGAGTGCTAATAAAAATAGAAAATAATTATAACTGCTAATGCTACACAGTCGTATCGCAGTCCAAAAATCGTTTCAGATAAAATAGACGTTTTTAAGTAATCAAGTGCACAAGAATGTAGTCGATTTTAAGTATCTTACATATTCTGTTCGAAAGAATTAAATGTTACTAAATAAAACTAAGTAGAAAAGTGCAGGATACTTTAACCTACACATTTGAAGCGTATTCAGAAATGCTATTTACGCAACACGTCTTGAAGTTATCCTATACATTGAGCATAGTATTCATCTAATATATCTATTACCTAATGAGACGGTACTTCAAAATTAATATTTAAATAATTATAACGAATAAGGTAATTAAGTACATCATGTTATACAGAGTGTATTATTGGTCATCAGACGCATTAAACTGATTGAATTAGACTTATAAAAATATACCCAGATCAAAAACTCATAAGGTTGCTAAAAAGCCTACTCAATATAGGAATATAAACTTACGTGGTCATTTAAACTTATTTTAAATTGTCTTTCGGGATTTATACCACGTACCTTTGTTTGGAGTAACCGATATTTCGGCACTGTTGCAAGTGCCATGTTCACGGATGTACTGAGGGTATTGCGGGTGGATGAATGTTACGAGCAAGTATAACGGTCTACCCGCTTTCTTACTCGTTTTTTGCGTACAACACCACTGCCACTGTTTTCACTATCGCACTGTACCCGATCACGACAAACTACACTCACTACGTCAGCTCGCGGTTTGACTTTTTTATTTTCACGGGTTTTACATAGACGTACCACTGGATGCCAGATACTCGACAGTTGAAACCCATCCTCTCTATTGAAATTTCTGAACTTTTTAATTTCAATAGCTTCCCTAACCATTCGGGGTATGTAGTGGCGTTCTGTCGAAAGCACCTGAGGGTTGTGTATCTAAATCCAGTGGTCGGTACCCGAGTCTAAGAGATGTTGAGCTATGGCTGACTTGTGTGGTTATACCGTTAGACCGTTATACTTGCTCGTAACATTCATCCACCCGCAATACCCTCAGTAGGTACATCCGTGAACATGGCGCTTGCAACAGTGCCGAAATATCGGTTACTCCAAACAAAGGTACGTGGTATAAATCCCGAAAGACAATTTAAAATAAGCCTACTCAATGTTTCATGGCAAGTTGCACAAATACTCATTTTCTTTGATTAGTGCGAGTGCAAGTGACTAACAGTTAGGGAATATTGTATGTGAGTGTTCGCACTAATCAGTACCTGACCACAAGTGTTTGGTGCTAATCACAACCCACATGCATTCAACACCTGCACGCGTACTAATCAAATTGGAAATTAGCTTAAACGCATAGGTACTCTAGCAATGCAATAATATTATAATGCAAGGGGCAGGTATAATGTTTTTAAGGACTATATTATTTTAAAATCATTGTAACGAGATTCGAATACTGAATACGAACCTGAAATCCGTCTCGATGACTTACAAAACTCCTTGTTTAAATATTATTAGCAACAATATCAAAAACTAATCAGTATATTGACCTACATAACTAAGGCTTAGTTTCACCACCTCAGAAGAGCCATTATCTTCTAGATAAAATTTAAATTAATGTTATCTATCAAGTAATTTAACCGAAACTTATTGGACAGTGGTAAAACTGGCCCTTATTAAAATAACTTCAAAGTTCGAAGTCCTCTTTGCTAAAGAAAATAAAGAAAACTAAGTATATACACAACCTTAAACTACTAAAAATAATATAAATTAATTATTTACAGTCACTATCTGTTAAATAATACTTTCACTGGAAGAAGTCACTGGGTTTAGTAACGTTACTAAGTTTTATGGCGCTCCACTATGGAGATAATGTGTAGGGTCTTGCAGTTGGTGGTAATAGGCATTTGGCAGCAGCGCCTGTGCCAAGCCGCCTTGTGGGCCCGCGTATTGCGCTGGTACCAGCATTTCTCTGTAAAAAGAAAATAAATCTTTAGGTAATTATTATATTTTAATCCGTGATGTCTTCTCCTTTTTATTTGGTTTCAGAAAAAGACGTCACGAATCGTGGACTGGCCTGTTGGTTTAGAGTTTAGTGGGTTCGATTCCCACCCAGGATCAGGAACACATATTTGTCTACAACTCTACATAATGAACATGATGATTTCTTCTATCTCTGGGTATAATTATAAACTAAAAACTAATGTATATTTTTTTAACGATTTGACCGATTTCATGTTCTCTTAATATATATATATTTCTTGTGTGCGTGTGCACCTGCCGATCAACGGACGAGGCTCTGGCAAACAAAATATCCCAATAAGCGGCAATGGACTCGCCACCTATTACGTGGGATCAAAACACTGGCGAAAAGTGGGCGTTTAATATGCCTCTGCCTACCCCTTCGGGGAAACAGGCGTGAGTCTATGTATGAGTGCGTGTGTATGTCACTGAACTCCTCCTAAACGACTGGACCGATCTTGATGAAATTTTTTGTGTGTGTTCAAAGGGACTCGAGAATGGTTTAGATTCACAATTTAATCCACTGGCAAATGTATTTTTACTTCATTTTAAATATGTAAGTAGTTGTGGATTTTGGAATGTTTCACATTGGAACCGACGGACTGCGCTGCTGTCGCAGTGTCAAATCTTATATTAATAATTTCGTCAAGGAGTACATCGAAATCTTACCTGAATAATAAAACATTAAAAAATAAAGATTTCAGTCGACAACATATATCCGCAGAATTCGGATTGTCGAGTATTTTGTTAAATTCTAATGGTTCTGACAGACAAATCGCAGTCGCCATATTGGCCACTCTAGCGAAACGTCACAGATACCGGATAACAATTTGAGTACTACAAAGTCTTATTACTAAGTAGTTTGTATGTGTAAATACTGGGTCTCCCTTGTTTGACCGAAAGGAATTTGACAAATTTTCACTTCCCAAAAAATGTTTCGCATAATTTCATTTGCTAAATTATTACTTAGCACAAAATCTATTCACAAAAAATTGTAACGCAAACCTAATGTTTGGGAAATAAACGTTTAAACTATAACTTGTTTACCAACTAATCCTTTTGACATTTTTTATTTAGTCAAATAATTCAATTGGAATAACAGTTTTTACGCAAAATCAATAATTATCCTAATCTAAATACCTAGTTTAGTTCCGGGTAACATACTAAAAACAAATTCTTTTTTCTATTAATGCAAGTCGTTTCTGGCACTCGCCGGCCGCTACCGCGGCACCGCTCGCTTCGCTCGCTCGGCTCGTGCGTAGGAGGTCACAGTTCTAACCTAACCTAACCTGACCATGTTTTTAATAATTAACCTACTCTAACTACTTCCTTAACACTTTCACGGACAGTAAACGAGACACAATTGAAGATTGAATTTTATTGTTATCACGTCTATAGGCGTTTACTGTCCTTCAAAGTGTTATATAAACTAATATCACCAAACGTTTATTGTCTGAAGATTGTTTGCTGTAATAAATCATTTGATTAAAGACCAAATGCCATAATGACATTATACTTAGTAATATTTTGCTAAGTAAAAATTTGACCAAATGAAAATATGCGTACTAAAATCATTCGAAATGTTGCAATGGTATAAAAAAAGATTGCTAAAATTTGTTTGGGTAATGAAATTTTGGCAAAATCTTTTCGGCAAAACGGCAGGATCCCGTAAATACTTTTTGCAGTTATATTTCTTAAACAGTTAAAACGACAATTATAGAAATATCCGCCCAATAAAGGAGATTTGTGTTACGCCAAACATAGATGATATACTTTAACTAGAGGACCCCGAATTTACGCGAACGAAGCCGTGGGCAAAAGCTAGTTTTAAATAAATAACTGTATTAGGTAGGTCTGAAGAATAGACCTTAGGCTCTTTTTTACCAAAGACTGCCATGCAGAGTGTATCGTACCGTTATGTGCCTATTGAATTGTTATTTATCGCTTGCCCCGTGCCTCGTAGAGCACGTCATATAAGTAGTCGGTCCCGGCCATCATTGACAGTCGAATATAGGGAGACAGTACCTATCTCTGAATAAACTGACACTGGCCTTACCAATGGAATAACGCTATCCCTTTGGGTTGCGATGCTCAAACAGGCAGTCACTCTGTGAAAAAGCTAATATTCAGCCAAATTTCGTTAGACTAGTAAGCGGACTCCGTGTTGCAACTGGAATAACGCTAGGAAGAGGATTAATATTTATTCTATTATATCTTACATCTTAAAGTAGAATTCCGTGCATCGCGATCGATCGCATCTTTTCATTACTACTAATTTCAAGACACTGCCGCGCGCGGCTCACGACGTTCGTCGGCCGCGCGCGTCAGTCGCGGGCCTCGGCAGCGGTGCCATACATTTTCATACTTTGACTATTGTCGCGAGCGATCGACGACAGTCGTAGGCCGCGCGCGGCTGCGATCGATCGCGATGCACGGAATTCTACCTTTAAGGAAGCGAAAAAAACGAAAGTGAAGTTTCGGTTATTCCATTTTCAAAAAAAATACTGACCGTCCGCCATTGTGGCCAGCGCGCACGTGTGCACATTTTTTTATTTTTCTCTTTGTCTTGAGTCTTTGATTAATGAGCCATAATGAGGGTTTGAGACAATGTATTTTGGAAACAAAAAAAAGCTACAAAGTGGTAGTAACACATTTGCTGGTTTTTAATCACCGTTTAGTTTTTGCGACCCTTGGGGTTGCTACTGGATTTGAAAAAGTCGTGTAAAAGTTGCTTAGTAAGATAAGTATTAACTTCCAACTGGTTTCACTTTTAATTAATATAAATATGGCTCTACATTTTTAATGTATCACACATTGAACATTTTAAAAATTAGCCGTACTTTTATCTTAGCGTTATCCCAGTTTCAGTCTGGGGTCCGCTTTCTAGTCTAACCGGATTTGGCTGAATATTAGCTTTTCCACGGAGCGACTGCCTGTCTGACCTCCGCAACCCGAAGGGATAGCGATATTCCATGGTTTAGACTGGTGTCAGTTTATTTAGAAGGTACTGACGCCCTGTAACGACTGTCAAAGATCTTCATGACAACCGGGACGTGCTCTCCGAGGCACGGGACAAGCGATAATTAACAATTCAATACGCACATAACTCCGAAAAGTCATTGGTGCGCGCCGTGGATTCGAACCTGATACCCTCTGCATGGCAGTCTGTTGGTATATCCACTCGGCTATCGCTGCCTTTTAAAAAAATTAGCCGTACCTATCCATATTAATATTATTTTCGCGTGAATGTGTTTGTCTGTATGTGAACTCAGATATCGGAAGTTATGAATCGCCCGAATTACCTCCAAATTGTGCCAAAGTAGCCAAACGATACCGATGCGATGACTTTACGTGCCCTCTGAAGCACGGTAGCGCTCTAATATACAGGTAAACACTAAAAAAAACATCTGTTTTTATATGAAAACAGATACTTTGTTTCAAGCGGGCTAGTCCTACAAAACATTCAGCTTCTGCCGAACAGAACAGGTGATTCCCCTAAAATATGTTGAGTCAAAACAAATTAAGTACATATTATATAATCCTATTTTAAAAATATTACTGAAGTTTTATTATTTTTTATTATAGACTCACACCTGTGCTCACACCTGTATCCCCGAAGGGGTAGGTAGAGGTGTAAATTACACCCACATTTCGCCATGAATTTTTAGGCCCCACGTAAAAGGGGGCGAGCCTACTGCCGTTACCGGGCACATCACCAGACTCTGTGCTGCTACTGAGAATTTGGGAAAACCCAGTAACACTTTGCCCGACCCGGGTATCGAACCTGGGACCTCCTATCACCAGTCGCATACGCTATCCACTGGACCACGGAGGCAGTCATACATTACTGAAGTTCTCATAATTTTTAAACTATAGGTAAGTAAGCATTTTTCTAACTATGCATATTTATCTATAGGTATACCTATAGTAAACAGTGCCCGAAAAATATTCAACTCCTTTCATAAAATAAACTAAATATGGTCGTCTACCGTAGCAACACGTCTCTCCCAAAGACCTTGAGACGACAACCATCAACCCAAAACAATGGGTCCCTTGAGCGAAACAATAAATTGTTTCACTTTATTTACTTTAGCTTGTTGCGGTTTAAATGCGGGATGTGACAAAATGTGAACGGGCTAAGGTGGTAAATGCAGAGCGTTCTGAATTTTGTCTAAACAAATGCGAGAGTTAAGCATCGTTTGCAGAGTTTATGCTTTGAAATGAAATGATTCTTTATTTCGTGTAAACTTTGTTTAATGTGCTTACGAAACATTAATTTGAAATCTATCAGTTTGTACAAGTTTATATTTTTATGTTGAATTAGAGCAGCTCAATTCCAAGTATTTTTGTCGTCTATATAATCGGAAATTTTATAATATGCTTTTAAACACAGTTTAGTTTTAACAATATTGTTAAAACTAAATTTTTCTTATATTAAGAAGGAGCTTGCTATAAAAGCGTATACTTACATATACTGCTCCATAAAATAGTTACCTACTTATTTTGTGGAGGCGGGTGCTATAGTATGAACTATAAGATTATACTTATGTCTAGTATTTACAGTGTAAGATCACTTTTTTTATTGGGTAGCTTGTGATGGTATTTACATTACTACAGAGAAGAGGGAAGGCAAGTAAAGTCGAAAGTACTTGCTCAGGGTCGGATTTAAGCGGGAGCAGATCTAAATAGCGCGGGTGTAACCGCGGCGCCAGGTTGTATAATATTAATCATAAGACACCAGACAAATAATGATGCCCATTCACACAAAGCCTTATCTTGTGTCCACTGGGAATCAAATCTAAAGACACAATCTTATATCTTATCTAATACTAAAGGCCTTGCCACACGGCACAATTTTACCACTGATCAAATTTTCAAGCGAATCGGCTTTGCCCGTCTACAAGACACAATCAAATCACTGATTTTCATTCCGTCCACCCGATTGGTTAAAATCTGGTGGTACCGCCCACCCGATGAACTTGAGTTGGACGACTGGCGTCTACACGTCACGATTTCATCAAGTGATTTAGTCAAGTTGGACGTAAAATTGTGCCGTGTGGCAAGGCCTTAATATATAAAGCTGAAGAGTTTGTTTGTTTGTTTGGTTGAACGCGCTAATCTCAGGAACTACTGGTCCGATTTGAAAAATTCTTTCACTGTTAGATAGTCCATTTATCGAGGAAGGCTATAGGATATATAGCATCACGCTATGAGCGACGGGAGCGGAGCAGTAGCCTTAAATAACGCGGGTGTAACCGCGGGCATCTTCTAGTAATATATAAAGCTGAAGAGTTTTTTTGTTTGTTTGTTTGGTTGAACGCGCTAATCTCAGGAACTACTGGTCCGATTTGAAAAAATATTTCAGTGTTAGATAGCCCATATATCGAGGAAGGCTATAGGCTATATGACATTGCGCTATGAGCGACGGCAGCGGAGCAGTAGTCTTAAATAACCCGGGTGTAACCGCGGGCACATCTTGTTATAAATAACGGTACTCATAGCTACCGCGAATCGGCATATTTAGTTGGTACATAACTCGAAACGCCGGACCGCAATTTTGACCGTAACATTCATATAGTAGGTATTTGGTCTCGTTCTTTAAGCTTTGAGCTGCTAATATTATGTTTGCGGTACCCGTAAATGGTGACTCACACTTATTAGACTTTTCAGGTCTAGAGACACGTCTCGTATTTAATATAGTTAAGTAAGAAATAGCTACAGTGGGACAACGGTTAAAGTTTTCATGTCGGAGGATTCTATGGCCCTATTTTGTCTTTTTTTTAAAGACTATTCTAACACTAGGAATACATCCTGTGTCGCGGAGGACTTTACAAACATACAACCAACGGACACAGTGAACACCCAGACTCGAAACAACAATTTATGGATCACACAAAGTGTCTCGTGTGGGAATCGAACCCACAACACTCGGCGCAGTGTCAAGCGGTGAGGCGACCGCTTAAACCACTTCGCCAACCGTGCAGTCTATGTCTTGTAAGTGGGATTTGTCATACGGGAAAGACTGTTGCTATCCAATAGTGTTCCAAGTCTGAAGTGTGGTTAGGTCGCTGTAAGGGAGTCTTTACCTGCCCAAATTGGCGGAAGGGAAGGTCCGCAATTCGGAATTACACGAACGAAACGATAAATAATTATGTTCTTTATAAAGGTATTGAAATGCTTTTAATGTTCCGACTTCAAAAGAGAAATTCCTAGCGTTGTTTCCTTCTGAAGATTTAGATTTTGCAGTCGGTAATCTTGGAAATAATTCAGTAAACTTTATTTTTTAACTCGCTTAAATCATAAAGACGCTTAAATCTAAAAGTCAATTAAATCTAAAAGAGAGTTGAATCTAAAAGTCAGTTAAATCTAAAAGTCGGTTAAATCTATAAGTCGGTTAAAGAAAGTCGGTTTACACTCACGGTCTACTAGGTTGCTGCGGCGTGCGGTCCCGTTGCCTTCTGTTCTTGAACCAGTTGGACACTTGTGTGAGGGTCAGCCCTGTCTTTTGAGCCAGCGCTCGCTTCTCGTCTGGGGTTGGGTATCTGATATACACAAGATAAGTAATTACTGGCATGTCAACTAAGAAGTCTGTATAGTTTAGAATCCTTGCGTTACTGACTGACAGACAGGCCACGGCCAAAAGTATTAAGGCCTTGCCACACGGCACAATTTTACCACTGATCAAATCTTCAATCGAATTGGCTTTGCCCGTCTACACGACACAATCAAATCACTGATTTTCATTCCGTCCACCCGATTGGTTAAAATCTGGTGGTACCGCCCACCCGATGAACTTGAGTTGGACGACTGGCGTCTACACGTCACGATTTCATCAAGTGATTAAGTCAAGTTGGACGTAAAATCGTGCCGTGTGGCAAGGCCTTTAGGCGCAAGAAGCTGAAATTTGGCATGTGTGTTCCTTGGGGACCGTAGAGGCGCACTAAGAAGATGTGAATTTTCCAAAATTCTCACGAGATCGGCAAGAACCGGTTAAATAAAAAAAATGAGCTAGCGAAGCTGCGACAGAGATCAAAATGTAAACTTACCTAATAGGTATTACCTATTCATATTTTAAACACAAAAAGTTGAATTAATGAGAGGGCAGTTGACAAATTCAATCCATTGTCTAGTACCCATAGTACATACTTACCTCTCTTAACTGTTCTGTGGTACTTAGGTACAAGCTCTGCTTAGTTTGGGACTAGATGGTTTTTGCGTGTATTATATGTATTTCTGTCTATATTTAACTTATAAATAAATTGAATGAAAGAAATTGAAAGAAAACTTTTATTATAGATCTGAGGACAGCGAACGAAATAAGTAAAATACATTTTGTGCATGGATGGCATAGTTTGGGGCAGAGGAAGAGGAGATGCGGTGTTGCCAGGTTGCCGTCCTCCCTATCCTCTGCGGCCGCTGGGTGTGTTGGCGACGGAGCCCAACACCTTCATCCGCCGCCTAGGAGGTTGTGGCCTTCGGGCTATCCGGGGTGTCAGGGATCAGGGTAGAATGCTAACGCAACCCTCTGGCGCCCCCAAAATGGCGTTGAAGTATGCGCTGTGGTTTTAGTGGGTATTACGGCCATGCACTCCAACTGGAGTCCCACATACGTGCGTAAATGCATTTCCACAGAAAATAAAAATGGATGGCATAGTTCTTTATGGGGCAGCTAGTCATTAAGAACTCAAAGAGTGGTTCGATTCCAAAAATCTATCTTAATTCCCAACAAGGAATAGGTATTTTTGGTAATAGTCTATTTTACAACCAGTTTGCATGATCCTAAAAGTCTTAAAGATAGAGCGTGCGAGTTGAAAAAGCAGTCATTAAAATTTCCTAAAAATAATCATTATTTTTAAACCCAAGACTTTCTAATAGGGTATGACAATAGTTACCTTTACCTTAAAACCTTAAAAAACACAACTCCCGCACTAGGAATAAATCCTGTGTCGCGGGGGACTTTACAAACATACAACCAACGAACACAATGGACACCCAGACTCGAAACAACAATTTATGGATCGCACAAAGTGTCTCGTGTGGGAATCGAACCCACAACACTCGGCGCAGTGTCAAGCGGCGAGGCGGTCGCTTAAACTACTACGCTAACCGTGCAGTTAAAAGATAAACTCACCTATTTCTATAATAGCAGTCTTTGAGGGCATTCCTACTCTTCTCCTTGAAGCAATACACAGTTTCTTCGCCGTCCCATATAGTTTTAGGCAGCGGGTATTTTTTTCTTAACCTATATTTGTCTACAGCACCTATAAAGTAATAATACATTATTGGGCTTTTATTACGAAAGACTTTCGATACAAAAAAAATTTAATCCGCTGTTTTGCGTAGTTCAATTATAAGCTAATGACAGCGATAGCGCAGGGCAGAAACCAACAGATTCCATAGCAGAGGGTCTCGAGTTCGAAACCACGGCTTGCACCACTGTTTGGAATTGTTAATTATCGCTTGCTAAATGGCAAAAGAAAACGCCGTGAAAAGACCTAGTTGTCTGAGAGTTCTTCATAATGTTCTCGAAAGATATAGGAAGTCTGCCAACCCGCAAATCACAACAGCGTGTTGGACCACAAATTCAAATAGGTACATTTATTCATATAGCTTACAAAACAACAGTTATGAACCTCAATTATTTTTTTACAGTCAGTTTCGGAATGGCAGGGCAGCCTGGAAGAAACTCATGCTACTCTTTTAAATACTGCAATTGGACAGATTATAAACAAGGTAGATAATTATATAGGTACATAGTGTTGTAGTTGCTTACCAAGTGCTCTACCCCGTACTTTCTCAGCTTCCTTGTAATGCGCTTTGTACCATAGATTTTGTAGAGCGTTGTGGTGCCGAGGCGGGAACGAATGCGCTTCCAATATGGCGTACAACTCTTGGTATACGCCTCTATGGTACGCTACTAAGGCTCGGGCTCTACATGACAAAAAAGCATATCAATATTTATTATTAAAACTCTACATTAACAGATTATAAGGTAAACATTAACTAGTTAAATGAATAGCCAAGCGCGTTGATAAAGTCGTTAGTCCCGGCAGTCATGTAGAGCTTTGATAATGGTTATAACTATTTAGTTAAGCTATACTCGTATTGAAGGCCACGCGGCGATCACACTGTGCAAAAAATATTTATCTACCAAAACTTTTTTAATGAATTCATAAATACTGAAGGTAAAAAAAAAAGTTTTAAGTATAAAATTTTAATAAAACGACATGGATCCACATATGGTTATAAAACATTTAGCTACACGTACCTCAGTATCGTTTCGTGACCCCTAAGCAGCTCACTAGGTGGTAAACTCCACAAAAACGCCGCCAACTTTTCAATATCTCCTTTCTGTTGCAACGCTTCACAAACACATTGCACTTGCTCCGAATTAAAATTCAAACATCTACGTAAATTACTGTTCTCATTCTCCGTATAATATGTTTGGAGAGCTCCATGTTTTTCATTATTTACATTAACATTATCGAATATCTGTTGATTCAGTTTCATATCAGCCAAATTCGGATTATTTTCGTTCTGTAAGCAACTTTTTAAGTCTTGGACCTCGTTGAAGTAGCCTGAACGCATGCGGTCTTCGCCTTCTATTTGCGAAAAAATGTTGTCGTTTGTTGGCGGTAATTTCAGTTCGAAATTTAAATATTTTTTGTTTCTCTGTGGCGATAGGTAATTCTCGAAAGCCATTTTGTTACTTTCTTGTAGGTACGCATCTTTTTGGTTCTTTTCGTCATTTCTTGATTTCTGTTTGCAGGAAAAGTATTG
The DNA here is from genome assembly GCA_944739405.2 of Euclidia mi. Lineage (NCBI taxonomy): Eukaryota > Metazoa > Arthropoda > Insecta > Lepidoptera > Erebidae > Euclidia > Euclidia mi. The sequence goes on along the minus strand of OX123205.2, from coordinate 9,909,825 downwards.
TTTTTCGTTTAGTTCTGCTTGATAGAAGTTTCCGTTTTGGTTGTCGTACGGAAAAGGTGGTAGCGATGTTTCAGATTCGCTAGTCATGTCGCTTGATGGACTCAGGCGGTCGGAACAAGATTCCATGTTAGTGGATTTCATCACAGTAACTTGTCTTTAAAGTTTACAAAAATCTGCAACAAAAAATCAATGTTACTGTAAATAGTCCGTGTAATGCCTTTGCAATTTTATTCAAGTTTCCTAATTCCAGCTTGAAAAAATAGATATGAAAGGGAAAAATTATCCATTCAACTTTATTCCGCAAGTGCAAACACCCGAAGGTAAATCTTTTAGTGAACATTACTTTCTAAAAGTCCTTTTAACTATTTCAACAAATCACAGAACAGTTAAATATATCTATGCAACAAATGGATTGTACCTAGGTAGGTATATTGATGTATCAGAATTATGAATTCAATAAACACTTTAAAATTAACCAAATTAATTACTTAGCAACAGTAGAATTGTATCCACTGACTGCAAGATACAAATAATAAACAATAATACCTATCGTAATAAACGATTTAAAATTTATATGATTGATATAATATGTAAGTACCTATACTATACTAATATCTTATACTAATATATATGAAGCTGAAGAGTTTGTTTGTTTGTTTGTTTGGTTGAACGCGCTAATCTCAGGAACTACTGGTCCGATTTGAGAATTTTTTTCAGTGTTAGATATCCCATTTATCGAGGAAGGCTATAGGCTATATAACATCACGCTATGAGCGACGGGAGCGGAGCAGTAAGCCTTAAATAACGTGGGTGTAACCGCGGGCATCCGCTAGACTCTAGTGTATAATAAAGTTGAAGAGTTTGTTTGGTTGAACGCGTTAATCTCAGGTTGTGTTGAACAGCCTATTGGTATCGATGAAGGCTATAGGGTATTTATTATTACGCTATGACCTACGAGTGCAGAGCTATAGCCTTACATAACGCGGGTGTAACCGCGGGCTCATGTAGTACATTATGCAACATTATTTAGCGGGTCCTAATCTCGATAAAGTAAAATATTTACGGCATAAATACCTCGGTATTTTCCGACATTTCAACAGACTTGCAACGGTCGTGGTCGCGGAGAGACTCAGACCCGCTAAATAAACTTGCAAAATCTATCGTAAGCTGGCATTCTGGGATAAACCTACTTGTTTTCATTAATAACTTACGTATCTAAACTACTATCTATTGTTAATATAGTGCACAACTCTTTGAGGTGATTGTACTCTTAATACATACAACTTTTGTTCAGGGGTTTACCGAAATCGCAAGTTAAATCAGCTGTCCTATACTTACTTGAACTTTTAAAATCGTCAAAATATATGGCATTTTTCTTCATTTTTCTAATTCGAAAATGAGTGTCACAAACTCACAACCCCATTTCATGCCGTGGGTGTCGTGAGTACCTACTTAAAGCAAATTATATCTTCGAAAAGAAATGGATAGGTAGATAGATAGATAATTCTTTATTGTACACCACAAGTCACATTACAGGGTTAGAAGGAAAAGGAGAAGTTTCCAAATAAAATACACACTGGGCTGCCTTATCGCTAAAAGCGATTTCTTCCAGGCAACCTTTGGATGGAAAGAAATAGATTAGAGAAAAATATAGTTATAAAAATATGATGAAGTAATAAAGTTACTTGCTAATGGAATGCTCATTCAAACTTCATGCCAACCCGTCTGGCCAGCGTGGTATAGGGTCCACAAATTAACTGCGAAAGGCTATCTAACAGGAATTGTCATTTTGGCACGTAAACAGAAAAAAGAAGATAAGGAATAACGCTCTTCACTATGGCAAGTTCCATTTTGTTATCGGTTTAATTCCTAGATGAGACTTTTTATGATCTAGAAATTCTTTTTTCGAATCTGAGTGTTCGTTGTGTCCGTTGGTGATCATTTTTGTTCAAGTCATCCCAGATTCTATTCGGTAATCCGGCAGTTGTAGAACAATTATTAAATCAAGAGAATTAGTACCTAATAAAAATCTTGAAGCTTACAATATTCCTTAAAACTATATCAACAACATCGTCCATACTTCTCACATCTGTGGTCCGAGCTCTATAATATTATTTTTATAATATAATATTCTACCACATACACACATCACCATCTAGTCCCAAACTAAGCAGAGCTTGTACTATGGGTACTAGATAATGGATAAACATACATAATTATATACTTTTTTTGTAATCACAGTTACATCCAAGACTCATCACTCACCTTGTCACCCAGAGTACACTTTCTGGTCCAACCAGATTCGATAGAATATTACCTATTCCTGACTTTTTCACAGCATATACATTTAAGACGAACGAACGAAATACGTACACAATACGCACCGAAAATTCGCGCACGAAAACGCTCGTATATCAATTGTCAACCACAAATATATGTCTCAGCTATCCAACGGATATTGTCGGTCGTACAATTATAAATAATAAAAGAAAATCCATCGGCGTCAGGTAAAAATACAGCTCGGTTTACATAACACTTGACATCGGCCGGACACTCGATGAAAACAAAACATTTCCAACGAATTCAGCTTTCCTAGAAATCGAGGGAAAACATTGTAGTTGGCATTTTTATTGCTGCTGAAGAAAAGTTTACATGAGCCTGAGATATCTCAGGCTCATGTAAACATGCTAGGGGTCATGGGACCGACTAACTAGGAAAATACTGTTGTGATGAGTACTATGATCTGAAGCGTCTGGGTGTTTTTTATCTATAACATCGAGGTCATCATCATCATCGTCCTAGCGTTATCCCGGTTGCATCCAAGACTTATACGCCTAGGACTCCGGGATCGGCTTACTAGCCTAACTAGATATGACTGATTTTCAGCTTCCGCAGAGCGATTGTCACCCGACCTCTGTCATCTATAACATTTTTTTTATTATATTTATATAGACTCACGCTTGTATCAGCGAAGGTGTAGGCAGAGGTGTGATCTTACACCCACATTTCGCCTTTTGTAGGTACTACGTAATAGGGGGCGAGCCTATTGCCGTACCGGGCACATTGCCAGACTCCGTGAGAATGAAGAAATGAGAATGCGGATAAACACAGTAGAGTCTGTGCGGAAAGAGAATGGGCGTGGCGAAAATTGGAACTAACACTTTTACAATTACCTTTAGTACTTTTTAACTTATGTACATACGATTGAAAACCCTTCGCCTGTCTGAGTAACACAGGCTCAACAGATCAAGATTTTTAGTCGCACTATAATAAATTAAAAAAGTTAAAAACATGAGAAATACGGTAAGTACGTATTGTGGCGCCTTCAATTAAAAAGTCTGTTCTCTTTCCGCACAGACTATAACACTTTACCCGACAATCACATACGCTATCCACTGGACCACGGAGTTATTTAAAAAGTTATTAAAAAAACCTGTACATATGTATAGGTGTAGTTTTGTGGCTGTCATAGTACAGGTTCAATTTAGGGCTGATCAAATATAATCAGCATGGCAACCATCTACATAAATGCACAAGAATGTCGACCTTTAAGTTACTATACCGTGGTTCGGAGAGCTACGTGTAGCCGTCGGTCCCGCTTTTTGTTTCAGGGCAGGAATCGTTAGGTCATGTTGGAGAGCTTGGGCGATCTTTAAAATTCCAAACCAGACTTAGCCATACGCGTACTGACAGATAGGTAGATGCGATAAGATAGCAAGAAATCGTGAGGGAGTACACATCAACCAAGGATGAACTACATCTTTGTCAAGAATGACACGATTGAGAAAAGAATCGAAACTCCGGCCATAGAGCGAATATCGTAGATTGCAACCAAGTCTACTCTAGAATAATGTTAATACTGAAGTATTGTTTAGGAGAATAATGGTATTTTGTGATAATGTTTTTACAAATTAAAATACTATGGTATGGTATGGCAGAATAGACATGAAAGTAGAATAAATGTCGTAGAAATGAGAGCACTGAGAAATATGTGTGGAGTGTCTTTGAACGACAAAGTAAAAAATTGTGTGATAAGAGAGTGTTGTGGTCACACGTAATAGGGGGCGAGCCTATTGCCGTTACCGGGAACATCACCAGACTCCGTGCTGTTACTTAGAATTCGGAAAATCCCAGTAACACTTTTGCCCGACCCGGGAATCGAACCCAGGACCTCCGATCAGCAGTCGCATATGCTATGCACTGGACCACGAAGGCACATGCCAGGCGTTATAGGGAGTATTGACTCCCTAAACGACTGGCATGTGGCAAGCGATAATTTAATAATGTAATACGCACATAACTTCGACAAGTCCGTGATGCCGTGGATTTGAACCCGATACCCTGCATAGCAGTATGTTGGTATCTCCACTAGGCTATCGCTGTCTAAACATCACATAGAAAATATTTTCTACCAATATAGCAATTTCATGAATTAGTTTGACTTATCCCAGCTGTTGTAGTCCACATAGGTACATTTTATACTAATATATAAAGCTGAAGAGTTTGTATGTTTGGTTGAACGCGCTTATCTCAGGAACTACAAGTCTGATTTGAAAAAATATTTCAGTGTTGATGATGTCATAAAAATAAAATGATGTAAACATTGCTCGTTGTTCCATTGAGTCCGAATTATAAAAAAAAAAATACTTGTACTATGTTTTTAGTTCGAAATATGAAAAGAAATCTAACAGGTTGCTATGTCAGATTTCTTTGACTGAAAATTATTTTAAGATGGCAAAACAATCAATTAAAATAACACTAGTTATTGCTGCAATCCAAGTATCAAGCATATCGTGATGATAAAAAAATATTTATATTTAACGTATATAAGACGGTGTTTTGGCTAATTATTTAAAATATTTCATAGTTTTAATACAGTAACGCATAAGGTACTTAATAGTAGAAATAATACGGACAGAATATACCAACATTAAAGCAATCTACTCTCATATTTTGTGTGTGACAGTGATCGTTATTTTGGGAATAATAGTGTTTTTGCAGGCAAAGAAAAGTAAAGAATGCTGTTGAAAATCAACTAGTAAAAGAAATACAATCAATTTTTTATAAATTACACATTAAATTAAATATAATTATTATCTTCCGATATTTATATATCTTGGTAATAAAAATATTCAACGCGCTCTGTTGTTATAATGTGGCCAATCCTAATAAAAATGTTACATATTATTGTTTAGCTACTTTATTAATAGTTTAGGTAGATACCTATCTGTCAGAAAGTTATTATTTTCTTAGATTTTCGTTAGTATAAATAAATAGTGCTATTAAAACAAATATCTTAAATACAGGTAGGTATACTGAAAATACACTGCCTAATTTACTATTCTTCACGATAAATACATTTTCTTTCGATATTTTCGTTAAAAAAACTTAATTATTGAAAAATCACTTATTTGAAAATAGTAAATCCTTGTTCTGGTAATGTTTTAGACAAAATTATAATCAGGGATACACTCACCTTGACTAAACAATCTCACAGAAATAAAATATTGCACTTCCAAATCACTATTTCACAAAAAAAAACGTATTTAAAACCTTCTTTCATTAGGATACACCCTCACTCTACGAAGACTACGGATCATATAACAAAAGCTATCTCCCATTTCAAAGCCGTAGAGTGAGACACCGAACGTGCGAAAGAGTCAGAACATTGGGGCGGAGCATCGCCGGGTGTTCGAAGTTTGAATTTTCTTTTATTTTTTAACGTTTGACCTCTAAAAAGGCGGGATTTTATCGCGGGTCCTGTCCTGATTTGCAATATGGCGCTGCTTTTTAGGCACCAATGTTGTTTTTTAATCTTTTGAACTGGTTTTCGATTTATAGGTACAAGCTGTTGTAGGTTTGTTTGTTGTGGCCTATGTCGCGATTTGTAGCCCGGTTTGGGTGTCCAGGTGTGGTATTGCACTTTGAATATCTAAAAGTTCGAAATAGTCTAACTCCCATTATTCTAGAGAACCTTTAGAATTTTAGAATAAGTAGGTACACCGTACAGTAGCAACTGTTTAGCCTTTGCTTTTCAGAATGAAAATGAGATTTAGAAGTTCAAAATGAGTGCGTGTAGTCCGTCACTGGCAGTGCCTCGCGTGTAACGGGTTCAATTCCCAAGCGGTACATCATTTTGAGAGATTACACAGATTGGTAGGTACTTAGTTACTTCGAGTTTGAGTTTCGTTGTGTCCGTAGTTTGATTTACCTGTAAGAACCTAGAGCTGAGATGTCTATTAACAAATAAAATTAAAATAAGTAGAGGTACCTAAGGACATTTTCAGCTGTCACATTGCCAAGTCAAAATTAGCGTATTTTTGAACTAACTTCATCATCATCATGTCTTGCCCTGGTCCCAATTTATTTGGGGTCGGCGCAGTATGTCCTTCGCTTCCATACTTCTCTGTCACCAGTCATCCGATCGTTTATCCCTTTCTCTTTCATATCCATCCTCTCACAGTGCATCCATCTTTTCCTTGGCCGCCCTATCCCTTTTCATCCTTCTACATACATATTCATCACTCTCATACCTACATACTTACCTCTCATCTCTTCGCATAACATGTTCATACCAGGCCAATCGACTCCCTTTTACCTTTTGAACAAACATAAAATCCCTATTTAAAAAGTATTAATTGAAATATGAAAAAAACATTCGTAGTGGGTGTATGCATTAAAAAAGGAGGATAAAAGGACAGTGGGTAGATACTGTCCAAATATTATGTTTCTAACTTAAATAGTTTAGGCTCTACGAGGATAATTATGTCAGTTAGGACTCAGGAGTCAAAAGAATCAAGGGACTTTTATCTATGATGATGTAATTATGACCACGTATGTTCGTGAGTGTGAGTTCGATGTTTTAAAAATCGACTATTCTACGATAAAAGTTTGTCAGGCTAAGTAGCGTAAGGCTTATAAATTTCACTCTATCATTGGCGCAAAGGTTGAAGTAGTCTTATAGGGCAGCGATAGCGCAGTGGAGATACAAATAGACTGCCATGCAGAGAGTATCCGATTCGAATCACGCGCACCAATGACTTTTAGAAGTTATGTACGTATTGAATTATAAAGTATCGCTTGCTCCGTGCCTCGCAGCACGTTAAGCCGCCGGTCCCGGCTGCCAGAAGATCTTTGACAGTCGTTATAGAGGTCAGTTGCTATGAATAAAACTGACACTGGTCTAAAACATGGAATATAGCAACCCAAAGTTGCGGAGATCAGACAGATAGTCGCTCTGTGGAAAAGCTAATATTCAGTCAAAATCGGTTAGACTAGAAAGCGGACCCCGGGTCCTAACTGGGATAACGCTAGGAGAATGATGATGGGTTGAAGTAGTCATATGTATGCTTAGGTTGGAAAAATCATATTTTATCCCATGTGAACACACTATTGGTTGTTCATTGCGGCATAAGCCCTTATTTGCACCGTGTTTGTGGAATAAGCAAGTTTGGGTCTGGAGGATATAATAATCATATAGGTATATTTATCTGCCATCGGATCTAGGAAACATCTTGGTCAGAGTTCTCAGGCTCTCTTCTTGCAAAAAGTTAATCATCACCGTCCTAGAGCGTTATCCCAGTTGCACTCAAAACTTTAGTGATCGAGGCCGGGATCCGCGTACTATTAGTCTTTCTGTATATGGCAGATAGAACATTTAGCTTTTTCAGGAAACGGCTGCCGTCTTACTCTGGCAACCCATAGAGATAGCGATATGCCATAGCTAAGAACCTCACCTTATCCTATTCAAATTTAAATTCTAATTTCTTTTCATGGCGGCGATAGCCAAGTGGTGTACGGAACGGACTCTCGGGACCATGGTCTCGGATTCGATCCTTAGGTACCCCGGCAACACACCTCTGACATTTCGAAGTTATGTGTGGAAAAAGTTATGTGTGAAAAATATTAATTAAGCATCGCTCGCTTAATAATGTGCCCGGTAGATGACAATAGGCTCACCCTCTATTACATTGGGACCGAAACATAACTGGTAAAGTGTGGGTGTGTAATACACCTGCCTACACCAGTACACCTTTAGGGATAAAGGCGTGAAGTTATGTTATGTGTTATTTCTTTTCTCCAAACTACGCCCTTCGAAAACAAAACCTTGGATCCGCCTCTGCTAGCGTTGATGACGCTCGAAAACTACAACAACAGCGCGTCTACTTGCAAAATAGTCTTTATTTTGTAAAATAGTCTTACTTTTTCTTTCACCAGTCTCGGTATCTATAATGACATTTGACCTACTGCCCGGTTTTCTATTGAATATTGCTGAAATTTAGATGCATGTGTAAATTCCGTGAAAATGCATAATTATGATAGCATCGAGCTAATTTGATGATAGAGCTGGAAGATCTAATGTTGAAAGGTGGCCGTGTGCGCACCGCAATAAGACGCAATTAATCAGTTTTGACAAATAGGGTCATTTCGCCGGTTCGCGTCCATCGCCCAATTCGCGTCCATTTAACGGATGTCCCTTTAAAAATGCTCGAAAATATGTATACTAACACACTAATAAAATGAAAAGTCAGTACCGCCAATACCTAAACATATAAGAGACATGCACAAATAGACAAAAGTTCCGTGCGCCCAGCTAATCCTGTTTAAAAAAAAATAGTTAATCTCGGTTGTTCAACCAAAGAGTGCAGATGCGCGGGATATAAATAAAAAAATAGTGTGCAGCGGCGTGTTTGACGGTAAGTATTATTGTTTTATGTGAATTTTAGGATACATAGCTGTTTCTAGACATTAATAATGAAAAGACGAATAGTATGAATAATGAATTAGCTTGTTTTTTATATAGTTAACAATTAAAATAAGATGGATGCGAATTACAACACCGAATTTATCAAACTTCCACTTTGCGTCCGCAATGGACGCGACCTCGTCTATTTATGTTTTCTTTAGTTGTTTATTTTTATGTGATTAAAATTTGAAAGAGAAATTGGGATTATGTTTATTTTAACATTAATAGTATGCTCAATTTGCGTCCACAGTATTATTATTGTAATTAAAGACACAATCGATATAATAATCAATCACACGTGGACGCAAACTGTACCCACAAGGGATAATATTATAGCAAAGTGCGTCCATTTTTTCGTGAAATAGAAATGATAGCATAAATATATTAGATATACATTTTTTTAATAATCTAAAATGCATTTTTGATTAAGACTGAGTCTAAAATTCAATTTTTACAATTTTTGTGCAATGAAATGCGTAATTTTTTAATCCATATTTTTTCTATTCAAGATGAGTTCTTAAGAGACAAGAAAGAAGAAGGAAAAAAAATACAGAAGATGATTCAATAAAGAAAGCGTTTGGTGATATTTGTGAGAAGAAGAAATCGATAAGACAAATACATATATGTAAAAATTATGCTATTCCGAAGACCACAATATTGGACAACATGTATCGTTATTTTTTTATCTTTGATTTTAAGTTCCATCGATGTTGAGAACAATAAATAGTTATTTATAGTTTCTTTAAAGTGATTTAAAAGTGATAATAATGTAGATTTTTTTATAACTTTAATCTTAAATGTAGAAATTGTTAAAAACCAATCTTTCTTTAGATTGTCTTAACAATATCACCCTTATATGAAGGACTATAAGGTTGATATTGTTAAGACTAAGCTGGTGGACGCGAAATGGTCCACAGGTGAACGCTATTTGGATTTTTTGGACGCAAACTGGGTAAAATGCGATATTTTGAAGTTTGTCTATTTAAAAAAAAAACACAACAAGTTTCGAACAAAACTGAAAATTAATATCAAAATAGACTATATAATGAATGCATTACATACATTTTTCATTGAATCAATTTGCTGGAACATTTTTATTTTCTCCTTCAAACTTGCCAACTGCACTAAATGGACGTGAACAGGCGAAATGACCCTAAAGTCTTTTGACCATTTTATGTAGGGCTTCTTTTTAAAAAGTTTTTTACTTTCAATTCTTTTTTTTATAGACTCACGCCTGTATACCCGAAGGGGTAGGTAGAGGTGTAATATTACACCCACATTTCGCCAAGAATTTTCAGGTCCCACGTAATAGAGGGCGAGCCTATTGTCGTTACCGGGCACATTACCAGACTCCGAGCTGCTACTGAGAATTCGGAAAAACCCAGTAACACTTTTGCCCGACCCGGGAATCGAACCCGGGACCTCCGATCTTTCTTTTAATTTCTAGGTATTTAACCTGCTCTCATTGTTGTTATCTTCCCTTATAATAAAGGTAACGACGATAAAAAGTGGGTTAAGGCCTCTGTAGGGGTTACTAAGTTATTGACGGCCCGTAGCGGCGGGGTCGCCTATCGCTGAATTTAATATTTGATCTGTCCATGGATTTGGAGACATCAGATACATGTTTGACTTAAGGTCTTAGCCCACTGACACGACTCGCCTCACACCCAATCAAAAGAATATCATTCAAATACCTATGAGTGAAGAAAGAATGACGAATCTTAATATATAAAATCCTTGCGTTACTGACTGACTGACAGACACGCTACAGCCGAAACTATTGGGCGCAGGAAGCTGAAATTTGGCATGTATGTTCCTTGGGGACCGTAGGGGTGCACTAAGAAGGGATTTCCCGAAATTCCCACGGGATCGGCCAAAACAGGTAAATTGAAAAAAAATTCAGGCTTAGCTGCTGGCGTCCTCTAGTCAAATATATGAGACAAATGTGTCTGGGCAAGTCGGTCGCAGACCTCGTCGGACATTCGTCGACCAAATTGTAGACATCCTAATAAACGGAACGGTCCGAAGTACCTACCCGAAACCGGCGAGGATGTATGGAAAAAGTAATGAGTGTAGAGGAAGCGCCTGAGCTTTGTAAGGATAGGAGCAAGTGGCGTTCTGTTGTCTCTGGCTACCCCGACGGGAAAAAGGCGTGAGTATATGTATGTATGTACTTGTGCTTTAAGTATTGCCTTTTTGGTATTCTTTACATTGGCACATAAATTAGCAGACAGCGCGCTGTGTGCTGTGTGTTTTGCGGCGAAAGGTCTTGTATATCGTATGTCGCTGTTGTTTCTGTGAAGCAGTCATACTGATAAAAAACGGCGGAGAATTTGCACATCCAACCGCTTATCGTATACTGTTGGTGTAGTGGCTGAAGCGGCCACCTCGCCGCTTGATCCCGCGCCGAGTGTTGTGGGTTCGATCCCCACAAGAGACTAAATTGTTGTTTGTGTTTTACTTTTGTCCGTTGCTTGTTAGTTTAATAAATTCCCTCAAGACACAGGATTATTTAGTCCTAGTGCGGCAACTGACTTCAAAAACAGTGTACCTACATAATTACTATTTAACGCACTGAAAGAGAACTACTGAACAGATTTTGATATAACTATGCAGTAAACATCTTATACGTACATCGGAACGGCCACTTTTATCCCTCCAACTGACTCTCACACGAGCGAAGTCGCGGGCTAAAGTAGGTCTATTATAAATTGATCCATAATTACATAAAGTCACCATACTCAGATAGGTCAACATATTCTTGCAAAACTTACATATATACCAGTAAAATTCCATTACATCAAAGGTGATATCAAAAAGCAAGTTACAAGTAAATACAATATCGTGGGATCCCGTATTCCTAACTCGACAGTTTCACAATAATATGTTGACATCGCTCATGTAATATAAGTTTAGTGATATGTCGGCAAAAATGCAGGAAGTCGTGTGAATGAACGGTGGCCATTTGTAATTTGTAACATACTTTTTTTACGTTGTAAGGTTAATTTTTCTAGAATGTTTTTGTATTGATTTAATGTTGTTTTGACCTATTTATAGGTAATTAGACTTTTAGAAGAGCTCAGCTTGAACGCTGAATTGAAATCACATGTGGCAGAAACATACATTTATTTAGAGACAGTTAGAAAGTGTGGTTGACGGCATAGAATACAAGTGTCACCACCCCCTATCTTCCCGTGGGTGTCGTAAGAGGCGACTAAGGGATAACACGATGCAAATACCATCATTGCTAGAGACGGAAAACTCGACATCAAACCCTATACGACTGCCTCGTTGGTCTCGCGGCATAAATGTGCGCGTGGGATTGGGAGGTCCCGGGTTCGATTCCTGGGTCGGGCAGTGTTATTGGGTTTTTCTGTCACGAAATTCTCAGTAGCAGCACGGAGTCTGGAAATGTGCCCGGTACGGCAATAGGCTCGCCCCTTATTACGTGGGACTAAAGTATATCTGGCGAAAAGTGGGTGTAGAAATACACCTCTGCCTACCCCTTCGGGGATAAAAGGCGTGACGATATGTATGTATGTATGTACAGTTATAAAGATAAATAAATAAGATAATTATCCTAGAACAACTCACATATGATTATCTAATCCCAAACTAGACTGCGTATTCAATCAATCATTCAGCCTATTGCAGTCCACTGCTGGACAAAGGCCTCTCCCAACATTATTCTATTAGGTACTAGCTGTTTCCCAGGATTTCACTCGCGTCCTGAGGGGACTACTTCGCGTACCCGGTTAATATACCCATAGCCTAAGTTACTCCTTGGTGCCTCAGCTATCCGCCAGGGAACGTCCCGTCAAAATCGGTCCAGCCGTTCCAGAGATTAGCGAGAACAAACAGACAGACAGACAGACCGATAGACAGACAGACAAAAATTTAAAAAAATTACATTTCGGTATATGTACCTGCCAGCCACTTTGTGTATATCGTCACTCCACCTAGCCGGAGGGCGTCCTACACTACTTTTGCCAAGGCGCGGTATCCTCTTGGACACGAAGAGCCGAAAATCAGGCTCAGTGGCGTGCCATTGGAGAGGCCTATATCCAGCAATGGACTATCTTGCAGGCTGATGATGATGATATGTACCTACCGTGTATACATCCATATACATTTAGTAAGGGTGCTTGTACACGGCGCATGTAGCTTGAGCATGTTGAGGCACTTGTGCGGGTTACATGCACCGTAAACATATCGTTTAAAACAATGTGCGGGTCCAGCGACTCGAGCATGTACCAAAGCGAGCCACCCGCGCAAGTAATTCGCATGCTCTGCGACGCGCGCGGGTCTCTCGCGCATGTTACCTGTTAAAATTACATGTTTAACATATGATTTTAAAATAATTTTCGTTCGTCGAGACATTTGACGCGATTCAAGTCATAAAGCTACCGCGCGAATAGCATGCACATGTAGCTCTTGACCACGAACAAATAACTTGTACATAGGTACAGCTTGCGCAAGTAGCCCGCGTCTTTACTTGCTCCAGTTATTTGCACCATGTACAAGTACAAGCGAGTAACTTGAACAAGTAGCTTGCGCATATTACCCACGCGTGTAACCCGCACCTTTACTTGCTCCAGCTACATGCACCGTGTAGAAGCACCCTAAAAAGCGGTTATTTTAATATTACAAACAGACACTCCAATTTTATTTATATGCATAGATGTATAGAATATATTAGACTGCGTATTATGATATTCTGTCATATCTGGTTAGACCAGTAAGCGGACCTCGGGCTCCAAGGCGTGTCAGTCTTGGATGCAACCGGGATAACGCTAGGGCGATGATTATACTATGATATTATGATATTGGTATTGTTAACCCAGGCTGTTGCCGCAACTCCACGTTACATAACATAACTTCTTCATAACTTCACGCCTTTTATCCCTGAGATATTAGATTTTATTTATGAGATGTTTAGGTGCCATGTAATAGGGGGCGAGCCTATTGCCATCTACCGGGAACATTATTAAGCGAGTTATAATTAACATTTTTAATACACACATAACTTGGAAAAGTCAGAGGTGTGTGCCCGGGGTACCTGTGGATCAAACCCGAGACCATCGTCTCGGCGTTACGTACACCACTGGGCTATCGCCGCTTCTCCACCATCTGGCTTGTATTTTACGTAGCGTATTGTAACAAGACAACTGATTAATATACTTAAACAGGATTTTGCCCCATCTGCACGGTGGGCATAGTGGCTTAAGCGGCCGCCTCGCCGCTTGATGCTGCGCGCCGTGTTGTGGGTTCGATTCCCACACGAGACAACACTTTGTGTGATCCATACTTAAATTGTTGTTGGTTGTTCATTGTGTCCGTTGGTTGTATGTTTGTAAAGACCCCTGCGACACAGGATTTATTCCTAGTGCGGGAGTTGTCTTTTTTAAACAAAAAAAAAATCGATTGCCGTAAATCTTACAAAAATCCGTTCGCTAGTTCAGTCTATCGCGTTCATATAGACAGACAGAATGATTAGGGGACTATATGTACCTATTTTATATCATTTATAGATATTCAAAGTACCTATACATGCATCATCATCATCAGCCTTTAACAGTCCACTGCTGGACTAGGCCTCTCCTTTGAAAGGAGGAATTGGCCAACAATACCACGCTGGCCAAACGGGTTGGTATAGGGTTTGTACCAAGTTTTCCTTCTCTTACAGTGCTGTTCTCTGCATAATATGCTCCCTCTGTCAGCTCTTACGACACCAATGGGATGATATGGGGTGGTGACATTCCGTATTCTTAATCCGTCACCACACGGACAATACATGCATAGCATGTACAAATTACATAATCGAGACGAAGAACAATTGTTCGTGCTCTGAACACGAAATGTTGTCCTGAATAGGCATGGAACCTACAACCTCCACCTTCGCAGTCAGCAACACTAACCTCAGAACCATTAGGCCAGTCGAAATATTCAATCTTTTCTCCAACGGTGTATTCTAGAAGCGACAATCTTGATCCCCAAATTGAAACCCCACAAACAGTAAGACTGAAATATTATTTTTAAATATTTTTTTACCCGCGACTTGCCCCGCGTGAAAAACAAGCATGCATACTAACGTTACTTTATAGAAGACTAGCTGTTTCCCGCGGTTTCACCCGCGTCCTGAGGGAACTACTTCGCGTACCCGGTTAATTTATACCCTAAGTTACACCTTGGTACATCAGCTATCCGCCAGTGAAAGTCCCGTCCAAATCAGTCCAGCCGTTCCAGAGATTAGCGAGAACAAACAGACAGACAGAGAGACAAAAATTGTAAAGAATGTCATTTCGGTAAATGTACCGTGTATAGGTACATCCATATGCATTAAGTAAAAATCGGTTATTTAAATATGTATTACAAACAGGCACTTCAATTTTATTAATATGTATAGATTTGACCCAAATATTAAAAGATTGCTCGTTTGGTTGAACGCGCTAATCTCAGGAACTACTTACTGATCCGATTTCAATAATTATTTTTGTTTTGAATAGCCCATTCATCGAGAAAGACTACGCGGTCTCAGCTAGTACATAATAATATAGGGGTGTAAAAAGACCCATAACGAAAATTTCAATCCCATATGATGATTAATCATCAGTAACATCACTACACCCCCCCCCCTAGAGTTGCAAAAAATACCCTACAATTTGTACTTTTCTCAATACTTTTCACATTTTTTACATTTTCCATAAGTTGACAGGACAATCAGCTGACGACGCCCTTGATCATGAACATTATTTACTTCGGCACCATACCTGGGAAATTACTCCTTCTGGAGGCTCAAAGTCACCAAACATTTGTTTTTGATTTTTGGTAGGTAGGTTTCTGAAGCAGCGATAGCCGAGTGGAGATACCAACAGACTGCCTTGCAGAGGGTATCGGATACGAATCTACGGCGCGCACCAATGACTTTTCGGAGTTATGTGCGTATTGAATTATTAATTATCGCTCGTCCCGTGCCACGGAGAGCACGTTAAGCCGTCGGTCAAGGTTGTCATGAAGATCTTTGACAGTCATTACAGGGCGTCAGTACCTTCTAAATAAACTGACACTAGTCTAAACCATGGAATATTGCTATCCCTTCGGGTTGCGGAGGTCAGACAGGCAGACGCTCTGTGGAAAAGCTAATATTCAGCCAAATCCGGTTAGACTAGTAAGCGGACCCCAGATTAAAACTGGGATAACGCTAGGAGGATGATGAGGTTTCTGAAGCTTTACACGCGTTGTTTAAGCCTAAAATCTTTTTTCGTTTCCCAGGTATTATTTTTGCTGAGTATGACTTGGCATGATGTGCAAAACGAGTAGACTTCGCCTTGATGAGTGTTCTTTTGACATCGTGTATATACTTTACCTGAAAGGTATCTATCTGGGGGCCAATTTTCCTATTTTTGTATGACATTCATATTATATTTTGAACGAATCAGAAGCGGTATTCTGATAACCCAATGACATTATCGTATAATTTAAAATAAACAGTTCGTCGTTGACACATATTTTGACACTTGTTTCAATTTATGATCTCGTTACAAATTCGATCAATTATCAGATAATTAAAAGAATACGCTTTTTGTGACGTCTATGTCACTGAAATGATATCGAAACTATATTTATTTAGTAGAATTGGGCCCCTGAACGCTTTACCGATAATAGGTATCAAGTAAATATGCACATTACACCGGCTGGTATTCATAATGTAATGTTCCCACGCGGTTCCGAGTACGATGGAACTCGACACACGACGCCACAGTAATACTGGCGGTACTAAACACATTGTGACGGTTCTCGGAGACATGATTTGAGGGTGTATTGTTCGGGGTACGAAGGTGAAAACATATACTTAGCACGTCTTTATAGACCAGTCTACGTAATGAAGTGGTAATAGGGTTGCAAAGCTTATAATAGGAAGGCTAGCCAAAAAATATAAGTCTACTGCTAGCTATAGGCTCCCCCAATGGCTTTCACTTAATGTTTCATATACCACTCTGGCCAGATGTATTGTCCTAGGGTTTGATGTCGACATTTTCGCCTCGGCCGCAGGATACTATTTGTTCCATGGATGTCTCCAATTTGATCAACGAATATCCGACGAGATCTGCCGCGACCGACTTGCCCACGCACATTTGCCTTAGGTATATATCTGATTCGTCATTATTTCTTCACTCATTTGCTCATTCATGAGTGTAGAGGAAGCGCGTGAGGTTTGTAAGGATAGGAGTAAGTGCCGTCCTGTTGTCTCTGCCTACCCCGACGGGAAAAGGCGTGAGTACATGTATGTATGTATTTGCCTTAGCCGCCTCTTGTGACATTCACGGAATGAAATGTAGTAATGTAATGATTCTTTGTATTTTTAATCCGTCACCAATTTGAAGCTACTGACGACGCATGAAAGTAGATAATTAATTCCATCCTAAGACATAGGCAGACGCAGCAGCGGTAGCTGAGTGGAGAGACCGATAGACTGCCATGCAGAGTGTCTCGGGTTGGAATCCACGGCACGCATCAATGACTTCGGAGTTATGTGCGTATTGAATTGTTAATTATCGCTTGCTAAACGGTGAAGGAAAACATCGTGAGGAAACCTACATGTCTGAGAGTTCTCCATAATGTTCTCGAAAGACATGTGAAGTCTGCCAACCCGCACATGGCCAGCGTGGTGGACTAAGGCCTTACCCTTCTCATAGTGAGAAGAGGCCCGTGCCCAGCAGTGGGACAGTATAAAGGGTTGATGATGATTATACCACGCTGGCCAGATGTATTGGCATAGTGCTTGATGATCAGTTTTTCGCCTCTTCCGCAAGATACTCTTTGCTCCATGTATTTTCCTTAGCCGCCTCTTGTGACACTCACGGAATGCAATGACACTTTGCATTTTTAATCCGTCACCAATTTGAAGCTACTGACAATGAATACAGATTTACATAGAAGCGCAGTTCTTAAGGATTTCGTGTGCCGATTTTAAGTGGGGACTGTCTCCAGTTTAGTTCGTAGTTGGCACCGTTGGCGGCGCTGGCGTCGTTTTCCGACTCTCTTACTCTCGTAGTTAAGATACACTGGAGGAACGTTCGTCTCCCTTGATCTCGTAGAGACAGCTGTCACAGGGCGACTGCCACGCCGCCAAGCGGCAATTTGGGTCATAGAAAGTTTGTCTTCAGAGCGCCCACAAGAAATTCTCCTCTATGTAAATATCTGAGCTCTTTGCTACTGACGACGCATAAAAGTAGATACTTATATTCCATCCTAAGACCTAGGCAGACTTTCTCTAACTAGATAAGACATTCTAAAAAGGACAGGTTAGAAGTACCCTTAATCGCACACGCTTGAGAAATTTAATGAGAGTGAAAGAAGAGAGATAATGTTAGGTTCGTTGCAATCGGCGCTGACCTGTAGTCTCTGCCTACACCTGTGGGAAACAGGCGTGAGTCTATGTATGCGTGGTCGGCATTTTCCAAAGGACTTAACTTATATAGATATTTATGTCATAATACCTAGCAGCGATAGCCTAGTGGGGATACCAACAGACTGCCATGCAGAGGGTATCGGGTTCGAATCCACGGCGCGCACCAATGACTTTTCGGAGTTATGTACGTATTAAATTATTAATTATCGCTTGTCCCGTGCCTCGGAGAGCACGTTAAGCCGTCGGTCCCGGTTGTCATGAAGATCTTTGACAGTCGTTACAGGGCGTCAGTACCTTCTGAATAAACTGACACTAGTCTAAACCATGGAATATCGCTATTCCTTCGGGTTGCGGAGGTCAGACAGGCAGTCGCTCTGTGGAAAAGCTAATATTCAGCCAAATCCGGTTAGATTAGGAAGCGGACCCCAGATTGAAACTGGGATAACGCTAAGAGGATAATATGTCATAATACCTTATTGTTTTTAGTTATATAAAGGATTGTTTATTTTGAAACAATAAACCAAGTATTCAGGTAAGTAAACTGTGAACGTACAGTAAACGGACACATTGCGTATACGCTTTGATATATGACCTAGTACTCCTATGTAGGTATACCTAGACATTTTTATACGCAGTTTGTTTTTATATTGTAAGTGTTTTGATTACGAAATGTATAGGTATAGTAAACAAATATACGTGCCTACGTGCATGTATATTATGTATTGACAGGTAAATGCAGCCCTGGAAATCTCATTCTAGAAATATCTACTTGGAATAATACAGTATTAATTACCAATTAATACTGTATTATTACAAATTAAACCACACGTCCGTGTGCTGACGGATTAAGAATACGGAATGTCACCACCCCATATAATCCCATGGGTGTCGTAAGAGCCGACAGAGGGAGCATATTATGCAGAGAACAGCACTGTAAGAGAAGGAAAACTTGATAAAAACCCTATACCAACCCGTTTGGCCGGCGTGGTATAGTAGGCCAATTCCTCCTTTCAAAGGAGAGGCTTAGTCCAGCAGTGGACTGTTAAAGGCTGATGACGAATTACTAATATGGGTATGGCAGAAGAAACATGAAAGTAGAATTAATGCGATGGAGATGAGGAGCTTTGAGGAGTATGTGCGGAGTAAGAATGACAGATAAAGTGAGAAATAGTGTTATTCGAGAAAGGTGTGGTTTGAAAGAAGATGTAGTGTCAAAGATTGAGAAAGGTATGTTGCGATGGAACGGATGGATGCAAGGAGATTTACGAAAGATGTGTATCGAGTAAGAATGAGTGGAGATGTCGGTAGAGGATGCCCAAGACGGACGTACGCCGACCAAATTGGTGACGTACTGCGGAAGGGCCAAATCAAAAGTACCCATAACCGACGAGCATGCATGACGAGGTTAATGAATGTCGAGGAAGCGAAAAAGGTATGTTCGAACATTTGGCGTTCCATAGTCTCTGCCTACCCCATTGGGAGACAGGCGTGACGTTTAGATAGATAGATAATTACTAGTGCGGGCGTAAGAAAGCTAAGAAATGAATACCTCATCAGATATTTTACTAAGGACAGTTTGGCAGTTTGACATTTTGTAATTTTTATTTTATTAGTAAAGGTGGTAAGTGATATTCAAGGACATAAGCAACGCTAGAGCACCAGAGTGGCCGTCCTCTAAGATGGGAAAATGATAAGAGGAAGAGTGGGATGAGGGAGAAGAAAAAGGGGAATAAGCCTCAGGTACTCTCACTCACCAAACGACAACATTATCTATCTCTACCGTGGCTTTACGTCGGTACTCTGTAAGAGGATAGTAGGTAGTAGAGCCTTGCTGATTTCAGCAATGTGCCGGCTCGACCGGGGAAGTACTACCCTCTCACAGAAAATCCACATAAAGTAACAGTACCTAAACTGTTGCGTTTCGTTCGGTGAGTGAGAGTGCCGGAGGCCCGATCCCCTATTCCTTCTCCCTCATCCCACTCCTCATCCTATCCCTTTTCCCAACCCCAAGGGGCGGCAACGCACTTGTGACTCATGTGGTGTTGCTTGTGTCCATGGGCGGCGCTAATTGCTTACCATCAGGCGATCCGTCTGCTCGTTTGCCGCCTATTATTATAAAAAAAGGGAATTTCCCCGTCGAACCGGCCGATTCATGCTGGAATCAGCAACCTATACCTAAATGTGTGTAACACACTATAAAGCACTGTTATTCAATACTTCCCTCTGTAGATCTTCAGAGGCATTTTCACTCTATCCTTTAGAATTTCACTGAAATAATTTTTGCCTACCCTTATGAATGGTAGTGAAAGTTGGGTATGGCAGAAGAGACTTGAAAGTAGAATAAATGCTGTAGAAATGAGAGTACTGAGACGTATGTGTGGTGTATCTTTGACCGACAGAGTAAAGAATAGTGTGATACGAGAGTGGTGTGGGGCCTTATATATCTTCTTTGTCAGTCTTTCGTCATCCATCCTCTCCATGTGCCCAAGCCATCTTAACATGCCTTTCTCAATGCTTGTCACTACATCTTCTTTTAGCCCACACCACTCTCGTATCACACAATTCTTTACTCTGTCGCGGTCAGTCAAAGACACACCACACATACTTCTCAGTGCTCTCATTTCTACTTTCAAACCCTTACATCGTGGCTCTAAATCCTACTAGTGGTTTCAGGGTTGAGCGAAGTCATTTTTATTTTGTACCAGTTCAACAGCAAAACCTCATTCAGTTCAACAGCACTTTTTCATTCATAGTATTCGTAGAAAGTCAAATCAAAACTCATAAAATATAACGTAATTAAAAACGAATGAATGAATTCCTTTACAATACGAATTGTATAAAATACAAACAACCCAGCAGGTCATCGACATAACAATTGTAGACGTAATCAAAACAAAATGGCGCCAAACTTAACCTCAAAATGGACCGCCCAGAGCGATGACAGCAAATTTGGCGGCAAAAGCGCCGCGACAACCGTATTAAGTTTATATAAACATAACATGATATATTAGACGACTGTTTATGTTGTTGAAATCTTAGATAAGCCAAGTAGGTTATTAAATTGTTTAAAAGGTGTACTTATTTCATTGAGAGAGTGCGGTCTTGGTTGGCATTTTTTAGCTGTACGCACTTTTAGTTACGACGCTTGCTGACGTTATAGGGGGCGAGCCTATTGCCACTACCGGACACATCACCAGACTCCGTGCTGCTACTGAGAATTTGGAAAAACCCACTTCTGAAGTAACACTTCTGTCCAAACCGCGAACCGAACCCGGGACTGCCGATCAGCAGTTATATATGTATAGAAAGCATACGCTATTCACTGGACCACGGAGGCAGTGTTCGAAAAAATAGGTGATTTTTTTTAAACACATTTTAGATAAGAACGCTTATAGTTATTAGCGTTTCGACCTCAGTCACTCTAGGATAAATAGTTATTTGACCTATTTATGCTAGAGTAACTGAGATTCCGTGAGTCCGTGTGGTGACGGATTAAGAATACGGAATGTTAGTACCCCATATCATCCCATGGG
Organism: Euclidia mi; assembly: GCA_944739405.2. Classification (NCBI taxonomy): domain Eukaryota; kingdom Metazoa; phylum Arthropoda; class Insecta; order Lepidoptera; family Erebidae; genus Euclidia; species Euclidia mi. The sequence goes on along the minus strand of OX123205.2, from coordinate 9,888,134 downwards.
TGTCGTAAGAGCCGACAGAGGGAGTATATTATGCAGAGAACAGCACTGTAAAAGAAGGAAAACTTGATACAAACCCTATACCAACCCGTTTGGCCAGCGTGCTATAGTAGGCCAATTCCTCCTTTCAAAGGAAATGCCTAGTCCAGCAGTAGACTGTTAAAGGCTGATGATGATGAACTGAGATTAGGCACTGCTATGTAGGTATATAATTCGTTACTTAATTTTTGGACGAGGTTTCCCATTACTATTTACTTTCAATACTGCCTTTATATGGAAAGTTCATAGTCCAATACACTCGCTTAGTGCGTAACTTATGATATGACAGATTTAAATATTCACATAAACTGACATAGGTACCTTTAGGTATATGCAAATATATCTGTCTATCGCTTTTATTCCAATTTCACAGCCCTATAATAACATTACGTTTAGGTATGTTATCATCATCATCAGCATAGTGTTGTCAGGCGATCGCAAGACCCTCGTCTTAGAGCCTGCTAGCACTCTCTTTCTTTTTATAGACTCACGCCTTTATCCCCGAAGGGGTAGGCAGAGGAGTAATATTACACCCACATTTCGTCATGAATTTGTAGGTCCCACGTAATAGCAGGCGAGCCTATTGCCGAACCGGGCACATTACCAGACTCCGTGCTGCTACTGAGAATTTCCTAACGGAAAAACCCCGTAACACTTTTGCCCGACCCGGAAATCGAAACCGGGACCTCCGATCAGCAGTCGCATACGCTGTCCACTTGACCATTAAGGCAGTCTAGCACTCTCTACAATATTTTATAAATATTATTGCAGCTGAAATAAATACCAATGTAGAGGTAAAACAGGGAACGCGTCCTCGTATCTCTATGTAAAGCGTAACTACATATTCCTACCTATTCTGTGGTAAAGCTTCAATTTTGAGTGCTCTCTGCCAATGAGTGTGTTTGTGATTTCTTCTACCACCAGACGGCGCTTAGTATGCGTCAGGTCCAAACTGACGTCAGATATGTACAGACGCGTACACACACATAATACAAACAAACACAGACGTACGAAAATTCAGAGGCTTTGACAGTTTTGACAGTTTCTAGACCTGATGCCTCAGTGCTGCCGCATAGTGAGCGTCATTTCAGAAGACCCTCATTGTCAATTAGTCAGCTACTAACCATTTAATAAAATACTCATAAACTTGGGTTAGGTTACCTTTAAGTAGTAGGCAGCGGTATCGACAGCCGTGTACAGTGGCTATCGGGTTCGAATCCACGGCGCGCACTTCTGACTCTTTGAATTTATTTGCGTACTAAACAGCTAGAGCACGTTAAGCTATCTCGGCTGTCATGAAAACGTCTGTCAGTCGTTAAGGAAACTCAGTACCTACCCTTGAGCAATGAATACAGATTTACATAGAACCGCAGTTCTTAAGGATTTCGTGTGCCGATTCCAAGTGGAGACTGTCTCCAGTTTAGTTCGTAGTTGGCGCCGTTGGCGGCGCTGGCGTCGTTCTCCGTCTCTCTTGCTCTCGTAGTTAAGATACACAGGAGGAACGTTCGTCTCTCTTGCTCTCGTAGAGACAGCTGTCACAGCGCAACTGCCACGCCATCAAGCGGCAATTTGGGTCACAGAAAGTTTGTCCTCAGACCGCCCATAAAAAATGCGCCTCTATGTAAATATCTGAGCTCTTTACCTTGAGTTAGACGGACACTAGTCTGAACCATGGAATATCGCTATCCCTTTGGGCTGCAGAGGTCAGACAACAGGTGCTTTATAGAAAAACGAATATTCCGTCAAATCAAGTAAGCGGACCCTGGAGTCCAATGCGAAAGTCTTGGACGAAATCAGGACAACGAGGATGATTTAGCTCGACTGTCGTAGTTATACCTACGTGGAAACATACCCCGGCCATCGAACTCGAGACCTAACAATACCTTGCTTTTGACACGACATCAACGAAACAGCCGTAGCTAAATCTACAACACAAATTAATTAACCAAACACAGCCCCTCTACATCAGAATTCCTAAATCACTCGAATCGCACTTAATAAGGGTAGAAATCTGACACCGGTGGTGGAAACACCCCTATTTTCCATCGACCAATCAGAAATCAACACTCTCACCCTCCGAATTTAAACAGACCAATCAGAATACAGGATTCATTCAGGTGTTCTTAGGTGTACGATTACGTCAACGGATGCTTTAAAAAAGTAATTTTCGGATTAAGAACGTAATATTTTTTATTTGAATTTCAAGCAGTTATGTCGCAATGGAATGTCGGAGCTATATAAAAAAGTCTGCTAACTGATAGTTAAAAAATATTGGTCTCAAGATATTTGTAAGCATTTTGAAATATTAATTCATTCATTCATGTCATAAATTTACCCATAGGAAAACCAAGATTTTCCTTTTTTATTAACTTCCAGGTTGTTAATAAACTGGTTAAGTTTCACGACTTGGAAGCCTATATCCGATACCTAGTCTGACCCACTTTGACCGAAGAACGATTGTCCAATTAGTGACTAGCGATATAGAAAGAGCTAGCGATATTCCATGACATAGACTTTACGAGAATAATACATAATTATACGAGAATAATACATAATTAATAATTATAAGTTCCTTTGGTATAACCTTCTTTGAATGATTCTCTCTATTAGTGCAAACCAAATAATATAATAATAATAAGTATTCTACCACATTCACACACCACCATCTAGTCCCAAACTAAGCAGAGCTTGTAGTAGATAATGGATAAACATACTTATATACTTTTTTTGTAAATACATACATATTATACATGTTTGACTTGTGCGGGAATGGAACCCGCGACCTTCGGCTTAGCAGTCGCTTACACTCCCGCTGCGCCAACCGGTCGTCTAAATGAAAGTCCAATCGGCAGGTTTTAAGTATATCGTAGTCGGACAGACAGACAGACGCGGCGGAAGCTTTATTTAGTAGCCTTTGTGTGGTGTATTCGACATTTCTGTACCTACTGTTGCAAACATGCCTATCCCTAAAGACAAATAACAAAAAAAATCCTAATAATTCCATCAACTCTAGTCCTTCCAAATAGCAACATTCCAAGTGGATTAAACTTTGTAACAAACAAAATAGGCAAGTTATATCTAAATCCGATCTTGGGGTTGTTTCTATAAACCTTCGTGTTCGTCACATGGAGAATTACACAGATTACACTTCAATCTGATAAGGAATAAGGGCGTGAGAGCGAAATAATCGTATGAGGATGATGGATTAAATGGGGATTAAGTTCAGGTGTTAAGAGGAAACACAACGGCCGTTTTTCCATACAAACGTAGTCTCCTGTTTTCTCCCTGGATAATGCCAGCAGAGCAATTATTTTTTTCCAAAAGATGTATGGCCCCGATTGGCATGTCCCTATGTTTTCCTTTTTCTAAATTAAATATTAAAAAAGATATGAACCTTCAAATACCTCAAAAATTGGCCAGATTTTCCGCTGTGTTCAAACATCCAAAAAACAAATTTGGCTAGATTATTTAAAAACAGGAAAACATAGGAATACGGCCAAAGCCTTCCTTTAATTCAATATGAAAAAAACTAGTTAAATCGATGAAGTTTTGGAGAAGAAATAAAGGGAATACGAAACGTTGATTTTGTGTACATTTAATAGGTATTTTTGGTCCAAGCTGCAGTTGTCTCTATCGCGCTCTGCGGGGGGAGGCTTGAGGTTGCGCGACAGCAATAGATTTTACAAATATCTATTTTTCAATTCTCTCGCCCGTAGTGTTTCCTCTTAATATGTGTGTTTTGGAAACTATTTAATAAGGATACTGGCTGCATATACAAGTATTTTTATCTAGTGAAATATCTCAAAATAATGGTAGTTTCATTCATCAATTAATGTTAAAACTTTATTTAACATTTTTTATTGACAATTTATTGATAATAAGTAAGGTGGGTGGACCATGGAAGGCCACGCTCCTTTGAAGGCCAACTACTAAAAAGTCGTAGTTATTGACATGTAAAGACATATTCCTTCTACTACACACTAAGATCCATCAAACTCAAGGCCACACACGCGGCGGCGAGTCGATCGCGCCGCTATTGTGGCAGTGCGATCTCACGCTTCGTAGACTTCGGTCGTCGACGTTACAATTGTTATTTGCGCGCACAGCAAAACGTAAGTTTTTAGTCAAAAACCTATTATTATCTCATATTTTTTTACTGTGAATTGTCGTATAGGGATATGTTTATGGTACTAAAGATAAAAAACATAGTTTTGCCTCAATTTAAGTTAAAATATTGGTAGTGTTCCTAGGAAAGCCGGTAGTTCCTTATAAGGCCAATCAAATATTTGACGGTTGGCCTTGCTATGGTACATGGGCTTTACAAGGAACATTTACAAACTATGAACATATGAACACTAACTTTTAAGTTATAAATACGTAGCCTTACAGTTAAAACAATGTTTTATATTTATAATATTTTTATTTATAAGTCTGTAGTTTCTATTATTTAATTATAGGTACTTAATTAATATCAAACAGTATAGATTGTTAGGTTGGCCTTCTTAGGAACATTTTGGCCTTACAAAGAACGAACACATAAGAAGGCCATTTTTGGTAAAAAAAAAAGTTTTTAATTTTATGATAAAACGCGTTGGCAAGTTATTTGATGCCAATATAATACTCATTACAACTATTGTTAAATAATTTCCATTAATATATTCTTAGTTACACGATGGTGTTCAAGTAATTTTCGTTGAGTTTTTTATAGATGATAAAACTATATTGAGCATTAATGTTTCGCTTAAATGATGGAGCTTATTATGTTGTTTTAGTAAAAGCGGATATATTTAATATTACAACTCTATTTTTAAGTTTAACGACTGATGTATAATATTGGCCTTGTTTGGAGCCGTGTTCCTTGCAAAGCCATTTGGCAGAGCTTAATAAAACTTAAGTTTTATAAATAGTGATTAAAGTTAAGTAAAAAAGAAGTAATTTATATGGTGCACAATAAAACAAAGTATTACTTTATATTTTGTTTCCTTCATTTATCCAGTAAATAAACGAATAAAACGTGTTTACTCGTTAGTGTGGCCTTCCATGGTTCACCCACCTTATTCTATTTGACAGCAAAAACTATGACGTCACTAGATCTTATTTCATACAAACGCCGTAGCAAAGGTCGTTTTTGGCATTTCACTAAAAGTGCTTGATTTGACTAGTTAGAAACAACCGTATTGTCTCACTATTTGACACGGCCCGTTTGCTCTTCTCACGATGAAAAGGGTTAAACGGTAAACCATAGTCCACTTTGCTGGCCATGTCCTTTGAGAACACTGTGGAGAAATCTGAGTCATGCAGGTTTTCATACGATGTTTTCCTTCGCCATTTAGCAAGCGATATTTAACAATTGGATACGCATAGGCCATAGGTACACAACTTCGAAAAGTTGGCTGTGCGGGTTGCCCGCCGTCGCTTAGCTGGGTTTCAACTTTAGACCTATTGCATAGCAGTCTACTAATCTCGCCGCTAGGCTATTGCTGTATTTTGGTAAGATAATTAATCTCTGTACATAAGACACTAGACTTCGCCAGCGGCTCCGCCCATGTGGGACCATTTTACCGCCTTAGGGAGGGTATTTCCTAAAATCCTCTCCTAACGCACCCATACACTCTCCAAGGAGCATTAATGCTGAATTTCAGCTTCTTGCTACTTGATTGTTTCGGCTAGTAGTTTCGAATGACTTTTCAGAGTTAAGTGCGTATTAAATTGTTAATTATCGCTTGCTTATCGGTGAAGGAACATCGTGAGGAAACCTGCATGTCTGAGAGTTCTCCATAATGTTCTCGAAAGACATGTGAAGTTTACCAACCCGAACTTGGCCAGCGTGGTGGACTATGGCTTTACCCTTCTCAATGTGAGAAGCGGCGCGTGCCCGCAGTGGGACAGTATAAAGGGCTGATGATGATACGCTATCTCCGAAAAGTTAGTAATGCGCGTCGTAGAGTTGAGGTCGATACCCTCTGCATGACTATCCGTTGGTTTCTACATCAGGCTATCGCTTATTTCTAATGACAGCTATTAGGTAGGTACCTACACTAGAAACAGAATAGTACCGAACTCAAAATAGAGAACGGGTACCCTACAACACAAACTAAACCAAATTATTAATCTCTACCTATTTCTATTTCAACACATTTCACCACAAACGCGCTACTCCGAGAACTGTCAACAGTGTCAACGTACTTTTTTTTTAAATAGTGTGGCGTAGGCGTGGATCTTAATCCTTGTGTGCGCGTTGTACAATGACAATGGCAAAGGACAATGGAGAACTTGCATTGTGTTAACACGCAATGTAACGCATTGTCAAGAGCATAATACTGACGAGATTTTATTGATATGTTACTTTTAGTTGAGTTTATTATTTGAATGCGCAGATAGGTTAGCGGTTAGGTTGGTAGATTGAGAGATTCTGAGTTCGATTCCATAATGAGTTGCTCTAGTGGAACATGAACCGATGGCAACCAAAAACAGTTATAACATACTAGACGATGCCCGCGGTTACACCCGCGTTATTTAAGGCTATTGCTCTGCTCCCGTCGCTCATAGCGTGATGTTATATAGCCTATAGCCTTCCTCGATAAATGGGCTACCTAGCACTGAAATAATTTTTTAAATCGGACTTCTCCTGACATCGGACATCAATCGGACGGAATTCCTGAGATTAGCGCGTTCAACCAAACAAACAAACAAACTCTTCAGCTTTATATATTAGTACTAGAGGATGCCCGCGGTTACACCCGAATTATTTAAGGCTATTGCTCTGCTCCCGTCGCTCATAGCGTGATGATATATAGCCTATAGCCTTCCCCGATAAATGGGCTATCTAACACTGAAAGAATTTTTCAAATCGGACCGGTAGTTCCTGAGATTAGCGCGTTCAACCAAACAAACAAACAAATAAACAAACAAACAGCTTTATATATTAGTATAAGATAAGATTTGCGTAATTTGGCGGCGTAAATTCATAATTAAATTAGAAGGCACACATAGCGGCGATAGCTCAGTGGTGTACGTAACGGACTCCCGAGACGATGGTCTTGGGCTCGATCCCCAGGTGCCCCAGCCAAACACCTCTGACTTTTCGAAGTTATGTGTGTACTTTAAAATGTTAATTATCGCTCGCTTAATAACGTGCCCGGTAGATGGCAATAGGCTCGCCCCCCTATTACATTGGGACCGAAATATAACTGGCGAAAAGTTGGTGTATAATACACCTGTGCCTACCCCTTCGAGGATTAAAGGCGTGAAGTTATGTTTTACACACATTTAAAGCTTAATTTTTTTTATCTTAATAGGTGGCAAACGAGCACACGGATCGCCTGATGGTAAGCAATTACCGCCGCCCATGGACACAAGCAACACCATAGGAGTCACAAGGGCGTTGGGTTGATAAAAGGGATAGGATGAGGAGAGGGATGAGGGAGAAGGAATAGGGGAAAGGGCCTCCGGCACTCCCACTCACCGAACGAAACGCAACAGTTTAGGTACTGTTACTTTACGTCGATTTTCTGTGAGAGGGTAGTACTTCCCCGGTTGAGTCGGCCCATTCATGCTGAAATCAGCAAGACTCTACTACCTTGAGCCAGCTTTATTGCTAAACCGTTGGAATACTCTCCATTACATATGGGTATACTACCGTTACTTATTTCAGAACAATATTCTGTGAGAGTAATAAATTAGAACTTATATTTTATTTGATATACTAGATTTAGGTTAAAGCGAAATAAAAAAATTGTTGTAGAGTCGATCAGGAAGTCTACAAATCTTTAAACATACGTAAAGATATATATTATATATATATATATACATAAAGATTCTTCATTTGATACCTAGTACAACAAATAAATATGATTATTTTAGCGGCATTGATAGCTCAGTCTGAACTGTTAATTATCGCTTGTCCCGTGCCTCGGAGAGCACGTTAAGCCGTCGGTCCCGGTAGTCATGAAGATCTTTGACAGTCGTTACAGGGCGTCAGTACCTTCTAAATAAACTGACACTAGTCTAAACTATGGAATATCGCTATCCCTTCAGGTTGCGGAGGTCAGACAGGCAGTCGCTCTGTGGAAAAGCTAATATTCAGCCAAATCCGGTTAGACTAGTAAGCGGACCCCAGATTGAAACTGGGATAACGCTAAGAGGATGATGATTGATAGCTTAGTCAGTAGCTTAAGTAGTCGCCTTGTCGCTTAACACTGCGTAGCGTGTTACGGGTTCGATTCCCATATCGAAAATTACCAATTTTTGTATCAAGTCTAGGTGTTCTTTAGGTATGTACAATCAAACAAATCGGCGCTGGACCAGTTTTAAAAACATTCCCTTGGCTCGCTCATAGAGTTGAGGCACACTAGAAACTGGTTTTGAGAGTCAATGTGCATGTAAAGTAGCACTGGAAGAGACGATGCCTTGCTGAGCGATTCTCGCCCAAATGGTGGTCTAGCGGGAAGTTGTTCGACTGTACGTTGCCTGTAAATGTTTGTAAAGTTGCCTGTTTGATTGTAAGGATTTGTGGTTAATGCATGAGATGTGTTTTTAAAGCAGAACAGAAATATTATGTGGAACTTTATATCCTTTAGGTGGTGCATTATTGAACGAATTAATAAGAGAGCGTAGAGTCACATAGCTTTTAACTATCAGAAGATAAATAAATCAACTTTTTGAACAGATTTACCTCCTAAAATAACGAGGCTGAACGTACAATCAAACAACTTTCCGCTAGACCGCCATAAGGGCGAGAAACGCTCAGCAAGACATCGTCGCTTCCAGTGCTACTTTACACGCACATTGACTCTCGTATACAAAACTTGTTTCTAGTGTGCCTTGACTCTATGAGCGAGCCAAGGGATATTTTTTTAAACTGGTCCACCGCCGACTTGTTTGATTTTACATTAAAAATAGCCGTAATATTACTAAAAGCGTTGCACACCTGTCGAAAATCTATTTAATCTCGCTAAATATGTAGACTACAATACTATGAATAGCTATGAATAGTGTTGCGCATTTGATCCCCACCGGGACGCGGGACAACGCAACGGGTGTCAATAGTAACGCCCCTACGGTACTTGAGAAAAAAAACAATATACTTACTACGAAGTTATTATGCGAGTAAACTTTTGATCGGGAGTGATTGCTCTGCTAGTTTTTTTGTTGTGTATAGATTTGTTCTTACGTATGCAATAAAAGACATGCGGTTTTAGGTTTAATTTTATATTTCGGTAATTGAAATTTTGTTGGATTGAGTTATTTAACCTGCGAGGCAGCCTAAAAGCAGTAGGTATTAAAACAATAAAATATGTCTTCACAAAATTTTATTCTTAATCTCTGTAGACCAGTGGCGTAGGTAGGAGGGGGGCAGCGGGGGCGGACCGCCCCGGGTGCCACCCTTTTTGGGGTGCCACCCATCCAAAAACAGGGGTGACACCCAAACTTAACTTTAAGAACAATGTACAAAAACTATAAAACAACATAGGCAATAGCTCAGCACTACGAGAGTTAGCCCGGAATTGTTAGATATCGACTAAAAAAAAAAAAAAAAGGTCATTCGTCAACTACCGCCCCGGGTGCCACCCAGGCTAGCTACGCCACTGCTGTAGACCTACCCAATTTCGATGACGATAAAAATGTTTCATGTTTTTTTGTATCTACATAATATTATGCCATACAGATTTCATGACTGTAGAATCTAGAGAGGGAGCATATTATGCAGAAAACAGCACTGTAAGAGAAGGAAAACTTGATACAAACCCTATACCAACCCGCTTGGCCAGCGTGCTATAGCAGGCCAATTCTTCCTTTCAAAGGAGACGCCTAGTCCAGGAGTGGACTGTTAAAGGCTGATGATGATGATGACATGATTTACAAACTTAAACGAAACGAGCAGGATTCATCATTAATTTCAATTTGACAGTACGTGATAGTTCTGTAGCATCACCAGCGGCTACAATATGTGTTTATCAAGATTATTGGCGATGCAAAGATTATCCGCGCGCCTCTAGCGGCGAAATTTGAAAGTTGTCGAGGTACGACACTTTTGACAGCTTACAATACAACTTTGCTTCGAGGTTATGGTGATAATTGTATTGAGAGCAGACAAAAGTGTCAAAAGTAGTAGTGATATGCGAAGGAGTCGTACATGGACGACTTCTAAATTTCGCCGGTAAAGTCGCTAGTTAGAATCTTAACATCGCACATAGGTCAGACAGAAGAAAGACAAATAGACAACAAAGACTATAGAGTCTGTGCGGAAAGAGAATGGGCGTGGCGAAAATTGGAACTAACATTCGTTCGAGTCCCTTTAGTAATTTTTAACTTACCTATGTACTATTGAAGTAGTACGTACTATTGAAAACCCTGTCTGTCTGTCTGAGTAACACAGGCTCAACAGATCAAGATTTTTAGTCGCACTATAATAAATTAACAATGTTGCCAACATGAGAAATACGGTAAGTACCTACGTATTATTGCGCTCTCTAATCAAAAGTCTGTTCTCTTTCCGCACAGACTCTACCAAAGATGCTGATATACTCGTGATAAAAATATAAGAGCAATATTATCCAATATCCAATACTTATTTGATTCGTAAGAAATACTGATAATCTGACAGTAAATGCAACACTCATAAGTCTGTCGCGAGTCAACAATGAGCACACTTGTTCATTTGTGCGGCGCTCACCCCTGGCCGTTTTGTGTAACACTCGTTACTGAGGATTAACAGCGTCGGGCCTTTGCCCCGATTAAAAAAAAAACAAACCGTCAAGTATGCTTGTTTAGCCAACGTGCGGTTCTGCTTTTATTATTGAATGGTCTCTTTTTGAATTGGATTTTGTAAACAATTTCATAAATTTTCACTGACGAACAGTTTCCGTGGAATAAAAGTTTTCTCAGTTACCTACTATACTTCTTTCATCACCTATCTGCCAGTGACAGTCCTATGAAAGTCGGTTCACTTGTTTATGGGATTAGCTGAAAGAAACAAACAGTCAAATAAAGCTTTGGTTTAGTAAGTCACTCTTTATTTAGGTACTTCAATAGTCTAACGTAATTTTCGTAGGACGATTTTCGACGGGTCCCAAAACGTGAACTACCACCAATTTTATTCAAAGAATAGGATTCGATAACAGAATTGTTGAAACACAAAATTGCCAATTTTATTTTACAGCCATCAAAATCTTTTATCCAAACACATTATACCGTATGTAAAGTTCTCTGACTGCATTTTAAAATTTGCCTTACTCACTACACACTAACCACAAAATTATACTTTAAATGTTAGCTAACAAAGCTTAATATTGCTAAACAATGTTTTACCACTATGTTTACAATAATGTAGGGATTATCACGTATTTGCGACATCTATTGAACAAGATTAAAATCGCAGGATAAAGATTTGAATTCGGAACGTTGTTTAGTGATGTATCTAATTTGGCGTGTAGGTACTTGTTTTATTAGCGATTTTACGGTTAATTTAACCCCCCTTTTTAGTCGATAGTTGATAGGGTGTCGTATTTTATTAGGGTTAAAAGGGTGCGTACAAAAAATATCGTGAATTTTATTAATTAATGAAAATCTTGTAAAGTAAAAATGCTTTTGCATCTTAGTACCTACTATTATATATCAAGGTACAAAAGTAATGTTTACAAATTATTAGGTCACACGTAACGTTCAGGCGGGGTCGCAGTAGTAATGCTAACGACGTTCCCTTGATCCAGCCATTCAATGGGAAGGGATAGAGGAACACCATGGCGTTAGTACTATTAATTATTCTGTGACCATGGTGGTTTAAAGCCAGGATCAAACCAACGCGTTAAGCTTGCGTCCGCGGTGGCGTGCGCGGTGGTGATCAGATGTTGTGTACGAACTTATAGCGCGGTGTTCACATCTACGCGTCCTCGGATTGCACGCGGCGTCCGGTGCAGCGTCTGCACGCGGCGGTGCCGATCAGATCGCGCTTGTTGCGTTAGGACGCTGCACGCAGCTATTATTTGTTGAGGAAACTGTGTTTTTGTAGAATTTAAGTATGGTGGAAACGGAAGCAATTATAAATTAATTCCACAAATACCCCTTGTTGTATGCTACGTCTCATTCTGATAAGGCGTTATCGAATGATGGTAGGTATTTACTTCACTGGCACAGTATATCATACCCACCTCAAGTTCACTTCTTGTTCCTCTTCGTCTTCAATAATAGCAGACAGAAGTAAAGCTTCTTCAATTTCACTACTATCTGTATCAGACAGCATTTTAGTGACGCGACTACAGCCTGGTGAACGCCTGAACGAACGCGACAGTGTGCACAACTTTTGCACGCGCAATAATCGCCACCGCGCACGCCACCGCGGACGCGAGCTGAACGCGTTGGTTTGATCCTGGCTTTAGTGGGTAGTCCCGAGCTCGCGGCGCTTCTCGTGGGCGAGTCAGCACACTCACCCTAGGCTGAGCCCGTATAGGGGCCGGGGTACGCCCGTAAATTTTTTGGTTTCCATCACGCGTCAAAAAAAGGTCACACGTAACGTCCATTGCCATTACTGGCCACTTTGCCAGACTCCGTGCTGCTGCTGAGAATTCAAAAAACCCAGTAACACTTTTGCGCGACCGGGAAACTCCCGATCGGCAGACGCATAAGCTATCCACTGGACCATGAAGGTAGTTTTCGAAACTATCAAACTATGCAATTTATGACAGTTATATGTTACTAGAGGACGCCAGCAGCTACGCCAGCATTTTTTTTAAATTTACCCGTTTTGGCCGATCCCGTGGGAATTTCGGGAAATCCCTTCTTATTGCACACCTACTGTCCCCAAGGAACATACATGCCAAATTTCAGCTTCCTGCGCTCAATAGTTTTGGCTGTAGCATGTCTGTCAGTCAGTCAGTAACGCAAGGATTTAATATATTAAGATTGTAATCAATTTGTACATTCGAACCATTTCAGATGACAAGCAACTTTGCAATTCAGTGTAAAATGACGTGCCCATATGATAAGGAGTAAGTTTATGTATTTTACTTTAGCTGTGAGAAACACACTAGTCACAGCGTGTGCCATGCTAGTAATATTCCGTAGTGAGTAGCGGATTTCCGTTACTAGTCTTAGTAGAGTAAGCGACATATCAGGAGATCTCTGGTTCGAATCCTGGGGGTTAAGCAAAAAGTATTGGGCTTTTCTGTAAAGAATTATGTAATAAAGTCAAAATCCTTTATTCATTTAGATCACAAAGTGACACTTATGAACGTCAAATTTAAAACATTATTACTGTATGCTTCTACATTTACATTTACTGCCACGTTCGCAAAGCAAGGGCGTAGAACCATGAGAAAGAACGGGCAATAAAACTCACGCTCACTCTTTTTCATCGCCAGGTTTTTAATAATACATAACAATTAAACTTTTGTAAGGTGCTGCAACTGTTATACCTTCTATGTTACTTGTATATATTTACTGTACATGATACTCAAGCATAATCGAGATAAATTTTGATGTTCAATAGAAGCTCGGGGTCAGGAAGTTAGAAGGTATTACACTGCTGAGCACGGGCTTCTTCTCACTGTGAGAAGGGGCCCCAAGTGCGGGTTGGCAGACTCGACATTTTGAGTACATTACATCGAACTCTCAGACATGCAGGTTTCCTCACCTTTTTTCCTACACAATTCTATCTACTTTTCCTTTTGTTTTACTTCAAAGATTGTTTTAAAAGTACATTCGTCGTCATCGGACCTTAACAGTCCACTGCTGGACTAGGCCTCTCCTTTGAAAGGAGGAATTGGCCTACTATACCACGCTGGCCAAACGGGTTGGTATAGGGTTTGTATCAAGTTTTCCTTCTCTTACAGTGCTGTTCTCTGCATAATATGCTCCCTCTGTCGACTCTTACGACACCCATGGGATGATATGGGGTGGTGATATTCCGTATTCTTAATCCGTCACCACACGGACAAAAAGTACATTATAAGATTAGTATATAAAACGCAAAGACAAAAACGATAAAGCGACGGCCATGTTGAGTCAAGTTACCGAGTTCACATGAAGCGCACAATTATAGCGACACCGAACACTCGCTTATCGCGGTGTTACGTTACACCCACTGTCGTTATGGGGTAGGTAGAGATGGTACACGGCTTGGTTATGGTTTTAAGACATTTATTTGTTTATAGATTTACATCATTTTCATAAGTTCTTTTTTATTTATATCAGGCAGGGATAGCCACGTGGACCACTGATTGCTACGCTGAGGGTACCGAGTTCGAATCCAGGACGCGTACTTATTTATTTATTTATTTGGGACAAACAAACAGTAATACATTATATCTGCGCACATAATGTAAACAAAGATATTATTATAAATGTGAAACTCACACCGTTAGCCACAGCATATGTAATTCATATGACTATATTATACTACACTAAACGCGTACGTTTCGTTATGTGCGTATAACTTGGAGACTTCAGCTCCGTGCCTTGGAGAGCACGTAAAACGGTCGGTCCCAACTGACATGAAGATTTTTGACAGTCGTTACAGGGAGCCAGTACCCTCAAATAAACTGATACTAGTCTAAACCATGGAGTATAGCTATTCCTTTGGGTTGCAGAGGTCAGACGGCAGTCGCTCTGTGGAAAAGTTGATATTCTTTCTTCTCTGGTTGGACTGGTCAGCGGACCTCGGGCTCCAAGGCGTGTAAGTCTTGGATGCAACCGGGATAACGCTAGATGGATGATTATCATGAAACTGGGAATTAGTATTTTGGTGAATGCGTATATATGGTACTAAAACACTAAGTCCTTAAGTTATTGAAATAGATATATTTAACTCCAAAGTGGAATCGGTGAGACGGATGCTTAGCCTTAATTTTTTCACAAAACATAATACTTAGTTAATATGTGTTTCTCAACATATCAATAACGTTATAATAGTCAATATGTTCACTAACTGTTTGTTTAAACTATTATTTAATCGTGAAGACCTGTAACTGGCCATTTGTATCATACTGTGTTTGTTTTATACAATTTTTTATGTGCTGTTGGTTTTCCAAAGATAAATAAATAAATAAGTCTTTTTCAGGGCTGTGTGTATCCATGTTTCTATTCACGAACATTCAAAAGTCACTGTATAATAGGTAAGGTTAGCTACAGTATTCTTGAACCGTTATCACACATCATCACATAATTAAATAAATAACTGTCAACTAAATACCATTGTACCTAAAACATTAATATTAATTTGTCTGCGTACCAAGAAGTCCACAAATACACTCAGGTATCGATTACGGTGTAATATTTTGACAGTTCAATTTCACGCCTTGTCGCCGACAAGCGGTGCGTGCCGCCTGTTCTATTGTTGCACCAGAAATATAAACGTAATTGATTTATAATTATTTGCGTACACTATTAGTCATAGTCTATGGGATTTCTCATCTTCAAGTGGGTATAGGTTCGCAGTATTTTTCTTTTTAAGTCTTCTTTCTCCCCTCTATAGGTCTGTATTGTCTTGTATCGCACTACTATTGTCGGGTACTTTATAAATATACATACATACATACATAGTCTCACGCCTATAACCCCGAAGAGGTAGGCAGAGGTGTATTTCTACACCCATTTTTCGCCAGATATACTTTATTCCCACGTAATAAGTCGAGCCTATTGCCGTACCGGGCACATTTCCAGACTCCGTGCTGCTACTGAGAATTTCGTGACAGAAAAACCCAATAACACTGCCCGACCCAGGAATCGAACCCGGAACCTCCCGATCCCATGCGCACATTTATGCCGCGAGACCAACGAGGCAGTCGTACAGGATTTGATGTCGAGTTTTCCGTCTCTATGCAAAGATGGTATTTGCATCGTGATATCCCTTAGTCGCCTCTTACGACACCCACGGAAAGATAGGGGGTGGTGACACTTGTATTCTATGCCGTAAACCACACAGCTACTTTATAAATATAGGTACAAATAATGGACACATAGAACACCAAAACTCGAAAAACGATTTGTTCATCATAAAATTTGTAGGACTCGAACGCACAACAGCGTATATTGTACCTGGCGAATCGGTCACTTAAACCACTTCGGTATCCGCGAAGTTCAAGTCGCTAAAGAATGAACTAAGGCAGGTATTGCTAACAACACTCGATTGTTTAGAAAATATGATTATTGGGTAGGTAACTAATTATATGTAGGTATAGTTGTTAATATCATCATCATCATCAGCCTTTAACAGTCCACTGCTGAACTATAGGCCTCTGCTTTGAAAGGAGGCATTGGCCTACTATACCACGCTGGCCAAACGGGTTGGTATAGGGTTTGTATCAAGTTTTCCTTCTCTTACAGTGTTGTTCTCTGCATAATATTTAATATTAGTTTTCATTTAAACTTTGTGTCAAACTTATTGAATACCAATGACTGTTATCTCACGAATTGATAAATAAATTGACTGCTTCCGTGGTCCAGTGGATAGCGTATGCGATTGCTGATCGGAGGTCCTGGGTTCAATTCCCGGGTCGGGCAAAAGTGTTACTAGGTTTTTCCGAATACTCAGTAGCAGCCTGGAGTCTGGTGATGTGTCCGGTATCGGCAATAGACTCGTCCCTATTACGTTGGACTTAAAAAAAATCATGGCGAAATGTGGGTGTAATACTTACACCTCTGCCTACCCCTTTAGGGATACAGGCGTGAAACTATAAATATAAAATAAATAAAAAAATTACAAGCCATAGGCCTAGTTGACAGCTTTTAACAACTATTACTTAATAATGCAAATTAATAGAGTCGGAATAGTATCGAATTGTGTCTACGACTGGTACCAGTTCAATTAAAGGCCTTGCCACACGACACGATTTTACGTCCAACTTGACTAAATCACTTGATGAAATCGTGACGTGTAGACGCCAGTCGTCCAACTCAAGTTCATCGGGTGGGAGGTACCACCAGATTTTAACCAATCGGGTGGACGGAATGAAAATCAGTGATTTGATTGTGTCGTGTAGACGGGCAAAGCCAATTCGATTGAAAATTTGATCAGTGGTAAAATTGTGCCGTGTGGCAAGGGCTTAAAATGTATACCTACTAGGTATACAGTGTGATATTTATTTATTTAGCCCTTTAAGCTGGATGATAATAATCGATGTGGGTGTAATATTACACCTCTGCCTACCTCTTCGGGAATACAGGCGTGAGTCTATAAATAAATATATTAATCGTTACGGCTGTACTGTTTGGTTTGGTGGGCCATAGGATATCTCTCAACTCAGTGCGCTTTTTGCCAAATGGTCTTCCAGTACCTTCTATTGCTGTCTTAAGCAGCTTTCCTCCATTTGAGTCCCGCAGTAATTTTAAGCTTATCTTCCCAGCGCCTTTGTTATCGTCCTAGACATCTCTTGCCATCTCTTGGATACCAATTCGTTGTAATTTAGCTCCACTTTTCTTGTATAGATCTCAACATATGGCCGGTCCATCACCATTTTTGGAGGTCTATTTTTCCAGGATATCGGTTAATTTGGTTTTTGCTAATTCTGTTTTGCCTTCTTATTCCTGTCATGCTTCCTTCCATGATTTACGCTCAGACGTTCCACGCTGCGATAGACATTTTATAATTAAACTAGAGAATGCCACCGGTTACATCCGCGTTATTTAAGGCTACTAGTCTGCTCCCGTCGCTCATAGCGTAATGTTATATAGCCTATAGCCTTCCTCGATAAATGGGCTATCTAACACTGAAAGAATGTTTCAAGTCGGACCAGTGGTTAATGAGATTAGCGCGTTCAACCAAACAAACAAACAAACTCTTCAGCTTTATATATTAGTATAAGATTACGAGGCTAACATTTAGGCTTTCCTGGTCCTCTGCTGGACATAGGCCTCTAGGTACTACTTTGCCTCACAATTCCATTGTGAGTGCATAGAAGGATGCGGCCTACTGTACCACGCGCTGCCAGACGGGTGAGTATAGGGTTGTATGTTGGTATGTCAAGTTTACTTTCCTTCCCAGATATAGTACTTGCTTCGTACCTTCTACCAACAGACTGCCATGCAGAGGGTATCGGGTTCGAATCCTAGGCGCGCACCACTGACTTTTCGGCGTTAAAATATTGAATTATTCATTATCGCTTGCCCCGTGCCTCGGAGAGTACCTATCTCTAAATAAACTGACACTAGTCTAAACCATGGAATATCGCTATCCCTTTGGGTTACGAAGGTCAGATGGAATGATGGCAGTTGCTCTATGGAAAAGCTAATATTCAGTCAAATCCGGTTAGACTAGTAAGCTGAACCCGGGTTGAATCTGGGATAATGCTAGGAGAATGAAGAAGATAGTACTTGCTACGTGTATTTTCCTTTGTCGCCTCTGACTTAAAACGAAGATTTCCATTCATAATCCGTCACCAAAATACAAATTGTAATTTCTAGGTACAAAATACAAAAGACGCAAATTGTAAAAATTTCATTAACAACACCAAATTCTACATTTTAAATCTTGTCTATTGAAATTTATATTGGCAAAGCTGTAACTTAAAACGGTAGCTAGAATAAAAAGTTGACCTTTTTGACAGGAATTTGAAAAAACTGGCAGCCATGACACTTTATGACAAATTGGCGCGAAAAAACTTAACATCTTCGAACACATTCTAATGGATTCCTTGGATCTTTTTATAATGCCTATTTTAAAAACGCAACTATTTTAAGTATTTTGTTTGAATTTTTTGTTACGCGACACCTCATTATAGCTACTGGCTTGTTTTTTAAATCAATAATGAAGCGTGGAACGTTGGTATAGTATGGATAAGACGATGATGCAAAAGTTAATTCGTACTGTTCAACCCTTCCGTATGATCTCTAGATCATACGAATCGGAAGGGTCAGGGAACATCACTACTCTATACCTATGCGCAAGGACAGTGTGCAGACCGCCCAGTAGGCTATAGATAGCCTACTGGGCGGTCTGCACACTGTCCTTGCGCATAGGTATAGAGTAATAGCCTACTGGGCGGTCTGCACACTGTCCTTGCGCATAGGTATAGAGTAGTGATGTTCCGGATATCCGTATCCGTATCCGAGGATATCCGATGAAGAAGAAAGAACCGTATCCGTATCCGTATCCATTACTTTTCTCGCGGATCTTTTACGGATCTTTCACCTTATTAATTTTCAATTGATAGGATGGAATGCTATAGGTGGTTAGGTAGAACTAAAAATCTATTAAATTCCATTCAGAGTATTTTTAATATAATTTCAATACAAGTCGAAACATGATCTGTCTATTGTTCCACCGGGCGTGCGTGACATCAACTATCGTTTCAAGGTCGCCCGCCCCGAGATCGATTCAGTAAGAAAATCAAGATCCGTATCCGTATCCGCGGATCTTGACACCAAATATCCGTATTCCAATCCGTATCCGCGGATACCTATACACTTTTAACGATCCGGCACATCACTAGTATAGAGCCATTCAGAATTCGTTCGATGCATATTTAATATATACTTTTGATTACCTACACTGAGAGGCATTTCTTGACATTGGTCAGTCATTGTCAGACAGTAACACGAAAGTTGAGTGAGGTGGCTTCTAAGAGGCCGTAAGAGACTACCAAAAATAAAATTGGACCTACTTACTAAAATCTCCACTCCGCGATGTTTTACTTCTCATTGTAGTGCGGTCACACATATCTGAAAATAACGTATGTCCTGCCTGATCTCGCCGGCAGAGTTGGCCTTACCGCCACTCTTTGATGCGATGAAGGGCTAGCTAAGGATATTCGCTCACTGCTGGCATCCCGGTATCCTTCACGTTCTGTTGGCTGGAGTCACGCGATGTTGAAATCAGTATTCTTGTCAACGGCCCTACTGAAAGGACAGTTATCTTAATCTTAATATATAAAATCCTTGCGTTACTGACTGACTGACAGATACGCTACAGCCGAAACTATTGGGCGCAGGAAGCTGAAATTTGGCATGTATGTTCCTTGGGGACCGTAGGGGTGCACTAAGAAGGGATTTCCCGAAATTCCCACGGGATCGGCCAAAACGGGTAAATTTAAAAAAAATGCAGTCGTAGCTGCTGGCGTCCTCTAGTTATTTTATAACGACTCATTCTGAAAGCATGCAACACGTGTCGTAGCCAACGTTAGGATGAAAAAATCTATCACCTCACCTCGGTTTCACAGGTTACCTGCCCCGTTCGATTTCGTGCAAGGCATTCTCTTACCTTATCCATACTAAGCTTACGTAATAAAGAAAGCCCATTCACGGCTCGGGTTGTCGCGGGGCGTGGCGAATGGACAGTTTTTGTGACAATAAATCTGTCAATGCGCCCACGTCACGGCGTGTCGCTACTTGATACCCAGCTGTAGGTTAACTTAATTAAAGGTTAAAGTTTGCGTTTAATACAAGCAAGGATTATGCAGCTGGTACCTGACAAATACCCGTGGATAAGTCTTTTGAATGATGGAGCTCATAGAGCACTGAGTTGTCCTTAAATCCTAGGTAAATAATGTATAACTAGCTGTTCATGAAGCGGCGATAGCCGAGTGTAGAGAACGACAGACTGCTACGCAGAGGGTTCGAATCCACGACACGCACCAATGACTTTTCGAAGTTAAGTGCGTATTAAATTGTTAATTATCGCTTGCTTATCTGTGATGGAAAACATCGTGAGGAAACCTGGATGTCTGAGAGTTCTCCATAATGTTCTCGAAAGACATGTGAAGTCTGCCAACCCGCGCTTGGCCAGTGTGGTGGACTATGGCCTTACCCTTCTCACAGTGAGAAGAGGCCCGTGCCCAGCAGTGGGATAGTAAAAAGGGCTGATGACAGCTATTCGTGGTAATGGAGTTTGGTTTGTGTCCATAATTTGAAAAATAGGTTAAAGCACACGCGTTAACCTACATAGATATTAAGTAGAATATTTTGTGCATTAAAAATGAGTACAGGTATGTACCTAATCGAAAAATAAGTTAATCTTTCTCAGTCTGCAGTGCTTAGATGGCGATCGCGCTGTGAATACATATACTGATATACAACCAAATCTTAGCAGCAGTGCATGTCTTTGTCTCCAAAGCGTGAATGTGAGATGCAATCATCAATTCGAAATGATTTATTATTCGATAATCCTTATAATAAGTCAATTACCACTAACGAATAACAACTTCTGCTCTCTTCAAGACAGTTAATAAACGGTTATTGCATTATTATTGCCAGATGCCAACTAACAAAGCAATTTCAAAATAAATTACCCAAAATCAATACGGCATCCCTTTACAAAACATGATGACACACAAATTATCTTCCCAATTAGTTGGGTACAATTATTTAGTATAGCAACATTGTTACGGGACCCCCGACAAGTACAGCGAGCTAATGAATTTAATTGACTCCCTGGGGACGCTGCTGCCATAAATCGTTATTAGTTTGCTTATTGTTCGCAAGTGTAGGTATAGATAACAAACAAATCAGAGACTCGTTTTTATTTAATTTTTTACTTCGAAGAGATTTTTGAGTACCTACTTAATAAAAAATTAAGAAAATAAATAGGCATATAACTATTTCTTATTAGTTCTTACTATTACAGACATTTATTTCGTAGGTAAGGCGTTTAGTATAGAATAGGTACGTAAAGTTTATTATTTTTGCGCAAATAGAAAAGTCTAGATTCAATTGCTTAAAGAGAGTTATTAGTTATTTTTAATTCTTGCAACTGGAAAATATATGAAGCGACTCTATGCCATATGGCATTTTTCCAGTCAACGTTTGGATGGTGCAGAAAAGACTAAGGAGTATCTAACCCAGCCAAAGATGTTACAAAAGTAAAAAGAAGTAGATTAGATACGTTATAGGCGTACCAAAAGTAGGACGCTAAACATAAGCCAGCTGGCAAGTCTGACATAATTATGTGTGTGTGAAGTCGCGAGCCGGCGTCAAAGTGAAACTGACACATCTTGTCAACCGAAAATAAAATAAATATGAAGTTATCGATGTGTGCGTTAGTGTACCATTTCTACGGATTGATTACTACGTAGGTAACGTATCTACCTCTTTCTTGTAATATCATTTACTACGTAGGTAACGTATCTACCTCTTTCTTGTAATATCATTGAACCCAGCATGCAGAAATCGAAAAGTGACAAATCTAGACGTAAAAACCAATGATTTACAAGGATGTTTAAGTTCCAAAGTTATCGTCATTATCGCCCTGGTGTTATCCCCTTTGCATCTAGATCTAAAACATTTGCCTTGTTGCCTGGGGTCCCTAATCTACACAAAGTTAATTGTAAAGTTTCGTGAGGATGCAAGAACATGACTTAAAAGGCAGAGTTATTTTTTTAGACTATTATTTACAATGATGTTTCAAAAGTAAAAAGAAGTAGATACGTTATAGGCGTACCAAAAGCAGGACGCTAAACATAAGCCAGTTGGCAAGTCAGACATGTGTGTGTGACGTCGCGAGCCGACGTCAAAGTGAAACTGACAACGTGTCAACCGAAATTAAAATAAAATATAGAATTATCGATGTGTGCGTTAGTGTACCGTTTCTACGGATTGATTACCTACTACGTAGGTAACGTATCTACCTTTTTCTTGTAATATCATTGATTATTTACTTTTTTATACACTAAACCTTCCTCAGAAGTCACACTGTCTATTGGTAAAACCGTACAAAAATTCAAAAGGCAGTTTTTGAGTTTACCTACTGCGTTCATACAGACAAACAGGATGAAAACGGGACTTCAATTTTATTATAAGTTACAGTTCGAACTAATGAAAACGTGTTTAAATCAATTATTTTCTATAAAACACCCCTGTCGGGCGTCACCTGTGCACTCTAGGGATGTGATTACGGATCGCTAGGGAAGTAGGGATGTTCTCAGTTGATTATCTCTGCCGATTATACGGTAGCTTACAGACATACGCTGTAATAACGGAGGGTTGTGATCGCAAATTAAGCGGAAAATTGCGCTTATTTTGTTAATATTGTTGTTTAGGTTTGTTATGGAATATGTGAAGAGGTGTTATTTTTTTAAGAGAAATATTAGAGAGTAGTAGCTGTCGGTATTGGCTGCCATAAAGGTCTTATGCAGTCGTTATGGGGAGTCCAGTATCTACATTGAATAAACACTAGTCTAAGTCATAGAATATCGGTATACCTTTGCAACAACCATACATACATAGACTCACGCCTTTTTCCCGAAGGGGTAGGCAGAGACTACGGAATGCCATTTGCAACGATCCTGACATAACTCTCTTGCTTCATTCACTCCCATCAGTTTCCTCATGCATGCTCTTCTGTTCAGGGTACTTCTAACCTGTCCTGTTTTTAGGATGTCTCCAATCTGGTCGTCGTCTAGAACGTATCTAGACTGCTTGGTCAGTCTTTCGTCATCCATCCTCTCCACGTGCCCAAACCATCTTAGCATACATTTTTCGATGCTTGTCACTACATCTTGTATTACCCCACAACACTCTCTTATCACACAATTCTTTACTCTGTCAGTCAAAGAAACACCACAAATACTTCTCAGTGCTCTCATTTCTACAGCATTTATTCTACTTTCATGACTCTTCTGCCATACCCAACTATCACTACCATACATAAGAGTAGGTACTAACACCCAACCAATCGGGAACAAAAACAAAACAGGCTAAGCTAGCGTAGGTACAGTACCTACCTCCAATGCAAGAGATAGGCAGAGGTGTAATATTACACCCACATTTAACTATGTTATTAATTTTTAGGTCCCACGTAATAAGGGGTGAGCCTATGGCCGTAACCGGGCTCATTGCCAGACTGCGTAGTGCGTACTGCTAATGAGAATGCTGAAAAACTCAGTAACACCCGTCCGGCCGAAACCCGGGACCCAACGATACCTATCAGTAGTCAATTCAAATAGTAGGCAAATAGATAATAGGTATTTAATAAGTCTTTTGTTTAGACTTGACCCAGGGTCGCTTTGACCCAATCCAGCGCCTGTGTGCAAAATCTATGAAGTGCCTTTTTATCATTCTTTTCGAAAGTACACACATAACTTCACAGAGCAGAGGTGTATTAATTACACACCCACACTTCGCCAGTTATTTCGGTCCCAATGTAGGTAATAGAGGGCGAGCCTATTGCCATCTATCGGGCACATATTAAGCGAGCGATAATTACCATTTTTAATACACACATAACTTCGAAAAGTCAGAGGAGTGTGCCAGAGGTACCTAGGGATCGAACCCGAGACCATCGTCTCGGCAGTGAGTTACGTACACCCATTTCATCTATTACCCTGGCGCCTGTATGCGCCGCGCACATTGCACATAGGGGCGGCTCGGCCCCGACTTGACCTATCTAAACCCATAACCTGTCGAAATCGGTTGATGGGATGAAAGTGGCGCCAATTGTCCGTTCGAGTATTTTGTTGTATTACAAAGAAGTTCCGTGGCAAGTTGGTGACTACACTCCAATGCTTTGTACCTACCGAGTTCTAACCACTTTGCATAGATGGCGCTAATCTCAGTATACAATTTAGTGATGTGCGTCACCAAATACGATAAAATTATATGTATTAGACTTATTTTCGATTATAGCTGATCGACTGGAAAAGTATCTCTCTCTTACTGAAGTTGTGTAGCGCTCATAGTGTGACTTGGCTTGCCGTTCGTAACAAAGTACGCAAAGTTAAGCAATGTTTGCACAGGTCGCCACTTAGATGGGTGATCGCGTTTTGCATTACATCAGAGTGCTACCGTGAAGTGGGGGTACATAAAGCTATCGGCTCCAGTTCTTGCCTCAGGACAAGAATTATTACGCCATGCCGGGGGCCTTCGAGCGGTGGGAAAGCTCCAACACCAGAGTTGACTCTGTCGTTCACGGCCGGTTTCAATTTTATTCGATCTAATCTATCCATGGTTTTGGACATATTTTGTATGGAGCGTATATTAAATATGTAGCTATCTCAAATCTGCAAATCTATGGACTTTTGGAACCGGCCATTAGAAAACAATATCTGTTGCATACGTTTTATTCTATAATTGAAACAATCGAAATTCAAATCATACTATGTATTTTATTGTTATCTTTTCTCCGATCTCCTTCTCCCTCATATGTGATTTACTTCACGGTGGACATTGATTCAATGTGTATGTGATATGTGGTTGCTATTGATACTTAAAATACCGAACTTGCTTAATTATACCATCATCTACATAGTAGTTTGCTAGATAGCTACTACAAACAGTCTCAACACTCTATGGTCTGGGTGCTGACATAACATCATAACATAACTTCACGCCTATTATCCCCGAAGAAGCAGAGGTGTACTATATACCCACTTCTCGCCAGTTATGCTTAGATCCCAATGTAATAGGGGGCGAGCCTATTGCCATCTACCGGGCACATTGTTTAGCGAGCGATAATTAACATTTTTTATACACACATAACTTCGAAAAGTCATATTCGAAAAGTCACATAACTTCGAAAGTAGAGGTGTATGCCCGGGGTACCTGGGGATCGAACGCGAGACCATCGTCTCGGCAGTTTGTTACGTACACCACTAGGCTACCGCCACTACAATGGGTGCTGAGTCTGTATGTAATAGTATGAGACTTTTAGAATGTTGTCTTTTAAAGAGTAATGGGTTTTTAAATAAATAATAGCACTCCGATATTTTGACGTCATTTATTCATAAAGACAATTCAATAAATGAACGCACTAAATTACAATAATTTTGAGATATGTCACTTAAACATTATTCAGTGGTGTTTGTTACGCGCTTACATAATAAACATTACTACAATTATTTTGGTGTTTCTCATTTACTAGTCATCTTACAAGCAAAGTTTCGGGTTCTATCCGTATAATTCTTAAAGGTTTTTAACCTTTAGAAGATCGACTCGTTGAAGCAGGAATAGAAAATCAATTGCAAATCACGCGATTTCACGTCTTTAGAGCTTACCGCATCGATAAGAAGTTCTATAAGGTCGTAACATCACCACCTTTACATTATATTCATAATTATGTATATAATAAGCTACAATACTTTAACGCTATTGTTATAAGATGTTACTGGAAGACAAATCGTATGGCATATAATATTTTAGGTACAATATCATTTTTAATACAAATGCACCGATATGTACGTAACGCTACCAAACTATTGAGGAAAACAATCTACAGGAGTACAATACAAAATATTAGGAAAATAGAATTATATATTTTTTATTATTTTTATAATCTCATCTAGTAGAAAAAGTTTTTTCAGAAACGTCAGAATTCTTAAAAATGAATGTAATAATGTTATAAGATAGTTAGAGCCCGACCGACAGTTGGCTTACACCGAAATTCATTTCAGACCTTCAAGGGATCACCCTTGATTATTCAGTGCAAAATAAATACATATATCTACTTGTAAAATCACACTGCAGTTTGACAACAGAGAAAAAGAATAGGAAAGTCTACACCTTTCCCTTAAAGCTTCCACAAGCCTCGTTGAGCCCAAAACGACCTCGAGCCGGGCCCTTAAATAGTAGAATCTCCAAGTTGAAACGACAGTGATATCCAAATGTCAAAAATTCGAAAAGTGGCTTACTTAGTCAAGAAATATTTACATACAATAGGACGAGAGAAGCTATTGTAATGTATATAAATATATCGAAAATTTATAATACAAATAAAATAAGCAAGGAGCAGCTCTGTCAACCAAAAGCTATGTACAGCTAAAAGCGAATACAAGGGACTATAAAACTAACTTAATCTAGTCCTAACTTGATATAAATAATAGCTTACGTTACAACAGTGATCACAAACGCATGTTCCACATTAAAATTAGATATTATATACGAAAAACCGATATGTATACTTGTAATTGATGATTATTAATAAATTATATAACATCTCTCGACGTCTTTAATTTGAAAGCATAACACACAGCGAATCTTAACTAGCAAAACTTGCTTACTAGTGTCATTGAGATTACATAATATTATTAAATAATATCATCGTTATTCTAAAATATCTGTTACTATACAAACAATTTAAATACTAAAAGGGAAAAGTATAAAACGCTTATCTACTAAATAAATATATTTGAACTGTTATTTGGAATAATATTATAAAAAAATACTATTATAGAATGGAAGTTTTGAGAGGTAGATTAAGAATAGGTGTCCTGCTTTAACAAACTTAATAATAAACTCATTTAATTGTACTTTCTAATGAGTAAATGCTAAGAATAATAAAGTACAGAATTACGTATCCAACATTTCAATAGCGTAGTAAAAGCGATATGTTACTTATTTAGGTCCACCATTTCTTAAGAAACTTACGTCGAAGCGAGCCATTTCCTACTCAATCTGACTAGTTTTTGAGCCTTCGCGTAGAACTGGCCTTCTATACGTTATTATTCTAAGAATAAATTAATACAAAAGTTAGAAATACACCTACAGCATCAATAAATCACACAAAAATAGATTTACTCGCTAAAATGAATATAAACGGTACTTCACTATACTTTACTTAAAATTACACACCTAGGACTATCAAACACTAGTAAGAAGCAAGTTTTGCGCACAAATACAACATCTATATTCAGCCATAATGTCGCATCGACGGCGTTTAATAAAAAACGTACTTATTGCTTGTACACGTAATCTCGAGTAGTGACACCTACCGCAAACAATCACAAATTAATATATTCTTCACTATAATTACAATAATGATTTTAGTTAAATTATATATTATTATCGTCTGATATGTATTATGAGTAATGATTTAACTATAATAGCTAATGTTACAAACGATTCGAAATTTATTTTTGTTAAATAAATCTATTTGTCATGGGTGTACTCAGAGCTTAGAGTAACAGCTACTTAAAAATAACGTTATTAATATATTGTAAGATTTATTTTTAATGAAATGTTTCAGCACTGTTTCTTATTACAATATATTATTTGATAACTTTAAATCTTTAGGCGTAAACAGGTTAAAATATCAAATCAGCATATTTTTGTATCCAGGAGCGTTTTATACTACGCATAGATTCTTATTCACTAGCAGATCCAGTTATTTAATCCCTCGGGTACTACGTCATATTTTATTACACAACAAATCTTTGTCTTGTTGATTGACTGACTTGCCAAATCAATACATACATATCGACACGCCTTTTATCCCCGAAGGGGTAGGCAGAGGTGTATTTCTACACCCACTTTTCACCAGATATACTGTAGTCCCACGTAATAAGGGGCGAGCTTATTGCCGTACCGGGCACATTTCCAGACTCTGTGCTGCTACTGAGAATTTCGTGACAGAAAAACCCAATAACACTGCCCGACCCAGGAATCGAACCCGGGACCTCCCGATCCCACGTGCACATTTATGCCGCGAGACCAACGAGGCAGTCTTCAACGAGACTTGCCAAATCAAACTTCAATGAAATCAATTTCTTTCTTAATAATATATTTCCAGCAAAAAAAAACATTTGCTTTTCCATGCCTCAGTCAGTTTTGCTATGTTACTAAAAGAAGCTAAGTATACATAAACCTTTAGTATTTCTTTTATTTATTGTTTTAAGACACATTCACACGTAGAGATTGTTTTCACGTATCATTAAAGACTCTGATTACGCCCATAATCATTATCCTACTCCTAACCATATTTCAAATTATATGTAAGCCAATTTTCACTCAAAACCAAACAAGTAAATATCCATAAAACTATCCTATTTAGGTAATTTGGGGTTACATGGGGATTAAATACATTTTTACATCATATTCAATCTTCAACAACGTTTTGAACAATCATTTAATATTTCTGACAATTTGAGAGCAGTATTCCTCCTTGGATATACATATAAATATAAAACAGTTATTTTGATTACATATTACTGTAACTATGCTAATATCGACGTTTCGAATATCGACATAAACTTATCGATAACGCGCACATCACTTCGGATGTCTTCAAAGTTTTCTTTGTCACAATTTTTCGCACGGTGTTTGTGGTTTTTTAATAAATCGAAATATATTACCGTTATTTTGTTACAATTTTAACATTTTCGGCTCTTATTTAATTAGTAATAGTATATAGTGGCAATGTCAAAGTGTCGCCATCTATTGCAAATTTGCGTAGATTTTTATCAGCTTCTTAATGGATCATGTTCATCCAAATCCTAACGGTATCTTGTATGCCTTGGAGTGTGAAGGTACTCCATTTTCTGGTCTAAACTAATTTGATAGGATTTACATAGGTAAATCCTTATGCTTTATGGAAAAGCATAGGCTTTTCCATAAAGCGTCAGCCGTATGCCGTATGCCATATGGCAGCGATAGCCTAGTGGAGAGACCGACAAACTGCTACGCAGAGAGTCCGGGTTCAAACCCACGGCGCGCACCAATGACTTTTCGGAGTTATGTGCGTATTAAATTGTTTATTATAATTTTCGCTTGCTAAACGGTGAAGAAAAACATTGTGAGGAAACCTGTATGTCTGAGAGTTCTCCATAATGCTCTCGAAAGACATGTGAAGTCTGCCAACCCGCACTTGGCCAGCGTGGTGAGCTATGGCCTTACCCTTCTCATAGTGAGAAGAGGCCCGTGCCCAGCAGTGGGACAGTATAAAGGGCTGATGATGATAGAGCGTCTGTCGCTTGACTTTTATCAACGCAAAGGGTTAGTAATATCGAGGATTTGTATATCTCGGCTATTGGTTGGTAATGAGCTTTAATTAATTTTGCGAAGCCAATAAATATCATAAGGAGAAGAAAGGCTTAATGGAAAAAAGAGGTTTTGTACTTTTCTGATCTTTTACGAATACGGCAATTTTCCCGAATCCTGGCCAATTTTAAAAGTGATTTTGGTGAAAGTTAATACGCAGTCCTAATTCACATTTATTACAAAACCACTTTGTGCAATATTTTCTCGACACATCATAACCTTAAGACATATTTAGATATTGATAATTTTGTAAAGGACCATTCTCTATGTCAGCGACTAAACATTAATGTCCATTTTGATAGTTGGCAGAATCTGCAGTGCCAGATTTAGGGTGAAACCAAACGATCGTAATTTTGTCAGGCGTGAGTCGCAGAATTTCAGTTGCAGAAATTCTACTGCATTCGGATTCATAGAAAAGTCCCATTTGATTCACACGGCGACGCAAAATGAGTTACTAACAACAATATACTTTCTTTCTGCAACCGAAATTCTGCGACTCACAAAATTACGCTCGTTTGTTCGTGGAACCCATCATCATCTCTTTATGATGATATAGTTACCACATTTATTGATTTCCTAAATATGTCTTAAGTATCTAATAATCAAGAGTGTCTAATATAATATATTCTCACTTGCCTTACACATAACAACAGTTTAGTCTACAGCTCTAAGAAATTTAACCGCTTGGCAAACTTTATATATTGAGTTCTCACTATAATCAACGAACTACTTCAGAACCACGATTCATAAACATTACGTTTTCAAAATTATTCTTAAAAAAGTTCAGAAAAAAATACAACTTTAAAGTTGC
This sequence comes from Euclidia mi, assembly GCA_944739405.2. NCBI lineage: Eukaryota > Metazoa > Arthropoda > Insecta > Lepidoptera > Erebidae > Euclidia > Euclidia mi. Next base: position 9,857,614 of record OX123205.2, on the reverse strand, counting down.
CAGAACGAAAAATTTTAACTCCACTTAAGTAAGTAAAATTGTTATTAGCGAAAAACTTAGCCGTAATTTTTATTTTTACTAACAGTATTTTTTTCTGACTTCGGTATACTATCTAGAATTTATCTAAATAATGTATTTTTAATATTTCTTATTATCATTAATCACTTCTCCTTTACATTTAAATATCATCTTTTTATTCTCATCATTTTAGTTGTAACGAGTTAAGTCAAGTTTGTGGCAACATTGAAAATGTAAAATAATAAGAAATCAATAATAGCTACAAATATTAAAAATAAAACAGATAATTTCTCGATAGCGTCTTATTTTTCTCATCCTTATTTTGCAATCGAAAATTCTTCACGAATTATAGTAATTAGAAAATAAAATTTCAATCTCATTATTTAGAACAAAAATAAAAAATACAATCGGTAAGTATGTATAAAAATATGTGGTGGTGTGTGATTATTCGAAATATCATTCGAATCACTCGAGTTTGAACAGTAGGTATGTACCTAACTGTCTTTGAAATGAACAAGTCTACAACACGGAACAGCTGTTCTTTTCTATTCCGTGGTCAACAAGAACATGACCGGGTTATGTGCATTCGAATGCATTGATTTCATCTAATCATAGATAAATAAATAAAAGAATTCTATAGGATAAGGTATCCGGCGAGTAGTATGTAGTATCATGGCTGGTTATCTAGTCACCGAATTAAATGACAAAGAATCCCCCGGCTAGTAGGCTGTCGAATACATTAGTATTTTTTCATACAGGAATACTAAAAGTAAACACAACGTCATTTGGCAACAGTGAACCAAAGATTTGCTATACTTATGTACTGTAATGTTTTCGCATCGTCAATTTTGTGTGACACTCGACTCAAGCCTAATGCTGTGTTGTCACCCAATCTGAAACCTCCATCACTAAGTGAATAAAACAACCAAAACATTCGCAATAATCACACACTACCAAACTAAACCAAAAATCAACATACATTTACGCTCACTCCATAGTATCATACTGCACCTTCTTCACTTTGAAGTAGCGCCATGCAGCATAAGCCGTCAACGTAGCTGCAGTCGCGAGGGCTAGTGCTGCACCAACGGCTACAGGTGCGGCTTCAGCTCTTGCCCGGGCTGCTCTGGCGCAAGCCCACGTGGGACCGAACTCTCCGCCCCGTTTGTACATGAAGGGCTGGAGACGCATCTCTCGGAGGTATAGGGTCGCTTTGTGGCCGGTTGGAGCGCTGTAAGTAACATGAATATAAAGGTAGTACAAAATGAATGAATGCAGGGATAGCCTAGTGAAGATACCAACAGACTGCCTTGCAAGGCTAAGATATGGAATATACAGGATGTAAAAAGACCCTTAACGAAAACTGAAACCCCATATTGTACCAATCATTACGAACAATTTTTCCTTCGGCATCATACCTGGGAAATTACTGGTTCAGGAAATATTGAGGCTCAAAGTTACTATGGATGTTTTGTAATTAGGTACAAAATCGATGCATTTACCCCGCCAACCTGTTCTATAGATGTCCTATGCACCCTTGGATTAGTAGGTATTTCGAGCGCGCATTTTTTATAGCGGCTTGAAAAAAGTGAATACTTCAAAAAAGAGTAGTTGCCCAGGTTTTATTTTTGCTTAGTGTGTCTTGGCATGATGTCCAAAACGAGTAGACTTACGGCTTGGTGATGGGTCTTGTGACACCCTGTATATAAAATCTTTGGGTTGCGGTACAGCAGTTAGAGCGGGGCCGGGCCTACGCAAGAATTCGTCTCGTCTCTATACTCGATACATCGGCGCTGAAGAAGAAAATGTTTTTTTTAGCTAGACACGACAAGTGAACGTTGCAAAAATAATGTTCGTGCCTAGAACCGAAATGATTCTTATCGTCTACACCATGACTCGGTCTTATCTGAAACAGACAGGGTGGATTTTCTTAGCGTGTACAAGCGCCCTCTGTGGAGTAAAACATTCTGTCAAATCTGATTAGACTGGCGGACTCCAGCCTCTGAGGCGGATGAAACGTAGGAAAATAGCCGAGGTATGTATAGGTACCTTGAAATAAGTCAACTGTCGCGAGTAAGAACCGCTAAATACCTAAATTGTACGATGTCTATAAATCTCGAAAGTTTAAAATTAATTAGGACCACGATGGTGAAATACACTGTAATATTTCTAAGTAAAATATTATTCTGGCACTATCCCGATTCTAGTCCAGGAAGCAAATGCCATGTGACCTCCGATATGTAGGAATAGCGATAATTTATGATTTACACCATTTTCAGGTTGTCTCCGGATAATAATAGGTAGCCGATAACCTTTTTGACAGCCGGGACCGGCTTAACGTGCTCTTCGAAGAACGTAAGATCCTTAACATAACTTCGAAAGGCTAAATAAAAGGTAGCTACTCAAAACTCTCTTCATGTCACGTCAAGTGCAAAGTGAATAAAAATACTATCTTTTAATGTCATTGTTAAACTATGTAGTTTAGTAGTAGCTATCTCATGATTAAACTAAAATCCACTAACGTCGAAACCCAAGAACAATGCACGGTACACTATTAACAGTCCTTCCATTCCGCCATTCATATTACCCCTTCTACTAGTAAACTTGATCAACTGGTGCTGACAATATCCGTCCAAACTTCCTAAGAAAACCGGAACAATACGAATCAATAAAGATTCATTTTCTAAGGGCCAGTACACTTGCGTTAGATTCTACTACGACATTCGGTGATTTTGTTATGGATTTTTTGTTTTTTCGTGTGAGTGTGTGGCCAACTCTAGTGTCAGAGTTTTCAGATCGCCCGAAGGCCTCCGACATAGCCTAACGATTGTTATCCTGAGTCAAGAACCGGGACCGAAAGCTTTACGTGCCCTCCGAAGCACGGTAGCGCTCTGATGTAAATGTCACACTTGGTCACCCATCCAAGTCGCGACCTGTGCAAGCGTTGCTTAACTTTGCCGATCTGTTACCAGAGGCAAGCCAAGTCTCGCTATGAGCGCTACACTATGTTTATGCACTTTAATATACCCACAACGCAAGGTTTATTCTCTTCGAAGATCATCCGAATAAATTAAGTTCGAGTTCCAAGGCATTTTTACTTTCTCCGGGACTCCACTAGTTTTAAAACTAGCAGTCTTCAACTGCTAAGTAAGGATGTGACAACTACTTGACTGCCTCTGTGGTCCTGCGGTAGTGTAAGCGACTGCGGGTCATGAGCTCTCGGGTTCGATTCCCTGGTCGAACAAAAAGTGATATTGGGAATTATCCAATAGAAGTGCGGAGTCAGGGAGTTGGCGGTGTCATACCCCCGTGCCTCGGAAAGCATGTTAAGCCGCTGGTCCTGCGCCCAATCTCTCTCCGTTCGTGTCGCATGTGGCGTCCCATCGGACTATGAGAGTGAGGGAATAGAGAGTGCACTTTTGCGCAGATGGCAAGTCTCATATATAGACAAGCCGCCGTGGCCGAAATCGGTCAGGAGGACATTATTATTATAAAGATGTGACTAATCACAAATTCTTAGTTGGTAAAGTGTCCACTGGGTTAGCTGTGGTCGCAATTTCAAGGCTTTGGCCTCATCATCAGCCTGTCGCAGTCCACTGCTGGATATTGGCCTCTGCAATGGCGCCACTGAGCTAGATTTTTGGCTCTACGTTTCCAGCCGCCTAGAGAATTACTAATTTGGCAACAAAATAAGCGCGTGTGATTTAGACCTTAGTTTTTCACTGTCCAATGTATCCATTCACAAATTATAAGTTGATCTCCGTTTCTAAATGCGAGCCTATATAGTATAGGCAGGTCAACTTAAACTGGAAAATTTATCTTCCGCAAAACATCATGATTAGAAAACAAGCGTATTCACTGCCATGTTTTTGTTCCGGCCTTTTTCGGAAGTTTGAATAACAACGTCCAACATAAACTGACCTGCCCTTACACAGGAATCCTATCAATAGGAAGACCAACTTACGCTGGATTTTTACTCGAAATTGGTGTGTGAAAAATTCAGAAACAGTTTTGGATATAAAAGCGACACAAAATACTAATTCCATCAGTCTTTCATCAGACACAAACCAAAATGTATCATTTTTTGAGTGCTTCAGTACTATATGCCTTTTTAATTGTAGTTTTGGCAAGAGATCCTATGAAGAAATTTCTAAGAGACGGAGCAGAACCCATAGGAAAAAGAGACTATACTCCTTCAAAATGGATCACCAATAGCGCCATGGATGTTTGGTACGGGAATAAGAGTATGATCGACATCATGTGGAGGGAGTTTTCTGATGTGATGTATAAACTGACAGACAGGAGATGTAAGTGAAAGAAATTGCTTTGTATCAAAATTCCAGAATCGTGGTAAAAAATATCCTATGTAGTGACATACGATAATTTTTACCACGATTCTGGAATTTTGTTACAAAGATATCTTATAAGAATACTAGAGAATTTCCGCAGTTGCGCCCGCACATCTTATACTAATATAATTATTATAAAGCTGAAGAGTTTGTTTGCTTGTTTGTTTGAACGCGCTAATCTCAGGAACAAGTGGTCCGATTTGAAAAAATCTTTCAGTGTTAGATAGCCCATTTATTGAGGCTGGAGAGTGCTCCTTGCCTCTTAACTATCTTCCCACACAAATATATAGCACCGTGAAAAAAGGACTAAGAAAATAAACAAATACACTTTTGCATTCATAATATTACCCCATACCCCAGGGTTCCATCGCACTAGTTAAAGACTGTGTGGGAGTGTGTAATACACCCCTGCCTACCCGTTCGGGGACAAAGGCGTGAAGTTGTGTTGTATGTTTGTATGTAGTTAAAGACTTTGACACTACTTGTAGGCCTCACGTATTGAATATTCATATGGGATAAAGCCGCTCTACCATTATTTAACGATACTATAATACTACTGCTTAAATATTATGGTGCTTAAAAATGTGCATTATGTATATAATATGTGATTGATACCTAAAAGGTTCCGTACCTAAAAGGTAAAAAACGGGACTCTATTACTAAGCCTCCGCTGTTTGTCTGTCTGTCACCAGGCTGTATCTCATAAGCCGTGATAGCTAGAAAGCTGAAATTTTCAAAAATTATGTATTTCGTTTGACATATTAAGGGGGTCCCATACAATAAACGTGTTTTTTTTCGTATTTTTGCTCAAAATTACTAACGGAACAGGCAGACGCTTAAAATTTTCACAGAATACGTAGTTGTATATTATCTTTCAAAATAAATAATAAAATTTAAAAAAAAGTAAATAATAAAGGGAGGCTCCCACACAACAAACGTAATTTTTAAGCAATTTGTTACTCGATCTTAATAAACAGGTAGAAACTTATAAAAATACTAGAGGACGCCAGTAGCTATGCATGCACATTTTTTTTTTAATTTATCTGTTTTGACCGATCCCGTGGGTATTTCGGAAAATCCCTTCTTAGTGCACCTCTACGGTCCCCAAGGAACTTACATGCCAAATTTCAGCTTCCTGCGCCCAATAGTTTTGGCTGTAGCTTGTCTGTCAGTCAGTCAGTAACGCAAGGATTTTATATATTAAGATTTAAGTATAAGTACACACAACAAACGTGATTTTCTTTTATAGATGATGGTACGGAACCCTTCGTGCGCGAGTCCGAGTCGCACTTGCCCAATTTTTATAAATCAGAATAATTATTTTTTTTTTCAGTCCGCTCACCGCAGCTTGAAGATTTCAAACCGAACAAGACTGATGACAACATGACGATGGCACAAGATATCAAAATATATTTTAACAATAGCAACACAGATAATAAGAATATAAGTATTGTGAATTTGTTTAATAACTTTGTAAATAATGTAAGTTTATTTAATAACGCTATAAATAATGTAAGTTTATTTAATAACTACATAAATAATGAAACTTTAAATAAAGACGATGTAAGCAATATAAGTTTATACAATAACGAAGCTAATGTAAGTTTATTTTACGATGATGATAGTAATGTAAGTTTATTTTATGACTATATTATAGATGATGTAAGTTTAAATAACGAAACTGAAGCTCTGTCATTAATAGAACCGATAATAATGTTTGATTCCTTAAATATTACGATACCTTGATAAAAATGTTATATTATATCTAATAATTATTTTGTTCTAAGATAGCAGTAAGAATCCATTTTGTATTTCAGATTTGTTAAAAGTAACAATAAATTTAGTTTTTGTTATTTAGTATTTAATTTTAATACCTATCGATCAAGTTTAAATCAGATAAGAAATAAATTAAATCAGCATTATAGATTAAACCGAGTACTTAACTATATGGTTATTTTATAGTTGATCTCGATGTCTATCGTTACTTCATTTAGCCCAAAGCTTAGTATTTTACAAAATTCAGTATAAGTTATAGACATCTTCTTTATAAAAATCACGAAAGTTGTTGCTATCTCTCTGTCTCTATTAATTATCTGTCAAAGTATTGTCTCTAGCGCAAAGAGATTGGATAATATACATAGAGACCGTCCTAGTACTCCCAAATTGAACACAGTCAACTGACGTGTAAGATACAATTTAGACAATATTATGCCATCAAATTATATAACCTTAGTGATATTTTCTTTTATAACAGTTCTATCCTGATTTTGAATTTAGTCGTATAATATTTATATCGACTTTTCAAGTGTTGTAAAAAATCTTATCGATATGTCTATCCACCGTATATTTTTACTTCGTTATTTTTTAGATTATATGTGCATGTGATAAAGATTTATAAAATAAGTGGATTGCTGCAGTATTTCGTGGAGAAAATTGGGTGCCTAGAAAGCACCATAGAATTTGTTCCAAGCATTTTACTGCGGAATGTTTTTATAGTAATGACAGATGGCTCCTCCCTTCTAAACATATCAGTGTGAGTGCTTAAATAATTACTTGCTATTATTTAAACTATCAGCAACAGTAATGAATTCCGAAGCTTGTTAGAATACATCATATTACAAAAAAAATTAATGCACCTATAGAAAAAATCTGATCTTTCTTTACAAAGACAGTAATATTTAAAGGACAGTAATTTAAAGGTTTGATAAGAATTGTCTGCTTTCATAGTCACGACTACTGAGTGGATATGCATCAAAATAAGGGAATCTTCATTTGAAAGAAATTTTGTTAAATGTCATCTACCCAGAGACCAAAACTTGGTTGTTCTTGTTCGACTAGTGGACTAATAATGTGGCGATCCCAAGATAAAATCGAAGGGCTGGTCTAGCCACATTTTTTTTCTCTCTAAATATTCTGTGTGTCACATGTACGACCGAAAAGTGTCCGATCCCGCACATACATTTTTTACACATAGATTTGTTTGCTTGATAAAATCCATGTCGACTATCTCCTATCCTTGTAAAGAATTAATTTGGATATGCCATTCTCAGTTATCATAATGCTTAAGCTATGAGTTTTGCTTTTATCTTAATTATTTGCTTTCTCTAATAAAAATATGTTATTGAGATTAGAGAGAGAGTAGGGGATGATGATTGATTTATTTAATATTTATTAATCCCACTTACAGCTTTCATTACAGCTGAAAAACTAACTATAAATAAGTATAAATAAACATTTATGCCGAGGGTGTCGTATGAGGCGACTAAAAGAAACAAGAGAAGGAAATCTCGAAATAAAACCCTATACGAATACGTCTGGCTAGTGTGGTATTATAGTAGGCCAAACCTCCACCACGGAAGGTTAAAGACCAGCAGTGGACTTGAAAAGGCTGTTGATGCGTAAAGAAAAATACCATGAAAATTAGAAAATAACGCCTCGAAAGATTATGTGCTACTGAGTACCCATTTGAAACAAAAATATATAAGTTCAGTTTAAAAATGCAAGACTGTTCATCAACTAGCATTCTGACTGCTGTGGACATAAAGTTACGGAATTTAAAATGTATAACATATAAATAATATACTTTACAAGTCCGTTTGATTTTGAACCTATATTGAAACTTTAATCGATATCGATAGCGGATTTGCTCAGTCACTATTAAATTAAAAAGTTACGATATTTGTGTTCAAATTGTCTTTAGCCCTAACTGACAAACATAGTGCCATCTTCTTCTGACAATTCTAATTTATCATATGAGTGAAGAGTGTAGCTATATTCAATTCGTTCTTAAAAATATCGTTCCTTCCATGCTTCAGTTATTCTTCTGTGCTCTAGCGTGACCACAGTTGCATCCAAGACGCCTCAGAGCCCGAGGTTACGTAGTAACTATTTAGTAATCTGTGTCCGAGGTCCGCTTACTAGTCTAACCAGATATGATAGAATATCAGCTTTCCCAAATACATATGATCCAGAAACTATTTCGTACATTCCCTTCTTAGTGCACCCCAACGGTCCCCGTGGAACGTACATGCCAAATTGTAAATACATACCAGCTTCTTGCGCCCAATATTTTCGACTGTACCTCGTCGGTCAATCAGTCAAACACAAGAATTTTATACATACAGCTGTGTATCTAAATAGCTTTGGATGGGTTTAGAGATGCACATTTAACCCCCCATACATAATAAATATGTATCCAAATTTCCATATCCATGAATAGATTGATTATTATTGTAACAGGTTGTTAGTGAGACAATTAAGACTTACCTAGGATCCTCATCTTGCAGCTCAATAACAGTTTCCTCAGGACACGAGTAAGACTTCCCGACGGGCGTAGGGAACATGAGATCCCTGGAGCCAGTGCTCAGAGAGATCCTTCGGCCTTGGTTCGCGGCGTGCTCTAGGATCCTGGCGCTGGAGTTGTAGACCAGTCTGATGTTATCGCAGTACCAGCGCTCGCCGCCGGGCGTCTGTGGAGAAAGGGATTGAGATTTCAGGATAAAAAATAGGAAGAAAGATAAAGATATCGAACACTTCGTTGGACTCGCGCACGAAGAGTTCCATCCACCATTATCTTTAACAACGGCAAAAATATCAAATTTGCTGTATAAGAGCTCCCTAAAATATTTATTTAATTCTGTTTTTTAATATTTCTTGTTACAGCGGCAATAGAAATACATCATCTGTTAAAAATTTCAACTATCTACTATCACGGTACTTACATGATAAGCCTACAGCCTAGTGACAGAAGGACAAACAGACTGATAGACAGAAGGACGGATGGCGGAGTCTTAGTAATAGTGCCTCGTTTTACCCTTTAGCTACAGAACCTTCCTTCCTTCGTGTCATAGGGACGGCTCAAATTCCCCTTTCCCAAAAGCATCTTCATACCAGGACAGACTCTTTAGTGGTTATCTTGATAAAATCGACTCACACCAAGGCCTTTCATCAAAAACTTGAATCTGCCATTGCTGTGTTATAATAATACTGTGAATTTTTCAAGTAGTGGTTAGCAAAAGTTTAAGAAACTCTGCTATAGACCGTTGTCTAGTTCTGTAGTTTAGAAGGAACACCGGACAGCTCCTGTATCCTATCTTCTTCCCTTAGAGCGTCTTTGGTTGGTAGTCGGGGTGGTTTTAGTGGTACAGCCGAAGATCCGAAAGGATTTTCCAAATTGTAAGAAAAAAAACGCCGTTGTCCAGTAGTGGTGATACTGACCTTAGCGAAGGACCACTCGAGGGAGAAGTCCTTGAAGGTCAGCAGTAGTGTCTGCGCGTCGCCATCCTTACACGAACCGCCCACCTGCGCGTTGTTCGGCACGAACGTGTTGGCGTCCTGGAAACAACAACAGGTATTTATAACTCCCACATAGTATGTTCGGTCAACTCATGTATACCTACGGTCACTGCCATCAAAAAGACCCTTAAAGAAAATTAAAATCTCATTCTGTACTAGTCATTGCGAACATTTTTACCTAGGCACAATACCACTGGGGAGATAACAGCTTCAGGAGATAATGAGGCTCAAAGTCACCATATATTTTTCTAATTATTACAAAATCGATGCATTTCTCGCGCCAATTTGTCGTATACATATTCTATGCACCCATGGATAGGTAGGTAGCTATAGCATTGCACGCGCGCGCTTCACATTGCGGCTTATAAACTTTTTTACATACATAGTCTCTCACGCCTATAACCCCGAAGAGGTAGGCAGAGGTGTATTTCTACACCCACTCTTCGCCAGATATACTTTAGTCCCACGTAATAAGGGGCGAGCCTATTGCCGTACCGGGCACATTTCCAGACTTCGTGCTGCTACTGAGAATTTCGTGACAGAAAAACCCAATAACACTGCCCGACCCAGGAATCGAACCCGGGACTTCCCGATCCCACGCGCACATTTATGCCGCGAGACCAACGAGGCAGTCGTATAGGGTTTGATGTCGAGTTTTCCGTCTCTACGCAAAGATGTTATTTGCATCGTGTTATCCCTTAGTCGCCTCTTACGACACTCACGGGACGATAGGGGGTGGTGACACTTGTATTCTATGCCGTCAACCACACGGCAATTTAAACATTTTTTTAAGCCAAAAATATGCTTAAATTCCGACGAATTATTTCTGCTCGGTGATGGGTCTTTTAACTGACGTCTTTTGATACCTACGGGCACTACAATATACATACATTCAACGCAAAATAATGTTTTCGACGGGCAACTTTCCAATAACACTTTAACGCAATCACCATACGCCCTTTCGCTGTGTAGGCCTCTCCTGATTTGCTTCATCATTATGAATCAAAAACAAGATTTAACCTATAATGATACTGGCCAGTCGGATTGGTGTAGGATTTGATGTCGAATTTACCGTCTCTTTCCAAAGATACTTAATATTTATAATCGATTTTAAACTTTCGCGATTTTTATACATCATACAAAATGAATTAGCGGGTCTTAATCGCGTACAATTAACTTATTTGAGGTATAAATACCTATTTGTTTCCGACGTTTCGCTCGTCTTGCACCGAGCGTGGTCGCGGAGAGACTGATGAGATTATGAAGATTTATACCTCAAATAAGTTAATTGTACGCGATTAACTTATTTCAGATACATCGATGTGCAAAAATCTTCATGCAATGGGTGCTTCTCCACGGATGGCGGAATAGACGCAGACTTTGAAAAAGATGAGGTAATATAGATTCGATTGGAACTGGCCAAATTTGGCACAGGACAGAGATGCTTCGAGGAGTATAATGAAAATTGTTGCTCAGCAGTGGGACAGTACAAACAATTGTTTTTTTTTTTAAGTGCTACGTAACGATGTAATATACTAAAGTATCAATTTCCTAGCACCTGTAGTACCAATGCTATAAAATATGTAGAGATATTTAACCTGATTCTGAATTCTTGACAGCCCAACCCTAAGTCCCCCTGACGAGAAAGAGGGATAGCGATATTCCATGTCATAGAGGAGGAACAGTTCACACACGTATCAGTGAATAACTTTCGCAAGAAGACTTACATTTTCCACGAAATTTAATCAGAACTATGGATTAGGTTAAAGTCTGTTGTATACAGAATAATAAGTTCCAGTATACGCTCACATAATATATCTTAAAAGAGTTTCTGTAATCCGAACCAATTTCGATATCGTGTTCAGTCTGGATTATATTTACTCGTACAGTGCCTGTACCATGAGTTTACCAACCAGAAGTTACAACTCGTTCAACGTTATTTTTATTGCTTTTTTATAGACTCACGCCTGTATCCCTGAAGGGGTAGGTAGACGTGTAATATTACACCCACATTTCGCCATGAATTTTTAGGTCCCACGTAATAGAAGGCGAGCCTATGGCCGTTACCGGGCACATCACCAGACTCCGTGCTGCTACTGAGAATTTGGAAAAACCCAGTACCGTAATATGGGGTGAATAGGGCACAAACAAATCGCGACTTCATGAATAGTTTTAAGACAGTTTTTTACAGACATATTGCTGTACCGGCTTTGAAATGATTGAGTCTTCGTGGGATCTTTGTTATCGAATATAAAACTGTGCAATTAACATTGCGATTTATGCAAAAAGCATTAAAATATATGCCATCCCTATTCACCCGGAATTTGGGGTTAATAGGGATGAGAATAGGGTTAATAGAGAAATTTACTAGGGCTGCCACTAGTGTAATTAATCAATTTCTAAGTTTTGCCTACTTAACTCATGTGTAATGAAAAGGTAGCAAGAACCCTAACGGTTAGTCGCAATAAGCATCTAACCATTAAATATATTTTTTTATGGACTCACTCACGCCTGTATCCTCGAAAGGGTAGGCAGGGGTGTATCATTAAGTAACATTACATCCACATTTCGCCATTAATTTTTAGGTCCCACTCCCACGTAATAGGGGGGGAGCCTATTGCAGTTACCGGGCACGTCACCCATACTCTGTGCTGCTACTGAGAATTTGGAAAAACCCAATACCTAACACTTTTGGCCGATCCGGGAATCGAACCCGTGGCCTCCGAACAGCAGTCGCATACGCTATGCACTGGAACCATGGTCGCGCCGAGACTGATGTCATCTCACTAGATGTCATTCACCTGATTGTCCTTGTGAAGAGTGGGTTTCGGCAGCTACCATTACTAAGCTTGTTTTTTATTTTTATCCGATACTACCTAGATATAATCTAGGTATTATACTTGCTGATTTGTGAAATAAATATTTATAAACAAAAACATCATAAAATAAACATAATTATTGCCTATTAAATTGTTTTAACTGTTCGTGACAGCCCTACAAGGCTGTTTCTATTCATACATAAGTCGTTCCTATTCAACTCATTCTCATCCCTTTTCACCCCTCCTTCGTTGTTATTGGTACCTGATACGTCCCCATTGACCCCAAAAAGAACAGATTTTCCATCACTTTCTAATTTATTTAAAATAATTGAAATTAATCGAGACAGCTGACTTAATTTTTTTGTAGATGATGGCGAAAACACTAAACAACTTATTTAAAACGTATTTGTCTGCTGAAACTTTGAAATACATTTTAGAGCGCAAAGTTTCTGACACCGTAAATAATTGGCATCGCGGGAAGTTATTTTCAAATGGCTCATTTGAAGGATTGCAGCTAATGTCAGGCTTCATCAGTGTTGCCATAATAGCTCCCAAAGATCTACTATAAACTCACAAAAAAAGATGTACATGTTATAATAGATTGGTACTAATATAGAGCGTCAAAAACATTTCCTGGTTTTATCCCTATTCACCCCTTGATCCCTATTCACCCCATTTTACGGTAACACTTTTGCCCGACCCGGGAATCGAACCCGGGACCTCCGATTAGCAGTCGCATACGCTATCCACTGGACCACGGAGGCAGTGGTTCGACGTTCTACTTACTTATTGCCTTGTGTCGAGTGTTTCGACGATATGAGAAGGGCTATCGAAGCAACGCGGGACGTGCGACATGCCTAAGCTCATGGCAAAGCCAGACCATCGAAATCCATTTCAAGAAGTACACTTTATACAGATTTTTTATGATGTAGTAGTAAACTGAAAAGTTCTTGCATATACTAACAGGGTGTAAAAAGACCCTTAACAGAAACTGAAACCCCATATTGTATCAATCATTACAAACATTTTTACTTTGGCACCATACCTGGGAAATTACTGGTTCTCTTGAACTAGTATTTGAGAATATTGAGGCTCAAAATCACTATACAATTTTTCTAATAAATTGATACATTTACCCCGCCAATTTGTTCTATAGATGTCCTTTTGGATGTCCTATACCTCCATGGATAAATCGGTATTTCGAGCATTGCACGTACGCGCTATTAATAGGCCGCTTAAGAAGAAAACTTAAGAAAAAAAATCGTTTCCCAGGTATTATGTTTGCTTATGACTTAGAATGATGTCCAAAACGAGTAGACGTCGGCTTGGTTTATATTAATGTAACTAGATTTCGAATTATATAGCTAAGCCTAACGGTAGAAGAGCCTTGCTGATTTCAGCATGAATGGGCCGGCTCGACCGGGGAAGTACTACCCTCTCACAGAAAATCGACGTAAAGTAACAGTATCTAAACTGTTGCGTTTCGTTCGGTGAGTAAGAGTGCCGGGGGCCCTATCCCCTATTCCGTCTCCCTCATCCTAATCCTTATCCTGTCCTTTTCCCAACCCCAAGAGGCGGCAACGCACTTGTGACTCCTGTGGTGTTGCTTGTGTCCATGGGCGGCGGTAATTGCTTACCATCAGGTGATCCGTCTGGTCGTTTGCCGCTTATTGCTATAAAAAAAAAGCCTTCCACAGGAATTACACTATCTATTGGTGAAAGCAAAAAATCCATAATCGATTTTAAACTTTCGCGATTTGTATACATCATACAATATTATTTATCGGGTCTTAGTCGCGGTAATTTACTTATTTAAAGGCATAAATACCTCTGTTAGGAGAATAACAGAGGTATTTATGCCTTTAAATAAGTTTCTACGTTTCTACCGGCTTGCAACGGTCGTGGTCACGGAGGGACTCCATCCGCGACCGCGATCGCGACTAAGACCCGCTAAATAATATTGTATGAAAAAAAAAACATTTGGTAGTTTTTGACTTTATCGGGTCACACGGACAACAGACAGTCACGGGCGGGGGCAATAATTTGTAAAGAGTTTATAAAACAAAAAATACTACAACAAAATTATAAGCAACCATATTCCCAAAATATAATCTTCAGCTCTGAATTAAACATTTTTCATTAACTGAAACCTCGGCTTATGTGATTTATTAACGTAAATTAGTATACCTAACTTTAAATTATAAAAGTTATTTCATACGCAACCACACGTTTTTGGTAAAAGATATTATGCCTCAACCACAAACTCAGATGAAGTAAAAAGAAAGAGCGGTAAAAGTTAGTATCAAAGTAGGTACAGGCGCGGTCCGAAGGGGGGGGTCACAGGGGACATGACCCCCCCCCAAAATCTAAGCTCAAATTGCAAAATCTCAAAAATTTGCCAAATAATAAAAGGAAATTTCTAGCTGTCCCCTAACAGCGATAAATTTATACTCTGCTGACTCTATCTAGTGGTGATTTTATGAACTAGGTACGTAGGTACGATGGCCAAAATTACTTGGAAATTACATCTAGTTTAGAAACAAAGAACCGAACTACCTACGTAGTTTTGGTAATCCTAGCCAAATCGATATGCGTCGTTATGATAAAGATTGTTTAACAATATTCTAATAATGTAATTTGTTGGTTTATTGTAAAGATTCAAGATAAAGGCTGTCTACTTAGTTGTGAATTGTGATTCTTTTTGTTAAGTTTTGTGATTGAGGAAAAATTAAAATATACCTAACTTAATTGTCAAATACTTACTAGGTACATATAATTTAATTTGAAGGACAGTGCTTCATTTAATGATAATTTTATAATAATGGTAAGTCATTGTAAGTAGTATCGAGCCTTTCCCGCCATTTTAGCGCAACCGACAAAAACTAAATTTTACAGGAGGTTTTTTTTAAATATTTTTATACAGAAATGTGCTAATAAAGTAAAATTGGATGTACATCAATGATTTTTAGACATTTACATGTATAATTAAAAAAACTACAAATATAATAAGTATTTTGGGTTGGATTTTAAAACGAGTCGCCTGAATTTGAGGGTATTGGTGGTATAGGGGGCTTAAGGGAGTTAGTCTTAATCCCCTCAAAGTATTTTTGGCTGCCGGAGTTGCGTCTAAATATTTTTCAACAATTTCCAAAAATTCTTAAATACTTTGGCAATTATGCAAAACGGAACGTAATTTTTATGCTTTAGTACAGTTTTTCAAATGTAATTTTTAGGTTTTATGACAAACACATGAAACGAAACGCAACCCGCCATCTTGGATGGATGATATTGACAGCTAATGTCAAATTTGTGCAGCACGTAAGGTAACAGTGCATAAACTGTTGCGTTTCGTTCGGTGAGTGAGAGTGCCGGAGGCCCTATCCCCTATTCCTTCTCCTTCATCGCACTCCTCATCCTATCCCTTTTCCCAACCCCAAGGGGCGGCAACGCACTTGTGACTCCTGTGTCCTGAGGTGTTGCTTGTGTCCATGGGCGGCGGTAATTGCTTACCATCAGGTAATCCGTCTGCTCGTTTGCCGCCTATTAACATAAAAAAAGCATTCCTTTGCTTTCGAGTGCCTATAGGGTTAGGTTAGGTGCGACTGTAATTGAAATAACTAAATAGGTTATGTTAAAAGAGAACCTTTTGACTGTGAGTCCGAAATTAGGTCCGTCAACCTCAGTTTATTAAACTAGTGTGAAGAATGTGGAAGTTGGCACCACCATACACACTGATGTTTGGAAAGCATATAATTTTTATTTTTTCTAAAGGAACCAAGTATTTCCGGCGGGTGAAAATGGTAAGGGGGCGACCCGAACCCTCCCCCCTACTCGCCCCAACCACTCACAATCCCTTAAAATGGCGACGTATTTCGAAATTTTTACCAGTATTTACGCTATAAATGGCGATCCAGATACCTATTTTTTATTAGTGTAGTGAGTGACCCCCTCCAAAATTTCAGGCTGCGACCGCGCCTGAGTAGGTAACATTTTATAGTATATCAACAATCCCATATCCTGCGAGAACACGGAATTTCCATTTTCCACGGTAACTTAACACAACAGCCTATATACCTTTTAATAAGAGGACAAACCCGTATACAAACAAATACGATAATTAACGTACGAGGGTGTAACGGGCCAAAGTTCGATTAAAATTCTTTATGAAGTCATCGGAGACGCGAATCCTCTTTGTATCGCTTTCATTGTGGTAACTACGACCAAAGAATACAGATTTACATAGAAGCGCAGTTCTTAAGGATTTCGTGTGCCGATTCCAAGTGGAGACTATCTTCAGTTTAGTTTGTAGTTGGCGCCGTTGGCGGCGATGTCGTCGTACTCCGTCTCTCTTGCTCTCGTAGTTAAGATACACAGGAGGAACGTTCGTCTCTCTTGCTCTCGTAAAGACAGCTGTCACAGCGCGACTGCCACGCCACCAAGCGGCAATTTGGGTCACAGAAAGTTTGTCATCAGAGCGCTCATAAGAAATGCGCCTCTATGTAAATATCTGAGCTCTTTGCTACGACATTGAATAAGTACAATATTACTCACAGCTCGCTCGTTCAGTTTGGTGACATAAGAGATATCTAGCAGTGCGTCCACCATCAGCAGTATGCAGGTCTCACTGCTGCCTATCAGCCGATACGTCGCTGTGTTCAGGCTTCGTTCCGTTACTGCTTCCTGGAAAATACATGAAAATAATTAGCATTCATAACCGGCAACGGGTTTGCTAATTGCGATAAAGATATTGCTGTGAAAGCATTGATCAAAAGATCAGAGGGCCGAGACGAATGGCATTTGCTCCTTAATACTAATATGGCTATCAAAGCTATTCATTCTTCGTCAACCACGTGACATATCGAAGGCTGGGAGACCGGGTTTGGTTGTCACACTGGTTGGTTGTCACAGAGCCCATAACAGACAATTAAACGGCGTGGTAGGTGTGAGGGAGTAGCGCATCCATTTGTACCTTATGTCAGCGTACTCCGACATGCCGTTGCATGGAGTTATTCGACCACTCGATATTCTCCTCCCTATCCTACCTCTGTGACAACCAACCCGAGTGACAATCATACCCGGTCTCCCATATGACTGTCAGTTCCATACATTTTTGTCATAATCCAAAAGCGATATTGCTGATCCCTTGCAACTTATCTAGGCCCTCATTGTCGTTGGATTTGTTGGATTTGTACCTGAAGCCCTGTAAATATAATGTTTTTTACCAAGAATTTAAAGTCCTTGACTTTCAGTTCTTTAAAAGACGCTATATTATATCTATACTAGTAAAATTTGCGCGTTGATAGCAATTTAACAAGAAATTGCTAGACTATGACCGGAGCGATCATCTGTTTTGCAGATAACCGTTATCTTCACGAGTCTCGAAACCAAGCATTTCGATACGTTTACTATCCAACTTTCAAGAAATCCAAGCCTATGGCTCTGTTCCATTGGCTTAAAACGAACACCTAAACTCAAATCACAAGGGACACGACTGGCTTATATGCTACATAATGCCTTGGTAAAAGGTATTGACATTAGCAAGGATTGGAATTAAGGAAGCTAACATTGTCAAAAGTATGGATATGCCAAATTTTTTAATGTGTTTCCGGAACTAGATTGACAATTTTTTTTTGATTTTTAATGAAGCTTTTTTCAACAGTCTATAACACCTTCATTAAAAATCTGAAATTTTCCAGAATCTAGTTCCGGAAACTGGTTTAAACATTAGGCATATCCATACTTTTGACAATGTTAGCTCCCTGATTCCTATCTATGGACATTAGATATTCCTAAGTATATCACAAGCACAATTTTTTCAAGAAAGGAAATGGGGAGTATTTCCTACCAGGATCCCTCTATTTTCTACTTAAAACATAAGCATAAACTTACACTCCTAACCTTAGATTTTCAATCTATAACTTCACACCACACTTACCTACCTAAAATACCTATCTACCTATAGCCTCAAAACGTTGCATAATCGATCTAGATTATGCTAGATAGCTGGAGGTACCGGTACCCGTGGGTACGTGGCTTATACCGGCTCATTACGTCGTCGCCGCTGCTACCAGTAATGCAGAGCAATTTCCGACAAGCTACACTTTAGTGACGTTGATTGCCGTTTTACACCTATCTTGGAATATAGCTTCGCAGTTGAACTGAACGGTAGTTTTTAAACACTAGGAGTTTCCCGCAGCTTCGTCTGCCCTTAACTTTCCACCTTTATTTTAGGGGTGGTGACATTCCGTATTCTTAATCCGTCATAGGGAGGTATTTTAACAAAGAAGAATATATCAGTGTCGCTTATTTATGAAAGCGACCATAAACCAATTAGTATACATATGGTATACATTTAGTGACATTAGTAACCAACTTCAGACCTGCCCACATAGGATGCGCTAAGCGTAACTTACAACTCATTAACTTTGTTTTCTATTAAAATCATAGATTTTATTTAAATAGGCCTTAGCTCTATATTTTTAAGTATTTGTACAACTGTACGCGAAGTCTAAATCTTCTTCTTCTTCTTCTTCTTCTGGTGCCTTTCATTCCTGAAGGTTTGCCGTCAGCTTTTTGTACTCCTCCCTGTCCATAGCCAACCGGAACAGCTGCTCTACGGAGGCAATGCCGGTCCACTCCCGAATGTTCCGCAGCCACGACTTCCTCCTGTGTCCAGCGCGTTTCTTCCCCTCCACCTTGCCCATCATTATCAATTGTAGCAGCCCGTATCTATCGTGTCTGAGCAAGTGGCCGAGATACTCTATCATGCGTAGGCATGTGGACAAGCTGAAGCACGGTTTAGTTCCTGATCCTCTGCCTCTAAATAAGACACTGAAAATGCACGGTGGTTTGCTATTGTTCTTTATTCTTGGTGTCTGTCTAATCTGTCTATGTTAGGGTCTAGGTCATAAAAGGAACACTGACCAAATTTACCGTTTATAGCTTCAGTACTTTACAATAATATGTCAGTGAGGACAAGAATTTAATACACAAGGTGATTATATTTCGTCAGAATTATATTCTTTAAAAAAAGGAAAACAAAAAACCCAATGTTTTTGACGATTATAGGATCAATTTTATTGATAATAACTGTAACTGCAATGCAAAAAAAAAATGTCAAAAACGAAAAAATCTTTATTAAGATCAATATGACAGCAATGAACCACGTAATTGAAAGGCACAGCGTTAAATACAGATATAAACGAAATTAGTGTCATGACTTTAGATCAATTTGGAGTCATTGTACTCCAAAGGTGAACGCTCTCCTAACACAAGGATAGAACTGGGCCAGAATAGCGATTGTAACCCATGTATATTATAGACGATGTATATAGACTACAGGCCCATGTCCAAAATGGATGGGTCATATGAACCACCAGGTGACGTATATAGGACGACATAAGAGCATAAAGCTGTCAAACTGAGTACTGGTGAGAATTCAAAAAAATGGTGCGCCACAAAGTCGGTATTTTCTTTTTTGATTATCTGTCAATTTCCAAAAAAATACCGACTTTGTGGCGCACCATTTTTTTACGGCACTGCGCGCTTTCTTATTATTTTTCATGGATCTATCGATGGTAAAAATGCCGTACAAAAATATATGACCGAAATGCGTACTCACTCTACCTGCACTTTCGAATTCTCACCAGCACTCAGTTGGACAGCTTACAAGTGACGGCATAGTGCTGAATCTTATTATTTTATGCTCCTATATCGTCCTATATACGTCACCTGGTGGTTCATATGACATATGACCCATCCATTTTGGACATGGGCCTGTAGTATAATACTAGCGACATTTTTAATAAAATAGACCTCAAAAACAAACACTAAAATTGATAAAAGGCAGCGATAGCCTAGCGAAGATTCCGTCGGTCCCAGCTGTCATGAAGATCTTTGACAGTCGTTACGGGGAGTCATTACCCTCAAATAAACTGATACTGATCTAAAGCCATAGCATAATCGTTACCCCTTTGCGTTATCGACGCTCCGTGAAAAAGCTGGTATTCCGTCATATCTCGATAAGTAAGCGGACTCTGGCTCCAAGGCATGTAAGTCTTGGATGCAACCGGAATAATGCTAGGACGCTGATGGTGATGGTGAGTTACTAAAATTTATCATCATCATCATCATCATCATCTAGCAGTCCACTGCTGGACTAGGCCTCTCCTTTGCAAGGAGGAATTGGCCTACTATACCACGCTGGCTAAACGGGTTGGTATAGGATTTGTATCAAGTTTTCCTTCTCTTACAGTGCTGTTCTCTGCATAATATGGTCCCTCTGTCGGCTCTTATGACACCCACGGGATGATATGGGGTGGTGACAATCCGTATTCTTAATCCGTCATTTCGACCAAAATAAGAAAGAGTAAGTTTGATCGAAAGGCCTCGCATAAAGTCCAAGTCAAACTTAAATAAACTCATCTCACAGATCGTTGTAGTGACATCATATATTACCCTAAATGAAAAAACCTTTCAAGAACACAACGTTCTTCTATGTGACAGATTTTAAATTGAAGCATATATCACTGCCAACCAAAAGCGGGGTGACAAATATCACACATTTCTTTCAGAAAACTTTGCAAATTCACTGATTTCTTAGAAGCAATTCTCACGTACATACAACTAATATAGTCAAAGTCAAGTCAAAATAATTTATTCATCTAGGCCACAAAGTGACGCTTATGAACGTCAAAATTTAAGTTAATTAGGTACTTAATGATTCTACATTTACTTTTACTGCCACGTTCGCAATGCAAAAGGTACCACGAGAAAGAACGGGCAATAAAACTCATGGCCACTCTTTTCAAACAAATATAATGGTGGTACATTTTATTTTTGTAAGGAGCTGCAACTGTTTCACCTTGTAGACAGTATATTAAAGGGTAAACACATAGTATATTAAAGGGATCTGAGATTATTTCCCAAGGCTATAAAAAATATTATTAATTATTGACATTTTATCAGATTAGCTACCTAAAATTCATCATTATCATTATGTGCTCGTATATAAACTGTCCCACTGCTGGGCACGAGCCTCTTCTCACTATGAGAAGGTAAGGTAAGGCCTATCCACCACGCTGGCCAGGTGCAGAATAGCAGACTTCAAATGTGTTTCGAGAACATTATGAAGAACTGTCAGATATGCAGCTTTCCTCACAGTGTTTTCCTTTTCCTTTTTTAAGTTAGCGATATTTAATAATTTATCAAACATTATTTCGGTAATGAACCAGGTATCGAATGCTAGGAAACAAATTCCTAACTATAACTATCTAAACGTTAAAAATCCAGTTGGAATGGAATGAACATTGCTACAAGTGCTACTTATTCTTGTAAAATACAAAAATATGGTTTTGAGGCTATCGAAAGTTGTACAAAGTGTAAACGGGTAATTGGTAAAATGTGTGTTGAATACAGTTATAATGACACTGAATTTAAACTATAGTTTACGAATTTTATTGCTAAACTAAAGAATGCCCGCAGCTTAGATATTGGTAATCAATTTAATTGATTCTAATCGATCCCGTGAGGATTTCGTGAAATCTCTTCTTAATGCACACCCACAACCCCCAAGGAACATACTTACATGCTAAATTTCAGCTACCTGCGCCCAATAGTTTTGGCTGTAGCTTTTCTGTCAATCAGTCAGTAACGCAAGGATTTTATATAGGTAATCATAGACTAATGATTGGTATCGCTGTAGAGCAGAGCGAGACTAATCATTAGTCTAAGTGGGTAATATATACAGATATTGGTTTGACTGAGATTACATTTATACCAAATGACCTAGAAACTAGATTGATAGATGAGACATAGAGGTGACATTTATTTATCTTTGTCTTGAATGTAGAAGCTATCTCAATGTACTCGAACATTGTTGAACTATTTATTGTTATGTACCTAATGGTGCTAATACATTTAGGTCTCCCTCACATTGGTCATGAGAGTTACTCGAGCGTACGCTCAGCGTTCGTTCGGCGTGCGCCCGGCGTTCACTTTGTACTACAGAGTTAACGCCGAGCGCACGCTCGAGGAACGCTGACGCCCCAAAGTGAGGTCGGCCTTAAGCATTTCCTTGTAATGAGCATTCTGGCGAATGTTACAAAACAGGCATACTAACGAGTGTGTTTTAGCGGACATTCTTACGAACGTTCTAGCGAACATTCTAGCGAACTGACAGTAAATTTTCTTTGACGTTTTTGCTGATTAGAGTGTTCGCTAGAAAGATCGTGAAAATGTTCGTAGCGATGTGAGGCTCTGCTCGTTGTTCGGTTCGACAAAACAAAAAACGGCGAATGTTCGCTGTTCTGTTACAAGTGAATGCTCAGTGATTTTAACTTTGCTTATTTATCATAGACCTGATTCATCATTTATGATAAGCGCTAGAACAGAGAACTCCTCAATACTTACCTGAGACTTGAACAAAACTTATTTTTAAAAACGCGTTTTAGTAGGTGCTGATTAGTACCTGGATGACCGACCTTTACCAGGGATTTTATTTTTGATAACCGTATGTTCTAAAAAATAATTCTATCAAGATCTTTAGCCTCCGAAATCCCCTACATAGAAAATTTCATACAAATCGTTGGAGCAGAGATTCCGCGATTCAAATTAATAATTTTTCCTTAAATTATTAGATTCCGTTCAACAGACGAGCTAGTAGTTGTGCTAGTAGTTGAACAATATGCCGTAAGGTTATTTTTATTGACGATTGTGTTACCTCAGCATTTTTAAAGTAATGTCCAAAAAATCATCCCTTCCGTTGACTTATCCCGAAATATAAACAAGAAAGCAAATAATGGACAAGTATGAAATATTAAAAATGAAAAAAAAATTATATGTCCAAAAATTAATCAAATAAGAAAGAAACATACTGTTGGATAAGTAATAAAATATTACAAATTAAAAAAAGATATATCCAAAAATTCATATCGGCTTATCCCGAAATATAAAGAAGAAAAAAAAATATTTTATTTAATTTTAGGCGCACGCCTGTATCCCCGAAGGGGTAGGCAGAGGTGTAATATTACACCCACAATTCGCCATGAATTCTTAGGTCCCACATAATAGAGGGCAAAAATAAATAAGAAAAAAATATGCAAATGTATTAAAAATTTAGTAATGTCTTACCGTCGACCCTCCAGGCGCGACTGTGGTCTTGCTGTACTTCGTGACCCTCGGTCTTCTAGTGGAAGCCTGGCTGTCCAGCTGAAGACTATGCGCTGAGCAGACCACCAATACTGCCAACACACACCGCATAGATATAATACCACACTGTACCACTCAGAACAATGCTAAGGCACTAGAACAAATTTCAGAGAAACTCCCCTAATTGTTCTATGTCCCTAATTGTTCTACACCACTAGAACAGTTATTTACCCTTGGTGGCAAATTATTTCTGTTAAAACACTGAAACTTTATGACAAATTTGCTTTTCGTCACAAGCTACTTTAACTTTTTGTATCACTAAGAATCACAGAACCGTTCATCAATTGTTCTTAATCACTACAAGAACCTACAGATATTTATTTTTAACACAAACACCCAAACGTTTCCTCAACGTCTATATGTAAAATGTTCTTGAACATTATTAGCACAAAATAGTTCTTACACACTACAAACTAGAAAGCACTGGTAGAACACTAGAAGTAGAAACATGTTCTTGGTCACTACCAATTAGAATTATACTTGAGCGTAAAATAATAGCTTAATAAAACACAAAGAACGAAAACTTTTATTAAACTGTCCTTGAAGATGTGACGAGATACATATTTAACTAAATATATTTAATTATATTAGGCAATTAATCTCTTGATCACAGTAATATACTAAGAATAATTGACTAAGTATTATATTTATTTTGCTACACTTAAAATAAATATAAGAACAATATTTATAAGAAAGATATTGTCTCTAGGACGTTTAACAAGTGAAGACTATCTTCAAGTGCATCTGCACCTCTAAATCTTTTTATAATAGCGTTGATTGGTCTAGGGATGGGAGTACGAACTATCGATAAAAGTAAATTATTTTATTTTTTGTACTTCTCCGCTTGCTTGGGTGGCGGCCATCCCCAAAAGGTAATCCAAGTGGCATTCTTAAATTGAGAAGCTTTATAATATGACTGGATAGTAAGAAAATCCGTTCAGCAGTTTTTAGTAAAACATCCCGTCCGCATAAACTTTCACGTTTATTCCTAACAGGTAAATATTAGGATAGTTTTCACATACAAGGCTTGTCACCTTCTATTAAACAGTCTTTGTATCAATTACAGGGGTTTAAACTTGACATAAAAGCCATAAATGTCAATACATTTGAAGGTTAATCATAATGTCAATGTCATTGACAGTTTAAACCGATTTACGTGCGTTAAAAGGCAAGTAAGGTGTGACGCCCTAACACAAAGAACTACTTGTTATTTATTTAAGACTAAACTCGGCCCGCGGGGCCACCCGCGTGAACAATACACCTAAATCTTCCTCAGGAATAACTGTCTATTGTTGAAAACCTTACAATATTCTTTGAGTTTATCGTGTTATACAAACATACAGAACGCGACGGGGCTTCATTTTAAGCTCTTGAGGCCTGGCGTCATATAAACATAATAATATATGACATAAGGCAAAGACACAAAAAATATTTCAATGCTGCCATCTTTCACGTAAATGCAGAAAAATACCTATAGACTGCCATGTTGTCTGTCATATTTAACTGTCATTCAAAATAAATTAGCGGGTCTTTATCGCGTACAATTAACTTATATAAGGTATAAATACCTATTTGGTTCCGACGTTTCGCTCGTCTTACACCGAGCGTGGGCGCACAAATGATGTATACAAATCGCGAAAGTTTAAAATCGATTATATTTAAATGTGATTGGATGTTGTTTATAATAGATTTATTAGATTTTTGAACTTAAAGAAAACAAATTACTGGGTCTGAGGAGGTTAAAATACGTGGAGATAGATATTAGTAATTTCATATCAGTAACATTTGAATGTGTGAAAAGCTATCCAAGAAACCCAAAACCCACGGTGAATGGCGATAGTCTACTCGCAGAAATGCAGATTTCCTTTGATATACGGGATACTGTATATATGAATATGAATATGAATATGAATAGGTACTGAAATATTTAATAATGTTTCACAGTATTGAACTTAATACACATACTTAAGACGGAGATGCCTCGGCATAGCATTAATATAGAAACTGGTATGTAACCAGAATAAACCAAAATGAAAATGCGATGTGTTAGGGCTGTCTTTCCTTTATAAACTTCATGAAGATCAAACTCATAAGAATTGTTAAGAATTTATAACCATTAGTTGAAAAAGACGGATCATTGGATGAAACAAATTCTTAATTATAGCATTGTTTAATGAAACAGAACTATTGTAGTAAAAATATGCAATATTGGTTTTACTGCCATGGCATCTAAGCCAGCACTCTGTTGAGACTATCTTTTTTGTTTTATATAGCAATAGGCGGCAAACGAGCAGACGGATCGCCTGATGGTAAGCAATTACCGTCGCCCATAGACACAAGCAACACCACAGGAGTCACAAGTGCGTTGCCGCCCCTTGTAGTTGGGAAAAGGAATAGGATGAGGAGTGGGATGAGGGAGAAGGAATAGGGGATAGGGCCTCCGGCACTCTCACTCACCGATTATATGAACGAAACGCAACAATTTAGGTACTGTTACTTTACGTAAATTTTCTGTGAGAGGGTAGTGCTTCCCCGGTAGAGCCGACCCATTCATGTGGAAATCAGCAAGGCTCTCTAACAATACATAGATGGAAATTGACATCATATATGAAAACTTGCATAAAATTGACTAATTACCACACAACCATCTCACCTTTCGAAAGCGAAATGTTTTTTATAAATTTAGTTATGCCATTCAAGGAAGGCAGAGGACTGGTCATTGTGGCGCATGTTGGGCGAGGCCTATGTCCAGCTGTGGACTGCAATAGGCTGATTGATTGATGCCATTCAAATTCAGGACCGTATAGTGTTGTATTATCATGATAAACTTACAACGTAAGGCTAAGTTATTTGATTCCAAAGTTCATCGTTGATTAGGTTATCTAAAATTGTATTGCTCAAACAACTCTACTACAAATGAAAGCAGAAATTGAAATCAAAATGCCTGCGCCCCACCTATTTCCATACAAATGACCTAAAATCCCACACAATAGACACAACCTCGAATAAATTTGTCTGGAATTTGCCTCCATTTGCCCGAAATCCATGATACAGAATGACAATGATTAATACATTTTCCCTCTTAAGCGACGTAGGCACATCCGAGCCGGCGCTCTAAAGTGAACAACGAATTGATTAATGATACTACCTTTTAGATTTTGTGATACAATAGCTTGTTGTGTACGCGTAAATTAAATTAATATTAATAAAAGTACGCCGTCATCGTAATAATAGCGTACGAGTTATTTTTGTAGCGGTGTTTATAAATAGCAGGAAATATCGATAGCGTGATAAAGCGGTGTTATGGCATGAAGGCTGAACTTGGAGTATAAAATCACAACAAACATTATGATCACACATTGTCGGTATTGCGTCATCGGTTGCATTAAGCTTAGGTTTGGTCTTATCAGTGCAACGCCTTTACCTTGCCTTAGAAATACCTACTTTAAGGCGTGGTATTCTCATGGATTAACGCCTTAGGACACCGCTGTGAGCCACTCTTTGCCTATTATCGTAGGGGATCGATACTCTGACCGATTACCGACTCTATAACTACCATAATATGGTAATTAGTCATTCTGATATACTGGTATAAATATTGCGAATAATAAGACCCACGGGAATAAAAAAATATAATCGATTTTAAACTTTCGCGATTTGCATACATCATACAATATCAATAAGTATATATAAGTATATAAAACCGATAGTAACAAAGAACCAGAAAATTACTTAATAAATCTGCGGAAGAATCAAATCCATACGAAAATTTTGTGCTCCATTCAAGTACTCCTCCCACCAATAATAAAACATCTTTTTCATCTAGCTAACGTAAAAAACACCAAACATATAATTCAAAAATAGCCGACCGTCGACACAGTTTAGCCATAAAACAAATAATAATGTGTATTTAGGCAGTATCATAAATACAGGACTCCCTAAGGAGGTTATAAAAAGTACTGGGATAGATATTGATACCCAACAGTATCCATTCATTCTCAAATAAAAACGTACTGCGATCACAAATTTTAGTGGTTATGGCTCATCCGTTGGGATCGAATGTTGTAGCAGTTAGATATTTAGTTATTTACAAAGTCGACTAAAAATAGAGAGAATAAAAAAGTTAAAACACACTGAACTCTTTATTAGATTTCTGATGTTTCTATATTTAAGGACTGGTTTATTTGTGACTATGTTTTGATGAGAAGATTGCGACACAAGATCCAGTATACACCTATACTGGTTAAATTAAAACATATTCACTTTAACATCACACAAATTCTGATCTATATGTGCATGTACCTGTAGTGCTCATAGCGAGACTTAGCTTGTCGTTCGTAACAGATCGACAAAGTTAAGCAACTCTTGCACAGGTCGCCACTTGGATGGGTGACCAAGAGTGACATTCACATCCGAGCGCTACCGTGCTTCGGAGGGCACGTAAAGCTGTCAGTCCCGGTTCTTGTCTTAGGATAAGAGTCGTTAGGCCACGTCGGAGGCCTTCGGGCGGTCTGAAAAACTCCGACACTAGAGTTGGCCACACACTCAGACGAAAAACAAAACAACAAACAAAACAACCTGTTATAAAATGGATGAAACTGCATATCCAGAGGTAAAATTGGCTTTTCAACATAATATTTTACCAAACTTATTCGTTGCAATTTTTAACAAAATACGTACATAAGGAGCCACATTATCAGAAAAAGTTAAAAGAATTTCTTGAACTAAAAAGCCATCAAACACATAAGCACACCGAATTTGGGGCTCAAGAACATTCATTTTCAGAGATGTTTGTCACAGCAACTGCCTTATTTATAACAAGATAACAAAAATGGCTTCGACTCCACGACGTTTCAGTTCACTTCCAAAAAAGCGATTCATCGATATCGATAACTACACAGCGCACATCCCTACATCACTTAGCCCGTGCCGCAGCGGTCCTAATCCTTGTGTCCATTGTGGAAAAGTTTATCGTGTGAGCAACAACAATATCAAATTCATACAATATATAAAATCTAAAAGACCCCTTTAGAATCAGTAAACATTTGTACGCTGGTTATTCCAGTGAAATAGAATACTCTTGAAATTTTGACGTGACGTCGTAGCTTGGTTAACTCAGTCTGAAAATAGGCATAGTCATTGCAAAAATGAATTATGAATGAAACGTCAAAACAACTGTTCTCGCGTAGGTCACCAAATAACAACGCAGTTGTATTTTTAGTAGGTACTTAGGTGCATAGTCCTTCCAATCCCTATACTTAATGATAAGTACATGTTAATGTTACTAACCTAACATAACCCAACTAAAAAGTCCCCCACATAAGATAAAAAAACAAACGATTGACTCGTTGGTCTCGCGGCATAAATGTGCGCGTAGGATTGAGAGTAGTCGCGTCGCGTCACCGTGACAGTAGGGTCACGCTCATCAATCCGCCATAGTTTTTTAATTAAATTGTGTGATAATTGTTATCGAAGTTTAAAAAAATAGTGTACTCCATATAAGTGACGTAGTTTACCGTTAAATACTATGTAGTTTCAGTTAGAACAACCAGTGTAATCAGTGTATATATGCAATAAACTCAACAACGAACTTCTAATTTAGTGTACAAACATAGCGTCCATTTATAATCTCCACCAATCACAAGCGTGCACGCACACACGCGCAAGATTTGGCACATGGCCGCGTCGACGACTACAGGAACTTTGCACGAAATTTTGCACGAAAGCTTTTTACACGAAGTTTTTGCACAACGTTCTTTTTGCACGGATTTTTTGCACAGAGTCTTTTGCACGGAGCTTTTGCACGGAGCTTTTGCACGGAGCTTTTGCACGGAGCTTTTACACGGAGTTTTTGCACGAAGGTTTTGCACGAAGTAAACTACAATAGATGGTAGTATACATCCAAATAACAAACAAAACTTGATTATTGCAACTTATCTTCCTTTATAATTAAAATGAATACAGAAATAAAAATGATCAAATGCGCAGGATGTTATCAAAAAACCGCTACCAGCGACTCCCTAAAATGTGCACTTTGTAATAGGCACTATGACCTATTATGCGCAAATGTGCCCATTGATAACTATAAGACTATGACAATATCACAAAAAAAGGTATGGAAATGTCAAGGCTGCAGATGCAGAATGCCAAAGGGTGACAACACCAATACTCCGATACGAGCTGCGCACCATGAAGAAACGGATATGAACATAACATTTCGCCGGAAACAAACCAGTCAGGCAACCATAACGAGCAACTGTGATGGAGATCAGTCAGTAGACGACATTGTCGGTCATACACTTAACAGCAGCACCATAGACTCTAGCTTCTTACTACACAGTCAAAAACTACCAACAACCGAATTAACTCTAGAAAACATTAGCCTACTACTAGATGCCAAGCTTAACAAAATTAAAATGTCTATCATTCAAGACATTCAGAATACAATTCAAGAACATTTTAATAATTCAATAAAAATACTCAAATCTGAAATAGATTTAACAACGGATAACTTGTTAAAAGCTCAACAAGAAACCACCACTAAAATCCAAAAAATAGATCAAAACATAGATCATATGCAACAAGAGCTAGAAAAACTGAAGAATTCTAATAAAATTGTCTTATATGGTCTCGATGAAAAATACCAAGAAACAGAATACGACATCTACAACCGTGTTTCACACGCGTTTCAGGACATTTTAAACATAAATATTGCTCCGTATATTGAGGACATAAAACGAATAGGCAGGCACGGTAGTACAGTCAACAGCAAAAGTAGATGATCAAAATCAGAAATTCAATACTAATGCACGGAGTTCGCGTCAGAACTGTGTGGCGTCGAAGTGATTCAAAAGTATGTGATTGTAAATTATACCAATAATTAACTACTCGTACAGCTGCCATTAATTCGTGATCAGTTTTGACTCCAAAAGTTATAAACTCAATTCGTATCAGAACTAAGAATTGAAGAAAAATTTCAAAACTAGTGAACATTGTAACGTAATACTACACGTATTGCGTTATAATATCTCGCAGGCGCTTAACGCCAGCTTAGCCGTTCGCAATATTACCAAATAAGATCATGTTCACTAGCCAAAGGCAGTTGTGAGTCATAGGCCTATATCTATATAAGATGGGTGCGCGATCTAAGTCGATCACTTGCCCTACACACCGTCTCGCTGATGGTTGTAGTGACTATTACTACCTACTATTATTACTATCCTACTTCTACTGTCCCGCTGGGGTTCTTCCTACGGGCTACGTTCTTCCTACGGGCTCACTGCACCGTCTTCTTCCTACGGGCTACAAGCCACGAGCTGCTGGCGCCGTGCCGCTACTAGTCAGCTGCCACCCAAGCCTCCGTTCCTGCCTATGAGCTCCTACAGCCAGGCCACGGACGCCTGAGCCTGACCGCTCGGCCCACATCGGCTGCACCGCTTGAGACCCCGCTCAGCCTGAACCTCGACCACAGAGCTGCCTGCGCAGCGCACCTTGGCCAGCTCATCGGCGACCCTACGAGCAGCTACCCTGCGAGCGTCGGAGAGCAGCAGGAGTCTACACTCCAGCCAGCTCAGGCCAGTGCTTACCTAGTTCGGTCATACTGTATGTAAGCGGTAGTGAGACATAATAAAGAACCTGTTCAGCCTAGCAGTGTTTCTCTCGAACCCCGACATCCTACCTGAGATCCCCCGTCTCAACAGTTAAAATCAAATATAAATGATGAAACTGAGGCCACGTAATCATGAGGCAAATAATTTATTCATACTTATTTTTGAAGTACCCCAGTAATTTAATTTGTTATGTTTTACGGAAAAGCAGATGAATTGCTACCGGGCACATCACCAGACTCCGTGTTGCTACTGAGAGTTTGGAAAAAACCCAGTAACACTTTTGCCCGACCCGGGAATCTAACCCGAGACTTCCGATCAGCAGACGCATACGCTATCCACCCGACCACGGAGGCAGTCACTGGTCCACATAGGCAGTCTTTGTATATTCAATATAATTTTACCAAATTTCATCTCTCATGTATTTTCTTTTTTGTAACTTCTGTCAAATGTTCAAAAGTAACTGATGTGATACAAAACCATAATTCAATAAATATTACTATCTTTGCATGTTTGTGCATTTATGTCAATGTTCAAAAGTAGCTGATGTGATACAAAACCATAATTCAATAAATATTACTATCTTTGCATGTTTGTGCATTTATGTCAATGTTCAAAAGTAACTGATGTGATACAAAACCATAATTCAATAAATATTACTATCTTTGCATGTTTGTGCATTTATGTCAATGTTCAAAAGTAGCTGATGCGATACAAAATTATAACTCAATGATTGCTTTTGCCTAGTCGGCTACAATATATCTGTCACAGTACACAGTGTATCTATCTGTCACAGACTAATGCCACAATATAAAGATATTATTACACTGTGCTAATGCTATGCCTTGCGTTTTGTTTCTTTTTTTATGTTGTACTTTTTCTGTGTCTGTGACAAATAGTTTTTCTATAGGTATGTATAAAAACCGGAAGGTAGATTGATAATTTTATCTTAAGTGCATTATTTATGCACTTAAGATAAAATTATGGTGATTATGGTTATTATGGTGCATAGGGTTCCCACCAAGAACTTAGGGTCCCAAGCCAACCTCACCTGCAAGTGGTGCACCTGCCGATCAACAGACGAGGCTCTGGCAAACCAAATATCCCGATAAGCGGCAATAGGCTCGCCCCCTATTACGTGGGATCAAAATACTGGCGAAAAGTGGGCGTTTAGTATGCCTCTGCCTACCCCTCCGGGGAAACAGGCGTGAGTCTATGTATGTATGTATGCATTATTTATATTTACTTCGCGCTTTTGTCACACTGTTAGCAAGAGTTCCAAAGAATATATATAGAAATATAACCTTATTAGTCCAACCTCTCTGAAGAGTTCTGTTGGAATAGTGCAAAAATCCAAGTATCGAAACTCTTTAATGTCAATCTGTAATTCGGATGTCATGTACTATAATATAAATTTGCATTTCGAATACAATATTGATGAATTTTACTGATCACGAATATATGGCAGCTGTACTAGTAGCAAATGATTGGTATAATTTACAATCACATACTTTTGATTTACTTTGACGTCACATAGTTCTGACGCGAAATCCGTTCATTAATATTTGATTTCTGATTTTGATCATCTACTTTTGCTGTTGACTGTACAAGGCCACTAGAAATTGAACTGATTAGCAAACGCGTGACAAAATACATACATGAAAATCAAAGACAATTCAAGAACACAGGTTTGTCTGTAAGACCTTTCTTAGATAAAGAAACTCTTAAACAACGACACCAACTTCAATATAACCTCCGAATGGCCAGAAATAATGGTGACCACGCTGTAATAAGGGACAATAAATTATTCATTAATGGACAAGTACATGACCCTACAAAAATCTGGATAGAAAAAAAATCACCAACGAACACAGAGCCTCTCCATACAGACAACGCTACACAAAATAGCAGTGGAAACACAAATCAACCAGAAAACGATACACGCAAAAAGTCAAGACAAGAGCCCATCGATAAGACATTTCGCTAAGAACTCAACGATTGTATTTCAAAATATCCAAAGCATAGGTAATAAGATTGATTTATTAGAACATTTACTATTAGATTATAATATTGATATGTTATTTTTATCGGAATTGTGGAAGAACGAACAGTATTGTAGATCCATTTTACCTTCGGGTTATAAAATAGGATCTATCTTCTGCCGTAAAACCCGTGAGGGTGGAGGTGTATGTATATTCATAAAAGAACAAATAGAATATATAGAAAGAATAGATATTGTAAACTTGTCTAAAGAATATATTATAGAAATAAGTGCAATAGAGGTTCCTAAACTTAACTGCATATTTATAGGCATTATAGGGCAGATCGTCATATCGAAATATTTTATGAACAAATAGAGAAAGTTTTACGGAAGTTAGACATAAAAAACAGTCATAAGTACTTAATAATAGGCGGTGACTTTAATGTTAATGTACACAATACAAATAAACATACGCAAAACTTAATAAATTTTATAAAAACACATAATTTAAAACAGCTGATCCGAGATCCTACACGAGTGACTAAATCAACATCTACTTGTATTGACTTACTATTCACAAATTACAAACCTCTCATATGCGAGTCGTTTGTCAAAGATTACGGCCTCTCTGACCATAAAGCTATCACAGTTAAACTTAATCCAGACAAAACCTTCGGCAAAAACCAAATATATTACATGACAAAAAGAATATTCACAGAAGAAAAAATACAGTGCTTTAAAAAATCACTAGGTGCAATATCTTGAAACGATATTATAAACGAAAATCATAACATTAACACTAACTACAGCAATTTTATAACTATAATAACACAAAATTTAAATAAACATATACCAGAACAAAGAATAAAAATGAAATCAGCGCCAAAAAAAGGATGGCTTACAACCGGCATAAAACAATCATGTCAACATAAACGATCCCTAAAAACTTTATTAAACGAAACCAAAAACAATAATATTCTGAAAAACTACTACAAAAAATACTCTAAAACCTTAAAATCAACAATTAAAGCTTCAAAAAGGTTAGAATATTGTAGACAAATGAAAAAGTCCGACAACAAAGTAAAAACAATGTGGAAAATTATCAACACAAAAACGGGTAAAATTACAACGAACAAAAGAAAAAATTTGGCTTTAAAAATTGATGGTACTATAATTAAATGCCCAACAAAAATATGCAACATATTCAATGATTACTTTGCGACTGTTGGTCAAGACCAAAATAAGCCCAGCTCTACCTACCCGACCGGACAACCAGCCGTAAACCCCCCTCTATGCTCACTATACTTACGCCCGGTAAACCAAAAAGAAATTGTCAAAATCATTCAAATAATTAAAAATAAGCATAGTTACGGAGTAGATAATATACCACCTATATTATTAAAGCAATGTGCAACTGAGCTATCTATCCCATTGACGCTGTTAGTCAACCAAAGTTTTCGTGAGGGTTGTTTCCCAGATTTACTTAAAATCTCCTTAGTACAACCTGTACACAAAAAAGGAGATCTTTCAACTCCAAATAATTATAGACCCATAGCTTTACTACCAACTTTCGCTAAAGTATTTGAAAAGGCCATGTGTAACCGCCTGTACACATTTCTAGAAAAATACAACATACTTGATGAAAGCCAGAATGGATTTAGGCAATCTAAATCAACTACACTAGCAGTATACAAATATGTACAAACTTCACTACAATATATTAACGACAGAAAACACGTCATAGGGATCCTGTTGGATATGACGAAGGCCTATGACAAAGTTCTTTATGACATACTCCTAATGAAAATCTACGGCTGCGGAATACGTGGCACTGCTTACGAGTGGTTTAGGTCTTATTTAAACAATAGAACGCAAATAATCCAAATTGAACATTTTGACAATAATAAAAAAGAAATTAAATCCATGCGGTCACAAGTGAGGCAGCTAACTCATTCCATCCCTCAAGGAAGTGTACTAGGGTGCGTATTGTTCCTCATATATATCAACGACTTGCCAAAAATATTAGATCCAACAATCTCGCTTCCAGTACTATTTGCAGATGACGTTTCTATTTTAATAAAATGTGACAACCTACAAAATTATAACAGTTTAATCCAAAATACACTCAAAACTATTACACAATGGCTTGCCAACCATAATTTAGAAATTAACTCAAACAAAACAAAAGTAATGCAATTCAGGTCATACAAGAAAGCTCCCCTTGACATATCCATTATCTATGAAAACACAATTTTAGAAGAAGTAAATTCATTTCGATTATTAGGAATAAATATAGACACACAT
Source organism: Euclidia mi (assembly GCA_944739405.2). Taxonomy (NCBI): domain Eukaryota; kingdom Metazoa; phylum Arthropoda; class Insecta; order Lepidoptera; family Erebidae; genus Euclidia; species Euclidia mi. The sequence goes on along the minus strand of OX123205.2, from coordinate 9,822,033 downwards.
ATCAATTGGAAATCCCACATTGAACACATTAAATCTAAACTGTCAAGTTTTACATATGCTCTCTTCCAAATCAAACACAGCACCAATTTAGAAACAGCTTTATCTGCGTATTACGCATACGCCTACTCATGGTTACGATACGGCGTCATGCTGTGGGGTAATAGTGTAAATATTGCAGAATTATTCATCATCCAAAAGAAATGTATTCGAATACTTGCTGAAATAGATAATACACAGAGTTGCAAACCGTATTTTTTAAAGCTTAATATATTAACACTCACCTCAATATATATACTGGATATATGTACCTTTGTATATAAAAACATCCATACCTTCTCTACAAAACATGATGTCCACGACATTAACACTCGCAATAAAGATAGGCTACACTTACCACCATCACGCATAAAAATGTTAAACGAAAGTCCTTACTACATGGCAGTAAAAATTTACAATAAGTTACCTAAATACATCAAAGACACCACTACTCTACCTTCATTCAACAAGTCAATCAGAACCTATTTAATAAATAACTGCTACTATTCAATCGCAGAATACCTAGAAAATAAATAAAAAATTTACCAAACCTAATTACTAAACATAAAATAAATAAATTACTATGACGACCAGCAACCTAGACTGAAACATTATGATATAAGACATTATTTTTATCATTAATTTAATTGTAAGTACCTATGTATGCGCATAAGCGACATATTATACTTGTTATTATAAATAAAACTTCCTAACAATAGCTACTGGTATAATTATTAATAAGTATTGTTTAAATATAAGTATTAGTTGCAATTATTATAAGTGAATATCTATTTTGAAATTTTGTTTAGATGATATTGCAATGCTTGTAAAAGGCACTAAGTTTTAAGCACCATAATTGTAACCGAACACCTATGTTTGTACACTTGGTTCGCAATAAACGCTTTGAATTTGAATTTGAATTTGTCTCGGGTTCGATTAAAAAAAATCTTACATTTTTTTATAGACTCACGCCTGTATCCCCGAAGTGGTAGGCAGAGGTATATTGCTATACCCACTTTTCGCCAGATTTATTTTAGACCCACGTAATAGGGTGCGACCCTATTGCCGTACCGGGCACATTACCTGACTTCGTGCTGCTACTGAGAATTTCCTGACGGAAAAACCCAATAACACTTTGCCCGACCCGGGAATCGAACCCGAGACCTCCCAATCCCACGCGCACATTTATGCCGCGAGACCAACGAGGCAGATATAAGATAAAATAGTAAAAGAACATCAGCCATGTATGGCTCTACAGCTCAGCTAGGCTGAGCGATAATTCACCACGCTCACGACTTCAAATTATAAATAGGTAGGTACTACAAATAAACAGCTTAGTAAAAGAAAAAGATTGATCGTAACACATGTCACGAGATCGTAACAAGAAAAACAAAGTCCATTACAACAAAAACACCTAGCTCCCTTTGAATTGGATAGCTAACTTAATGTAAATGCAGGAACATACGGGTGTTAGGTTCAATTCACACTCAGAGAAGCGGCCGGCAACACAACGATGAACAACTTTAGTGACAGACAATTTTATACCTTATTATTATTTGTTCAAGGCTTTATGTCGTTATTCATTCAGTGAAGTATCGATGTAGTGGCATTTTCATAAATGGATGACCCGTTATAAAGAGTCGCATCTGTCCATACCTCGGAGAGCATAAATAGCCCGCAAGAGCTGACTGTCTCTCTGATATATACAGGGTGTAAAAAGACCCTTAACGAAAACTCATGTTGTACCAATCACTACGAACATTTTTTACTTCAGCACCATACCTGGGAAATTACTGGTTTAGGAGATATTGAGGCTCAAAGTTAGTATGGATTTTTTCTAATTAGGTACAAAATCGATGCATTTACCCCGCCAATATGTTCTTTAGATGCCCTATCCCTCCATGGATAAGTAGATTACGAGCATTGCACGCGCGCTTTTAATTGCGGTTTAAAAAATGTGAAAACTTTAAAAAAAATCGTTTCCCAGGTATTATTTTTGGTTAGTACGATTTGGCATGCTGTCCACAACGAGTAGACTTTGGCTTGGTGATGGGTCTTGTGACACCCTGTATATGTAATAAGACTATTCTCAAATACCCTGACCCAGACTGGTGATGTCAGACAGAATAAGTTAATCAAATCTAGTTATATTACAATTCGGTCCTAGCCCTGTAGGGCATCTATGACAATAACAATCAACAAGTTTTAGATCACAGGAGAAGGAACGCCAGCATGTGACAATGCATTATAAATCTTATCATCGTCATTCACCAAAATAAAGCGCGTACACCACTGCCTCGACGCACTCAAGTGATATTATTTTTTTTTTATTTTGTTTTAAGATAAAGCTCAAAACCGTATGCCACCAAAACTACACAGTGCGTCTAGCCCGCTGTTACAGTGTGAGTTAATCCTAACGTATTGTAGTGATAACTAGATTGAGCTCAGTCACGTAGCACGAAGCGGTCGGCCGCGCCAGATTTCATTAGGAACACCTAACGAGAATGGAGCCAGTCGTACGTGGCCTGTGTACAATACCTGCTACGTTCTATTTTAAAAACATACATGAACTCCAATGGGTATAGATTGGGTAGAGTTCTGCTTAATTCGTCTTGGATTGATACAAGTATATTTAAGACGTTTTTATGAAGGATTTAGCAAAAGGAATACTATGTTTTAGAATAATTTAGTACTGAACTTAGCTCTTTTCAGTATGAATAAAATATCCCTAGAAAATCTGTATATATAAAATCCTTGCGTTACTGACTGACTGACAGACACGCTACAGCCAAAACTATCATGCGCAGGAAGCTGAAATTTGGCATGTAGGTTCTTTGTGGACCGTAGGGGTGCACTAAGAAGGGATTTCCCGAAATTACCACGGGAACGGGCAGAAAAGGTTAAAAATAAAAAAACTGTGCGGGAGTAACTGCGAGCGTCTTCTAGTAGGTATATACAAAAGGAATTGTATCCTATCAGTTTTCACAGAATACGAAAACGCCAAAACTACATAAATCAACTTTGTTTGGAGCACAGACCACCTATTCGGCACTGTTGCAAGCGCCATGTTCACGGATGTACTGATGGTATTGCGGGTGGATGAATGTTACGAGCAAGTATAGCGGTTTACCCGCTTTCTTACTCGTTTTTTGCGTTCAACACCACTAGCACTGTTATCGGTGGTGGTATATATCCCGAAAGACAATTTAAATTAAGTTTACAAAAATCGACGATGTCGATATGTCTTATCATATTGACAGCCGGTTTCAGTATTCGATCTATCCATCGATTTGCCTACTAGGGATACATATGACATATATGTAAGCTCCATACAAAATATGACAAATATGTAAGTATATTATCTAATAGGCAAATAAATGTAATATTACACGATGGGTTACAAAGCTAAGCGTAACTTTATATAATAGGTCGAAGTAGACGCTTTAAATTCATTTATGAAAGCTAGAATACAAGGAAATCTCGTTTGAAACTTACAAGTAGTTACCAAAGAAACTGGGCAAGCACTAACTTCTAAAAGATTTCCTTATAGCTTTATATACGTATTCCCTGTTGTAAAGGAATTCTCGAGTAGGACACACTTTATGTTAACTTTTATTGCCTTATTCTAGTACTAAAAATAAGGGCTTAAACACATGAGAATACATTTTTTTTCTTTTTTAAAAGACAAAAGAAAAAAGAGTTCTAGACGAAAACTTTTGTAATAAATATTTATGTACAAACATACAAACCAGCATGTGGCTCGCATGGTTTTTGGCCTAAATTAGGCTTTTGCCCAGCCGTGGGACAGATTGTAATCAAGGCTGCAATACTAATTTTCAAGATATTTCATAACATATTCTCTACAATAGAAAACAGTTTTGAGCACATGGCATCCAATAGAAAGAGTCATCGCTACGTCTAGCTGATAGGTATTAAAATAATGAGCTTACTAGATAGTAAGCTTATTATTTTAATTCCTATATACATAGATATGTATACACATAAATTAACCCTCGGTATGCCTGGTAGGGTCTGTCAGACCCACCACGGCAGAAAAACCGCTGTATTTTATTCAATTTAGAATTCTGAGCGCAACCGCAAGCTGTAGCTGGCCGTTACGAACTACTCAATGCTTTCCACCCGCTACCCCTGTTCGGGACTCGTACCTACAGCGAAAGGACGTGTTTAAAGTGCGCGCGGGTCTCACAAACCCGACCAGGCATACCGCGTTACTGTTTCACGTAAGATTTAAAATTATATTTTTTAGTTTTTATGTTGTATTTATGTAAAATATTTATTCTTTATGGCGAAAATCATTGAACATAAAATAACAATAATATTTTTTCGAAAATTTATATTTTTAATCCATATTTAGCTGGTTTTTTGGGCAAATATTGACGAAATTTGCAGCGACCTCGGAATGCTACCAGCTCCTCATCAATCGTCAGGTTCTCAAAAGGGCGTATAATGCAGTTGACAATTTGTGACGAAATCATCTAATAGTATTATGAATGGAGCTAGTCTATCTAATGCTAATCTTTCTTCACGTGAACTGACGTCATCGAATCGTAGATGGTTTACACACTAACATTATTTTTCTGCTTGCTGAACACTGTAGGAATAAATGCAAAAAATATTTAAACGCTCAATTGTCCACATGTCAAGAATAATCGGAAAATTTTTATCAAAGAGTTGGGTCTAGCTCTGATTGACCCACATTTACAATCAAGACGAAAAACAATTGTGTTCATGTAGATATTCGCAAATGAATTGCTGACTATGTTGGAGGTCAGGATGGTCCACCTATGAAAAAGTCAGCACCTGGCGTGAAGCGCAGATGTACCGCTTGCTCAGTAAAGAAAGATCGCAGAACACAATACATATGTGAGACATGTAAGAGCCACTTGTGTTTGGATCATGCAATTTTTCTATGTGCAATATGCTACAAATCTAAAGCTGGAGATAATATTGTTGGAAGTGATGAGGACTGAAATTTTTATTACTAGGTTTAAGAGTATAAAGGTGGCTTACATTTCCCAAAGTCTGATTGTGATCTCATTACTTTTAATTTATAATAATTGCTAACAAAAAGCTCAAAGTTTAATTTTATGTTAAAAAAGAACTAAATTTCATTTTAAATTTAAATAATAAAGATAGTTGATTTGTAAAACGATTTTTATTTCTAATTCTAATATAAGTATGTAATTTTATTATAAAACAATTATTTTTATTTATTTACTGCAATATATATATGTATACATAAAATAGTGTCCAAAACTGGGTCTGCCAGACCCACCAGGCGTACCGCGTTACTTTTCGCCACCAGGCATACCGAGGGTTAAATTGGAGTGTCTGTTTGTAATATTAAAATAACCACTTTTTACTAAATGCATATGGATGTATACATGGTACATATACCGAAATGACATTTTTTACAATTTTTGTCAGTCTGTCTGTTTGTTCTCGCTAATCTTTGGAACGGCAGGACCGATTTTGACGGGACTTTCACTTGCGGATGTGCCAAGGAGTAACTTAGCCTATAAATTAACCGGGTACGCGAAGTAGTTCCCTCAGGACGCGGGTGAAACCGCGTGAAACAGCTAGTTATTTATATTATGGATCAAAAGTTTACACGATTAAAATAGTTACAAGCACTTCTATCTCTAATGTTATTACTAGACACTTGCTATTGTAGCAATGACCAATATATTTAACTAGCAAAATATAATTAAATTTGTATAAGGCAGCTGCAGAGTATCATGGTGTTAGAAACAAGTGACGTTACTTGTTGCTATTTAAAATGTATGTTGCTACAACCCTCTGAGTCCAATAAGCAACGTTGAAATCTGAAAGGAATAGGGGATAGGGCCTCCGGAACTCTCACTCACCGAACGAAACGCAACAGTTTAGGTACTGTTACTTTACGTCGATTTTCTGTGAGAGGGTAGTACTTCCCCGGTCGAGCCGGCCCATTCATGCTGAAATCAGCAAGGCTCTACTACTTTGTACTACATTATTGTTGGCTATATTACATACTACTATCTAATTTCTAATATTCATAAAGATCGAAAGAAGAATTACTGATATATTTACAAAATACCGTACCATATACATCGCTACATCGCTAGTAATCCCAAAGCACTAAAGCTAGAATACAGGTCCTAGAAATCTAGGGAGTCTATTCCAGATATTTAATAAAACTAGGTACATTTTAAAGATAAGTACCTACATTTTCTTTTAATTAAATTCTAATAACAACGTTCTGTTGAAAACTGGCTTGATTTTATATAAAAAAGGAATCTAGAAAATTCTTTGCCGAAGTCTAAAGAGAATAAGCGTACACTTTTGAGAATATTGTGCCAATATTTTTTATTCAATCGATGAACATCTTTTACGTAATATCCTTGCCTGGGTCAAAACCTTTACTTGATATTGGAATAGAATACTTGATCAGTCTACGTTCGAATATTTATGAAAAACATAAAAATGTATCTAGAATATATAAAACGTATACCTATTGGATCAATAAAAACGCTAAAGATAAAGATAGATCACTTTTTCATCACCAAAAATTACTTTGTTTTCCATAGTGTTTGTATAAACGACAAAGTTATATTTTCGGTTGATTAAAATTTACTTAAATTTAAAATAGCTATGAGCACTTTTTTGAGAGGCACGTTATTATAGGCATATTTGTATATGAATTATATTACATAAAAAATACGTCTCATCTGGTTATCAGATCGGTGAAGGTCGATATTCCACGTCTCCTCTACTAATAGTTGATAGGTATATCTTGCCAGTAAGGGCGATTTCAGATTAGCGTTTTTTCTGTGCGTATACGGTCGTTTCAGCGCGCTCCAAAAAGTCGGTCTCGCGTAAACGGGCATATTTCGGCGTGTTCGCTCAAAACGGTAGTGATATCGTATCAGAATCAACATTGATTCGCGCTTAGAAACGCGTCAACGCTCGTGCGAGTTGCGCGTGTGCTGAAAGGCCCGCCTATATACACACCTACATGCGCTTCCAAAAACGAGCTTATATGCGTATAAAACGCTTGTCTGAAACGGAAACCGCTCTAAAGTAGAATGAAAAGGAAACTGCTCGCGACAAACAAGCTACAAATGCTATAATTATAGCATAGCATTTTATACTTACTATAGTAAAGCTTTTAAGTTGAAAATTATAACAAAGCTCTAGATTTTTTAATTGTATTACTATGAATAAATTCTCATCATTAGCATTCTTTATTTCAAACACATAACAATCTCTTTTGTCGAAACAACAATATATGTTCACATTTAACTAGTTTCCGGACGCGCTGCGGAAATATTCAAAGGCCGACCTCACACTGCGCGTCAGCGTCAGCGGGCGGAGGCCTTAGGCCCTGTTTCACTACCTTTAAGTAAGCGTTACGTTCCAGGTAAATTCGAAATTAGAACGAAATTTGTATGAATTTAATTGCCAAGTAGTATAACCAACTATCTATTCTGTGGTATAACTAGGACTTACTGGACAGTGGTGAAACAGGCCCTTAATGTAACTAGAGTTGAAATATCGCAGGTTGAAGAATTTATGATTTTTTTAGATTAAATAGTAGTGAATTCAATGAGTGTAACTTACTTAACTAAGTAAAAATGTACTTAACTTGTAACTTGTGATTCTGTAAATAATTTGCGTTTATAGTTGCGGTCGAATATTATTTCTCGGATTCTGTTCACGGGTCGCGCAAATAGTAATTGGGAATCGGTATAGTTTGAAAATGACAGACGTCAATAGAGTCTTGGGCGTTACCAAAGAGCTCAGATATTTACATAGAGGCGCATTTGCTATGGGCGCTCTGAAGACAAACTTTCTGTGATCCAAATTGCCGCTTGGCGGCGTGGCAGTCGCGCTGTGACAGCTGTCTCTACGAGAGCAAGAGAGACGAATGTTCCTACTGTGTATCTTAACTACGAGAGCAAGAGAGACGGAGAACGACGCCAGCGCCGCCAATGGCGCCAACTACGAACTAAACTGGAGACAGTCCCACTTGGCATAGGCACACGAAATCCTTAAGAACTGCTCTTCTATGTAAATCTGTATTCATTGGCGTTACTCAATAGGGATAAATATTTTCCCACTCTACGTACCAATAACTAAATCGTATAGTAAAAGTTACCACCGCGCGCGCTGGTGAAACCCATGCCAAAACACCGGTACCAATAGCAGGTTTTTACCTAACTTATATTAGCATAACTTCACGCCTTTTATCCCCGAAGGGGTAGGCAGAGGTGCATTACACACCCACACTTCGCCAGTTATATTTCGGTCCTAATGTAAGTAGGGGCGAGCCTATTGCCATCTATCGGGCACATCATTAAGCGAGCGATAATTAATTCATAATGCACACATAACTTTGAAAAGTCAGAGGTGTGTGCCCGGGATCAAACTCGAGACCATCGTCTCGACAGTCCATTACGTTCACCACTGGGCTATCGCCGCTTTAACTTCTTCTTATTTGTTTCCGTGTGGTGACGGATTAAGAATACAAAATGTCACCACGCCATATCATCCCATGGGCGTCGTAAGAGCTGACAGAGGGAGCATATTCTGCAGAGAACAGCACTGTAAGATAAGAAAAACTTGATACAAATCCTATACCAACCCGTTTGGCCAGCATGGTATAGTAGGCCAATTCCTCCTTTCAAAGGAGAGGCCTAATCCAGCAGTGGACTGTTAAAGGCTGATGATGATGATCTCTTGTTATTATAAAATGAAGTCCCCTATTGCAGCGAAAGAAACTGTTATCACTGAGCAATATTACATTCAAATAACAATTTACGTATAAGTAAAGGACTCGATACAAAAACCTATAAAATGAAGCGATAAGCTATTAGACCAGAATGGCCAACCATTCAAATCTAGTAGCACAAGCGTAATTCATAGCACGAGCGTAAGTTCGGAACTTCATCATCATCATCATCTACTAATACATCTGCTTCTTTTACTAACGCGAAAGTTACTGATATGGTTGGATAGATGTTTGTTACTCTTATGCGCAATCTTATACTAATACTAGAGGGTGCCTGCAGCTACGTCTGCCCATTTTTACCGACTCCGTGGGAATTTCGGGAAATCCCTTCTTAGTGCACCCCTACGGTCCCCAAGGAACATACATGCCAAATTTCAGCTTCCTGCGCCTAATAGTTCCGGCTGTAGCGTGTCTGTCAGTCAGTCAGTAACGCAAGGATTTTATATATTAAGATATAAAGCTGAAGAGTTTATTTGTTTGTTTGGTTGAACGCGCTAATCAGGAACTACTTGTCCGATTTAAAAAAATCTTCCAGTGTTAGTTAGACCATTTATCGGTGAAGGCTATAGGCCATATAACATCACGCTATGAGCCATGGGAGCGGAGCAGTAGCCTTAAATAACGCGGGTGTAACCGCGGGCTCATCTAGTGACTTATAAACGGATTCATTCATTCATTTCGGATCGGAATAGCACATCTAGGACGCCTTTTGTTGTGATAATTCACACGCGGACGGATACGGGATCAAAAAGTTGTTCGTATTATATAGGTATAACGCGTCAGTCAACACGCAGGACGCTTTTCAAATGTGTTTATATTTAGTGACCATGACTGGTGTCATCATCATCATCACCCTAGCGTTATCCCGGTTGCATCTAAGACTTACACGCCTTGGAGCCCGGGGTCCGTAGGATAGGCCTTAACTTGTTAAGACAGAATATCAACTTTTCCACAGAGCCACTGCCGTCTGAACTCCGCAACCCAAAGGGATAGTGATATTCCATGGTTTAGACTAGTATCAGTTTATTTGAGGGTACTGACTCCCCGTAACGACTGTCCAAGATTTCCACGACAGATGGGATCTACTGTTTAACGTGCTCTCCGTTTTTCAATACGCACATAACTTCAAAAAGTTAAGATAAAAAAAAGGGCAGTGATAGCCTAGTGGAGAATAATATACCAACAGACTGCCATGCAGAGGGTATCGGGTTCGAATCCACGGCGCGCACCAATGACTTTTCGGAGTTATGTGCGTATTGAATTGTTAATTATCGCTTGTACCGTGTCTCAGAGAGCACGTTAAGCTGTCGGTCCCGATTGTCATGAAGATCTTTGACATTCGTTATAGGGCGTCAGTACCTTCTAAATAAACTGACACTCTAAACCATGGAATATCGCTATTCCTTCGGGTTGCGGAGGTCAGACAGGCAGTCGCTCTGTGGAAAAGCTAATATTCAGCCAAATCCGGTTAGACTAGTAAGCGGAGCCCAGATTGAAACTGGGATAACGCTAAAGAGGATAATGACATAACTTCGAAAAGTGGTTGGTTCGTGCCGTGGATTGGAACCCGATACCCTCTGCATGGCAGTCCGTTAGTATTTCTAAGGACTAGGCTATCGCTACCTTTGACCACAACTGGTGTAAGCACTCTAGAACGTCGGGAGAAATAGTATTTTACCATTATTTTAAAGTAACTACGCGGTATATCTATCTTATGAATATTCATATTTATGTATTAGTCCTGATAAATAAATATGAATATTTTTTTTAATTATTTATTGAGGATTTCCAACAAAGAATATACACAAAACTTTACACGGATAAAATCACTTAACTTTTAGAGAAGTGTACTCCTTCAGTTATAGGAAATCACAGCATGCAGTGTACATTATTAAACTAAGTTACCTAAGAGTTGCCTAAACGATATTTGATAGATATTAGGCACTAAAAAAAACTTTGGTATACAAAGCAACGTGGCATTTCCACTGTAAGCAAGTGGAGTATGTATAAATTATAATATAAATTAATACAATACAATACCTAATACAATACAGATTACGTATATATAAACAAAATGAAATAATTTACATAAGCTAATACACACATATTGATAACAAAAAAAATAGAAATACCAAACACTTCTCAAATTTACGTAAGGGATCACAGATGTCAATCTACTTTATTTTTGATAATTTGTTTATTTTTTGATAATTTATTTGTTTATTAATATTCTATTATTCATTAGACATTTTAAAACACAGTTAATATAAGAAAAAAATCAGAAATATCAAAAATCACTTTATTAAACTATACCACTAAAGCGCGTGCAATGTCATCATTAGGAAAACCTTTCGACAACTTTGTTCACACCTATTCATTCTACTTTTTGAGGAGACACTTAAGTTGATAATAGATTGTCAGTTCGAAGCTGAACTTAATACTTTATGTTTGGAAAGATATATAATTTTGGTAGAAGCGGACTCGTTTTTCATTCTGAAAAGAAATTTTGTTATCTCCATGCTAATATTTTACCGGCACTTTTAGTATAAATACATACCTAATTACCTACATATAAATTGAGGTAAGCATCGGGTATGATCTTTTGGCGAATGTAAATTCAAAGTATCAATTTCCGGGTAAATTAATTACATACATACATACAGTCTCACGCCTATAACCCCGAAGAGGTAGGCAGAGGTGTATTTCTACACCCACTTTTCGCCAGATATACTTTAGTCCCACGTAATAAGGGGCGAGCCTATTGCCGTACCGGGCACATTTCCAGACTCCGTGCTGCTACTGAGAATTTCGTGACAGAAAAACCCAATAACACTGCCCGACCCAGGAATCGAACCCGGGACCTCCCAATCCCACGCGCACATTTATGCCGCGAGACCAACGAGGCTAAATTAATTAATAAGACATAATATGCCTTCTCCAAACAGATATATAAAATAATTACAATATACAATGTTTAATTTTATAAAATGCACGCCAGTCGTATGCTTTTGCGTTAATCGATACCAGTTTTCCATAGATACCAGCTTGGCGAATTATAGTTATAATTTTGATTTATTTACCGCATCCATGTAAAGTGCATTATATTAATAACTTTAAATTAGAGAACCGCAGCCTTTCGCGGTATAATGTAATAGACACATCCACTCACGTTAGCCGCAGAGTAAATTACTGTGGCTTATGTGAAATATTTTAGTTTAAATGTCAACACCAGCGGGGATTCCATGTTGACATTATAACGAGAGTCCACCCATGACCAAATCCGATGTAAGTCGGTCGAAATGTCGAGCCAAGGAACGTATATGAAGGAAGTTAAAATCAAATTAGGTCGCAATGACTGTAAAACTTATGAACATTTTTGAAAAGAAATAACAAAGTAAAAAGAGTGCATAGGGTTCCCACCAAGAACTTAGGGTCCCAAGCCAACCTCACCTGCAAGTGGTGCACCTGCCGATCAACGGACGAGGCTCTGGCAAACAAAATATCCCGGTAAGCGGCAATAGAGGCTCGCCACCTATTACGTGGGATCAAAACACTGGCGAAAAGTGGGCGTTTAATATGCCTCTGCCTACCCCTTCGGGGAAACAGGCGTGAGTCTATGTATGTATATGTATGAATAACAAAATGACATATTTGAGAATTGAAAGAAATAAACACCTACGAAGTCTGGCATACCTATTTCTTTACTTCAGAGAATATTATGACAGACAGAAATAAGTATTTACGTTTCTTGGAAGACAATGACTTAAGGTATTAAGTGCACTTTGTACAATGTATTTTGAAGGCATTTTCAATAAATAAATAAATATTTTCTTCAATACTTAGCAAAAAATAATTAGGTACAATTGAATCCGCACATGTAACATCGAAAATTCGATGTTGTACGCTGTGCACTCGAACTCGAGACTCTTTACTTCCACTTCCCCTACATATTATGTATGTATTTTTTTATTGTCGATTGGCTTACGTTTTACTGCGATCTCACCGGATGCTAAGCGATCATACGGCCGAAGACGGATCACGCTTACCTAGAAGGTACCTCATATTCACCCGCGACTTGAAAATTAAATTACACAAAGTGGATTAACCCATCGCCCCGGACGCATAAAATCTTATGACTAAAAGCATAATATTTCATACAGTTATAGGTCCTTAAACAAAATTATGTGTATGCAAAAAACAAGCCTAATAGAGTACGGTAGGTACTACGGAAAAAGGAATTTAGCAATAGCCTGCTGAAAGTCAACATTTAGTACCTTTTAAAAACACACTTAGAGAGCATTCAAGCCCGATATTGCATTGCTAGGCGATTTCAGTCAAGGCGAAATAGATCCTTGCTCGCCACTTTAGTAATTAAACACTTGTTTCTTTCAACTTTCAATGTAGGACCAGGGCCGTTCCGACCCAATGCAGCGCCTGTGTGCGAAATCTATGAAGCGCCTGTGCAGTGGCGTAGGGCGGATGACCTTTCTTTTTTTTTTAGTCGTTACCTAACAATTCCGGCCTAAATTATTTGCCCGTCCTATGCCACTGCGCCTGTGTGCGAAATCTGTGAAGCGCCTTTTTTGGCATCCTTTTTCGAAAATAATTGTTATAATTAACGCATATCTTTCGGCCCTGTGTAGGACGGTCAGTATCACCAATCGGCTGAATAAAAACCACTTGGTGAAAAAAAAAAGGCAAATGGCGCGCATTTTGTACCATTGTAGAACTTTGATACTTCATATATTTGGCAAGAAAGTTGAAAAATGTAGGTAAATTGGTAGTAAAAGAAAAGTAGATTACGCACCTCGCTAAAGTGAGTCATTAATGCCGAGTGCACTAAAATTATGCTAATTTAGTACCCTCACATGCGCTCGGTAAGCGCTGTTAATATAATATGTATATAATACTTGTACACTAATAACTCAAACATTCTACAATTAACGTGCTGATAATGAAGAAATGATGTAGCAGAAGAAACTTAAAATAAAATGAAATATTTCTTGCCCTTCGGGTTTCGGAGGTGAGACGGAGGTCGGTCTGGGGGAAAGATATGTCAAATGTGCTTAGACCAGTAGGCGGACCCTGGGCTCCAAGGCCGATACAGATCTTGGATGCAACCGGGACGCTAGGATGATGATTTGAGGTTGACGTTCAAAAGTCGCATCGTGGTCAATAGAATATATCTTACGCTTCACATTTTTTATGTCAAATCTCATTTTTGTTAAAGTCCTTCCATAAATACATACATAGACTCACGCCTGTTGCCCGGAGGAGTAGGCAGAGACTACGGAACGCCATTTGCAACGATCCTGACATACCTCTCTTGCTTCATTCACTTTCATCAAGTTTCTCATGCATGCTCTTCTGTCTAGGGTATTTCTGACCTGTCCTTTTTTTAGGATGTCTCCAATCTGGTCAGAGAACGTCCGCCTAGGTCTTCCCCTTCGTCCTGTCCCATTCACATTTGCCTTATATATTATCTTCTTTGTCAGTCTTTCGTCATCCATCCTCCCCATGTGCCCAAAACATCTTAACATGTTTGTCTCGATGCTTGTCACTACGTCTACATCCTTCCAGTCCTTTGTTAATATACTCGTGTGTACAAGGAACCCCAAAAGAGCGTATAAAAAAATTTACAGCCTAATTTTCTTATGCAGCATCATACTAAGTATATTGTAGAAAAACCACAAAAAACGCGACACATGGCAACCAAGTGTTTTATAAAATACCACCAAACGAAATTATAACTAAAACGCTAAGTAGGTATATATTTCTTTATGATTCATATTCGCAGACATGAGGCAAACATTGCTTTCTAGAAAATTCGTCACGAGAATCTTTACGTTTATGTACTAGTGTTAGCCCGCGGTGTCGCTTGTCTGGTAAGTAGCGCTTCGTTATCTCGCCCAAAAGGTTGTGCTAAATCTGAGATTTTAGGCTCAATGTTGCGCTCAATGCGTGACCTGTCTTACCATTTGAAACAGATTTACAAAGTAAAGCGTTGACAAAGGTCAACATTAAGATGGGTGACCATTTGTTGTGCTATTTAAATCAGAGCGGTACCATGCAACTGAAGATATTAAAGCATTGGTATTGGTTTCCCAGACAAGATTCGTTGGGCCATGCCGGTGGTCTTCGGCGGTCTATAAACTCTGACACCAGAAATTGCCACATACTCACACGAAGAGAAAGAAAAATTATCTGTACGTTTCGTTTTCTTATTAGATAGTTCATATTTAAAAAACGCGATAAATTTTTAATCTTTTTATAAATTCAAATATATACATACATAGGTCTCACGCCTATACCCCCGAAGAGGTAGGCAGTATATTGCTACACCCACTTTTCGCCAGATTTATTTAAGCCCCACGTAATAGGGGGCGAGCCTATTGCCGTACCGGGCACATTACCAGACTCCGAGCTGCTACTGAGTATTTCCTTACGGAAAAACCCAATAACACTGCCCGATCTGGGGGTCAAACTCGAGACCTCCCAATCCCACGCGCACATTTATGCCACGAGACCAACGAGGCAGTCTTAGTTTATAAATTCAAATAAAAGAAAATTTAAGCTTAGGTACAGTTTACATTTTTAATATTCTAATAGTGACGAAGACATAACAACATGAACTTATATTCATATTTATACTTTAAAAAAATCAAAACAATAAGGTTCTCTACAAGTAAACAAAAACATTAAAGTTTATAATGTCTTTCCGTGAAAAGTAAGTTTTCCTTAGTCACCTTTGAATAATATTCAAGCAACATCATTAGGCCACGATTGGCGCCCACACAAAGAAGGATCATGCGTAGGTACACCCTGTACCTACGCGTTATCCGTCTTTGTGAAAAGGTGTGTCCTACACCTCTTTAATACGGTGATGGATACATTACACCTACGGCGACTTTAAGAGCGAACCTCAAGTAAATTTATGCCGCCTCTTCAATGTACTTACTTTTTGTGGTGTTGCATTATGTATACGCGAGTTTACGCAGTTTACCATGTTTAAGTGTTGCGAATTTTTTTTAATGTTATGTTGGGCTGAGGATCTCGGGCAAATATTGTAGGTTCAAAATAATTTTCCCCGTGCTACAACTCCGAATTTCGTATCAGATCCAAACGCAAGGCACTGACCTGAGGTCAATCTAAGAAGCTCCTGTTTTATTTTTTTATTTTGAAATATTCATAGCACTAGTCTATTACAGATATGTTATAATCCTCCGCGATGTTCGCGGCGGCTGACGCTGAAGGCTTTGCGGCTATCATGCGCAAACGGTGCGCTTCCATCATGCACCGACCGACGTGACAGCCCCAATACTATCCTGTGCGCGTTGGTGGACCGGTGGGATTATCCGATGCTGGCTCGCTGGATCCGACTGCACGCAGTCGTGTAGTAATTAGCAACCAACATCGCAGAGTCCACCCGGAAGAACCACCTATTATTTAGTGTAGTGATATAAAATAATATTGATTTTTATTATTGTATAGTATATTATCTATTTATTACAAACATTCGTTTATAAGTTCGTTGAACTTACTAACAAATAGATATGGATGTATTTGTAATCTGAAATATATGATTATTATTATTATTAATATAATATGTAGAGAAACAGTTACCTTGTCAGTGTTGTAACGAATTAATAGTTACATAATATCACCAATCTATTTCGTTGCTAGGTAAGAGTAGGCCATTTAAGATAAAACACGGAGCACATTAGTATCTTTACGAAGAGACGAAAACTGGTCATCAAATCCTATAGGTACCAACAGAACAAAGTCACGAAACCCATTCTTCATTAGGTAAGAACAAAAATAGCTGCCACAGCTAAATTTAGAACTGGATGAGAATAGAGACCACTGAATGGCTATATTTAGAAATGGCTTCGTGCAGTTTATACTTTCATTGATGAGTTGACTGCCTCGGGAATTCTGATGCAAAAGCTTACGTTTACGTAACAACAGGGACAAGCTGATAGCACACATAGAGGACGACTGACTGTAGGTATATCATCAATTCATCATTCGGCCTTTAAAAGGCAGCGATAGCCGAGTGGAGATACCAACAGACTGCCATGCAGAAGGTATCAGGTTCGAATCCACGGCGCGTACCAATGACTTTTCGGAGTTATGTGCGTATTGAATTGTTAATTATCGGTCATCCCGTGCCTCGGAAAGCACGTTAAGCCGTCGGTCCCGGTTGTCATGAAGATCTTTGACAGCCGTTACAGGGCGTTAGTACCTTCTAAATAAACTGGCACTAGTCTAAGCCATGGAATATCGCTATCCCTTCGGGTTGCGGAGGTCAGACAGGCAGTCGCTCTGTGGAAAAGCTAATATTCAGCCAAATCCGGTTAGACTAGTAAGCGGACCCCAAGTTGAAACTGGGATAACGCTAGGAGGATGATGACTGGCCAGATGTGTTGATGTAGGGAAGGAGGTCGAGTTTGTCGTCTTTTGTCAAAGATACTATTTGTTTCATGTATTTTCGATATATTATATATACACTGGGGCCCAATTCTCCTAAATAAATATAGTTTCGATATCATGTACGTCACAAGAAGCGTATTCTTCTAAATTATTTGATAATTGAACGAAGCTGTAACGAAATCATAAATTGAAACAAGTGTCAAAATATGTGTTAACGACGAACTGTTTATTTCAAATTATACGATAATGATATGAGGTTATCAGAATACCACTTCTGAGTCAATTCAAAATATAATATCAATGTCATATGAAAATAGGAGAATTGGCCCCCTGATCTCTGCTGTGCTCTGCCTCTCAAAGGTTAAACGGTTGTTTAGAAAAACCTTTGTTGGATTTGGTAGACTCTGGATCCCTGGGAAACCAGTGCCACTTCTAATTTATTACATTGACTAGTCGACGCCAGCGGCTTCGCACGCACATATTTTCGAATTTGCCCGACCCCGTCGGAATTTCGGGAAATCCCGTCTTAGTGCACCCCTACGGTCCCTAAGGAACATACATGCTAAATTTCACCTACTTGCGCCCAGTAGTTTCGGCTGTAGCGTGTCTGTCAGTCAGTCAGTAACGCAAGGATTTTATATTATTTGTTCAAAATATCTCTGATAGGCGGCTAAAAGACGAGGACAAAAATTTGACATATCGTACGATTACTTGTCGTGACATTCTGAATCGGCCTGCCGGTTAGACTAGTAAGCGGACCCCAGGTTGAAACTGGGATAACGCTAAGATAATGATGACTGGCCAGATGTGTTGATGTAGGTAAGGAGGTCGAGTTTGTCGTCTTTTGTCAAATATATCTACTATTTATTTCATGTATGTTCGATATATTATATATACACTGGGGCCCAATTCTCCTAAATAAATATAGTTTCGATATCATGTACGTCACAAAAAGCGTATTCTTCTAAATTATTTGATAATTGAACGAAGCTGTAACGAAATCATAAATTGAAACAAGTGTCAAAATATGTGTTAACGACGAACTGTTTATTTCAAATTATACGATAATGATATGAGGTTATCAGAATACCACTTCTGAGTCAATTCAAAATATAATATCAATGTCATATAAAAATAGGAGAATTGCCCCCTGATCTCTGCTGTGCTCTGCCTCTCAAAGGTTTATCTAAACGGTTGTTTAGAGAAACCTTTGTTGGATTTGGTAGACTCTGGATCCCTGGGAAACCAGAGCCGCTTCTAAATATTATAAATGGATAATTTTGCTCTAATAAAATCCGTGTAAGTGTCACAACCCCAGATTTCATTCGGTGAGTGTTGTTAATGAAATATTTTTGTAAAGAGGCGAAAAACTCGACATCAAGCCATATACCAACCCGTCTGGCCAGCGTGGTATAGTAGGGAAGACCTTTTTTTGACTTACAATGCTGTTTTGACTCAAATTAGAAGACGATTTCGTTTAGCAGTGGACTTCTAACATGATGCTCTACTAGGTAAGGTAGAAGGTAGTAGAGCCTTGCTGATTTCAGCATGAATGGGCTCGACCGGGGAAGTACTACCCTCTCACAGAACATCGACGTATAGTAACAGTACCTAAACTGTTGCGTTTCGTTCGGTGAGTGAGAGTGCCGGAGGCCCTATACCCTATTCCTTCTTCCTCATCCCACTCCTCATCCTATCCCTTTTCCCAAACCAAAAAGGCGGCAACACACTTGTGACTCCTGTGGTGTTGCTTGTGTCCATGGGCGGCGGTAATTGCTTACCATCAGGCGATCCGTCTGCCCGTTTGCCGCCTATAACCATAAAAAACACGCTCTTTAATACTTCCTTTTTTCTACTCCAAATCATAATCCTCATTCCTTCACTTAAGCTTATGCAAGTAAGAAACCTCACATTCCACCAAACAGCAGAAATAAACAGCAAACAAGCAAGCTATCAAACATAAATCTCAAAACATTGTCGACAAAACATTTTCAATATCGTGTCGGCAAAATTCCATTTGGAACCGCTTACAACTTTGTACACAAAATCAATAGGTATGAAATGGCACCCGGCACTCTAAACTTTACACAACTTTTTAGGGTTCCGCAGTCTCTACCAAAAAAATAATATTTTGCCACATACGTCCGCCCGTCTGTCCACGGTTATATACATACTAGAGGACGCCAGCAGCTACGCCTGCATTTTTTTTTAATTTACCCGTTTTGGTCGTTCCTGTGGGAATTTCGAGAAATGCCTTCTTAGTGCACCCTTACGGTCCCCAAGGAATATATATGCCAAATTTCAGCTTCCTGCGCCCAATAGTTTCGGCTGTAGCGTGTCTGTCAGTCAGTCAGTAACGCAAGGATTTTATATATTAACATTAACTTTCTAGTTTTATTCCGGTGGCATATAAGAATTTTACCTTAGAGCTCTAGTCTAACCTTTGACAGAATATTAGCTTTGCCACAAGCCGACAAAATAACAAGTAACCTAGAAAGACATCCGCGCGCTGCCGGATTTAGAATATCAAACTACTCTATTTTATTTCTTAGGTGTCATAGGAGACGGCTAAAAGAAGTAGGTACACAAAGTAAATAGTAGTAGAAGCCTATGCCCAGCCGTGGACTGCGAAATGCTATATGATGGTATTGATGGTGAAAGTTAACAATAGGCTTGTGTCCACTAAGAATAAATCGGTTTGATTGTAGTATCTATAGATTCATTATGATTTTAAGATGTCAATAAAGTTTATTATTATTTATTATAAAAAGGTAAGATTAGGGTTATTTTCAGAATTCTAAAACGAAAAATAATGTATTTATTCTTTTGACAGTGAACACCAATCAGAGAGCATTACGTCAAACAGTACATCCGCCATTCATGTTGTTGACGTCTTCGTAGTAAATACAACTAAAACGTCAAACTTTCTACCTGTTAAATCGAATATAACAAAATAAAAGTGGGTACATCAGACCAGACTTCATTCACGGTTTGTTTTGTTTTGGACTTTATGATATCACTCAACCGCCATGATGGTTTACAGCGTTTTCGTGTCAAATTCAAAACGGTTTTTAAAAAGCCGTAATTAGTAATGTTGCTGGTCGATTTTTGATGAAAAATCTGGTATTTCAGTTTAACATCTAATAAAGGAACGAATCAATCGCTAATTACATTTTAGGACACAAGCCTATTACATACTTAATAGTAGACTAACATAATTTATGCCTATTTTTGCGAGCATTGAAATGAAATCCTTTTGAGGCAACCTACGGAACCAGACGTACGGCGTGACCCGATTCGTAGATATTAGACCACTTTTCTAAAACGCATAATGCCTTTATTTTATTATGAAGTTATTGGGTTTATAAATATCGGGTTACTTTTGTCAGGTACACGGAAATGTTGTTATATCTGCAAAAGTAGTTTAAGAATGATTTTGTCTGCCCACTAGAGAATTGGCTCCCATTTTTGGATGGTTTATAGGTACATGTACTCGTATCATCCATATTTTTAAGGAAAAGGAATAAGAGGAGGAACAGGATGAAGGAGAAGAAGAAGAAAGGGATGGGGCTCAACATTCGCACTCACTGAAAGAAACGTAACAGTAAAGGCAGCGATTGCCGAGTGGAGAGACCGACAGACTGCTATGCAGAGGGTCTCGGGTTCGAATCCACGGCACGCACCAATGACTTTTCGAAGTTATGTGCGTATTAAATTGTTAATTATCGCTTGCTAAGCGGTGAAGGAAAACATCATGAGGAAACCTGCATGTCTGAGAGTTCTCGACCAATGTTCTCGAAAGACATGTGAAGTCTGCCAACTCGCACTTGGCCAGCGTGGTGGACTATGGCCTCACCCTTCTCATAGAGAAGAGGCCCGTGCCCAGCAGTGGGACAGTATAAAGAGCTGATGATGATGATGATGATGAAAGATATTGTTATCTTACGTCGATATTCTATGAGTGTGCAGTATTTCCCCGGTCAAACCAAGTCATGCTGAAGTCAGCAAGGCTCTACCACTCTACATCTATCTATTGGACCATGTTTTTATTGACTTGCTATCATAATTAAAGGATATTGATAGACAGACTGTGTTGTATCACAATTCCATATAAACAAATATACATGTGCAACACTAAATTTAAAAAAAATGCCTCATAGTCACATACAGATCCTACTTTAACCTCTTCAAGGCTATTGCTACAAAAGGCAGCCCATGATCATAACTATTTTTAAAGATAACATTGATCAAATTCGGTTCAGTCATTTTGACGTAATAAACCGAACATGCAAACACATTTTCTCCACCATCGTCTTTCTTTATTCAGTAAATTGATAAAGTACACTACTCAATTCCCCAAACCGAACTCAAGCATTTGAGGCATAAGTAATTCTAAATTTAGTTTTCAAATAGTTTTCTTAGCAGCCAAGTGTTACCTTTAGAAGGCTTCGTAATTCAATTATCTAATTTTAATATTAGAATAACTTGGGACAAGTCATACGAGGAATTTCTGATCGCAAACGAAACTCAGCAACAGCCTTAGGTTATAGCACAATGTACCGACACCGCAACAGCACAGCTGCTGTACATCATGAGTACATCGTTGTCTCAAATTTGGTGGGTACCGGCATGCTCACTGACAGCCCAACTTTATATTAGACTACTTACTATTAATATACTCATTATAATAACATTATCTGTATATATAAAATCCTTGCGTTACTGACTGACTGACAGACAAGCTACAGCCAAAACTATTGGGCGCAGGAAGCTGAAATTTGGCATGTATGTTCCTTGGGGACCGTAGGGGTGCACTAAGGAGGGATTTTCCGAAATTCCCACGGGATCGGACAAAAACAGTAAAATTAAAAAAATGTGCTAGCGTAGCTGCGGGCGTCGTCTAATATGACATAAAAAAGTAACTATAGCCTAGTGGAGAGACCGACAAACTGCTACGCAGAGGGGACGGGTTCGAATCCACGGCGCGCACCAATGACTTTTCGTTTTTATCTGCGTATGAAATTTTAAATTATCGTTTGCTAAACGGTGAAGGAAAACATCGTAAGGAAATACTCCATAATGTTCTCGAAAGACATGTGAAGTCTACCAACCCGCACTAAGCCAGCGTGGTGGACTATGCCCTTACTCTTCTCAAAGTGAGAAGAGGCCCAGCAGTGGGACAGTCTGTATACCTACATGGCTGATGATGATATGACATACGATTTCATAAATGGATGAAGATGTGCAGCGTTTACATCAGAGCGTTACCTTGCTTCAGAGGGCATGCATGACATCGGTGCCGGTTCTTGCCTCATTAAGGCTGAGCCACACCTATCAGCACCGCATCGCACTTTCCTATGCTTCTATCCTTTTCTGTCACTTAGGACCGTCATTAACTAGAGCGAGAAAGAGAGAAGGAACGCGTCAGCACGATCGATTCCGCGGTGTGCTGACGCATTCCCTCGGTGCTTATAGGTGTAGCTCAACCCTTATAAGAATCATAAGACCATGTCGGAGGCCTTCAAATGGTCTATAAACTCAGAGACTAACGTAGTAGTTGATAGCCCAGCGTAGTGGTCTATCATCTAAAGCCTAGCCCTTTTGAGAAAAGGTCCATAGTGAGAAGTGGCCCGTGCCCAGCTTTTATTATGATATTAAAGTTACATTAGTTATGCTTTTCCCATTCCATTATGGGTTCCCACCAAGAGGGTGCATAGGGTTCCCACCAAGAACTTAGGGTCCCAAGCCAACCTCACCTGTGGTGCACCTGCCGATCAACGGACGAGGCTCTGGCAAACAAAATATCCCGATAAGCGGCAATAAGCTCGCCACCTATTACGTGGGATCAAAACACTGGCGAAAAGTGGGCGTTTAATATGCCTCTGCCTACCCCTTCGGGGAAACAGGCGTGAGTCTATGTATGTATGTATTAGTTATGCTTCCTACGAACCCTTTATAATTGAATTCTCAATACCCAAAACATGCATAAAGACAATCTAATATTGTCAATATTACTTAATAAGTACAAAAGGAATATTCCGTTTGCAAGGGACAAGCTTATCCGATAGAGAGGTACTTATCAGAGTGGGATGGAAGCTCCTAAAAAATTAAAAAAGAAAGGTTATCTCGTTGACATTGACCTATATTCACTGTTATACTACGAACGTAGGAAAATGTGTAGCTTTTTGATACTGTAATTAGATTTTGTGCGCGGTTTTTTCGCTTTTATGCGCACATTCGACACGTTTGTGTGTTCCACTAATTGTTGTTTTACTTATGCTGGTATATTCCGAGTGTATCTCATTTCTATGTACATAAAAGGAGATGTATTCCTAGCGTGCAGAAGTAAGAAAAGAAGGCTTCCCTATTTATCCTCATAATATATTCAACTGTCGGTTCGATTAACGCTCAAATCAAACATTTGTGTGCATGAACATGGTCTTGGTCTGGGTGTTTCTATGTATAATATGTATGTATTTACAAAAAAAAAGTATATATGTATGTTTATCCATTATCTATTACCCATAACACAAGCTCTGCATAGCTTGGGACTAGATGTTGATGTGTGTATGTGGTAGAATATTATATTATATTATTATTATTATATTTCTACTTCCAAAAATAAGACACACATATTCCCTGGAACATTAAAAAACACAGGCACAAAAACGTATAAAATCCACAATATGAAGTCTGAGAGAAAGGAGGTCGGATTGAACATGATTTGCATAATATTTACGCAGCACCTGTGCTGAATCATTGAGAACAAAATAGGCTCGTCTTTATATTGATCGATCATTATGTAACGATATTGGAATACATGTAGCTTTATAAAGGTTAATTCAAGCTTTACATAACACATAACTTCACGCCTTTTTTACCCCCGAAGGGGTAGCCAGAGGTGTATTGTTTGTTTTTTCGTGTGAGTGTGTGGCCAACTCTAGTATCGGAGTTTTCAGACCGCCCAAAGGCCTCCGACATGGCCTAACGATTCTTATCCTGAGACATGAACCAGGACCGACAGCTTTACGTGCCCTCCGAAGCACGGTAGCGCTCAGATGTAAATGCCACACTTGGTCACCCATCCAAGTGGCAACCTGTGCAAGCGTTGCTTAACTTTGCCGATCTGTTACGAACGGCAAGCCAAGTCTCGCTATGAGCGCTAGAGGTGTATGATACACCCACACTTCGCCAGTTATGTTTCGGTCCCAATGTAATAGGGGGCGAGCCTATTACCATCTATCGGACACATTATTAAGCGAGCGATAATTAGCATTTTTAATACACACAGAACTTTGAAAAGTCAGAGGTGTGTGCCCGGGGTACCTGGGGATCGAACCCGAGACCATCGTCTCGGCAGTCCGTTATGTACACCACTAGGCTATCGCCGCTTCGTTAATAGGCTTGTGTCCACTAAGAATAAATCGGTTTGATTGTAGTAGGCATCGAGGTAACATTAACACTAGAGTAGCAAACTCCTACAATTGACGTTCAAAATAGCGTGGTGACCAGCCAAGATAGAAGACGTAGCTTTGAAACCAATAAGCATCTTAGAAAAAACCTATATTCATCTCTTTTGCACTCGTTAAAAGCAAGTTCCATAATGTCAATTTAAAAGTGATGACAATTGACCTTTCATCGAGAAATGCGGTGTTCTCCAGTTTAAAAATATTTTCCCATTTTTTTATTAATTAGTATTACTTAACAGAAGGTTGTGTTGATGGGTATGTATAGTTTATTGTATGTATATTAATATGTGGGAATGTTTATTTGTTCCCTCGTTGCTACTTATATATTTATAAGCAGTTTCAGTAAATCCAGTATTGAACTGCTTACAATTACTTTAAATGATAACAAAATATACCTAATTATTAAGCTTCATAATATCTCAAGTGTATTTACACATACATACATACATACATAGACTCACGCCTGTTTCCCCGAAGGGGTAGGCAGAGGCATATTAAACGCCCACGTTTCGCCAGTGTTTTGATCCCACGTAATAGGTGGCGAGCCTATTGCCGCTTATCGGGATATTTTGTTTGCCAGAGCCTCGTCCGTTATCGGCAGGTGCACCACTTGCAGGTGAGGTTGACTTGGGACCCTAAGTTCTTGATGGGAACCCTATGCACCCAGCGTATTTATTGTTACAATACTACTACTACATTAGTATTAAGGAAAGTGGTAATAGTCAGCTGAAAATTGGTTCAAAACATGAACGAAATCTATAAAAATCTTCCACGATCCGACCACTGGAAAAAAATACTCGAGGTCAAAGATCTCAAACACAGGTTCATCGCGATTTTCAGCGAATCGGTAAGTTTTATCATAAATTTATTATAACAGGAAGCCTAAGTCTAAGCGACCAATAGTGGCCCTTAGATGCCGGAGATGCCAATCGAGGCATCACTTACGCGTTGCCAGTCCTTAAATACTAAGGCGAAGAAGGTTTCTTGGCCGCCTTCACTCAAATACCTTTCCCCTATTGCCTGAATGAAACCTAACAGCATAAATATTGTTACTTTACGTATATTTTCTGTGAGGGTGGTACTACCCCAGTTGGACCAGCTGTAATCAGCATAGTCACAACCTTAGGACTTTTCGCACTCCGGGCTATACAATAGCAGGTATTCATATACGTGCTATTCAAAAGGGGTGTTTAGACATTTTGATAGAAAATAAACGCAAAATGAAAAATCCACATAAAACATTGCATTGTTGTTATTAAATAAACAGTAATACAAAATAATTAAGCGAGTCTTAATCGCGCAAACTTCTTATTTAACCCTAGATCACTAAACATATTTTGGTGTAACTCTGTCACTAAACATTCGACTGACAGACGAACAAATAAAAACTCAAATATTTTATGTATTTACTGTATTTATTGACCAAAAATTTAATTAAATGAAAGAGTAATCAGTCTAGCTTATATTCAAGAAATAAAAATGTTTTTTTTTTAGTTCTTGCAATCGTTGCACTTCGGAACCGTGTGCTCGCTGCAAATGGCTTTTTTTGCACGAGTGGCATAAATATTCGGTCATTCTGCGTTTTTTATGTGGTCAAAATCCGCAATTTTTTCCTTTATTTGCCTGCTCTTGAGTCAAACTTGAAGGAACACTACCAATCTTTAAGATATCATTAATGTACTCCTTGATATTTTCCTTCAAAGTTGGTGTATTGTAACGTTCGTGCAACCACGGTTCAATAAGACCATCTGCCAAATTTTGTATGAAATTTCTGCGCTTCACAGGTTTTTGACGTGACTTAACTGTATTGGATACGTAAATATGACATATGTGTTGACCATGCATAAATTGAAAACGTTATAAAATATAGTTTGAGGCCATCTGTTGGTTTTGCGACTGGCACTCATACCTGAGCACATCTGGTCGACGGTGTCTACGGCACCTTTGGTGTTATTTTTCGGCAGGATCATGAGGCCGAATATGATGTGATGACTGAAGTACAGTATCGTCGTCGGAATTCATTATCCTTCTTATAATGCGGTTGTTCCTGCTGATAGTAAAGTCTAGATCAGAATCAGAAGACATGTTAGATTCTTGTTCACTCTGGTCGGTATCGTCCAATGTATCTTCCAATAAATTGTCTTCAATTTCGGAATCAGACCTATGAACATCAGATACATGTTCTAATACCCCCTCTTCATCGTCGCTGTTATCACATTGAACAAGCAAAGCCGATATGCCATTTCAAAATCCATCTAAAACAAAAAATAAATAGATTAACAACTGTTACAACGCTTAGTAGATAATATACTTATGTATCAAAAAACAATTTATCTAACAAAAAATGTACTTCGACTAAGCACAAGTCATATTACATTACATTTATCGTAAATATGGAATGATAAATAATAAAATTAAATAATTTTCGAAAACTTACCTCGGTTGTAAAAAATAACTTGTAGTTACTAAACATGCGTCTGTGACACAAACAAATCTCGATATCTCCGGAACTAGGAAGCGTGCATCCATGTCACTTAGTCACGGGTCACTAATTAGCTAATCCGTAAGGTACTATGATCGGCAGGGCGGTCAAGTGGCGGGGACATACCTATGCACCGAATGCGCCGGGGCCGGTCGCCTGTAAGTCGAATGTTTAGTGATCTAGGGTTAAGTTATAAATACATAATTGTTTCTTCGAGAGACTGATGACAGCTCAGCGCCGTCTTGTGGGAGTGCGGATATCGGCACCTACCCTCACCTGGTTTTTATTTAAGTTCGCAATGTCAGTCTTTCGACACACTACACTAATGACGTATACACACTGTTGAGTTTTGTCACTGCGGCAGTGTTCACATTTGCTGATGACTGGTTTCCAAGTAGCCGAGTAATCTATATCCATACTCCCGGTTGAAATTGTTATATTGCCCGCTTCACATAATATCCTGGAGTAAAACTCCCACAAAAGTAGGAGATCCAAAATTTTATTACTTGGTATCATTGTAAATAAAAATGATTTTTTGCCATTTTCTTTGTCATTTTCAACCAAATATCGTGAAAAACAATGATGAATACATGTGGAATGACATGCCGCACTTTTTAAATTATTTTCTTTACGAGAATTGCAAGATTTCACAACGCTTTGCCCATTTCAAGTTCGGATTGTTTTCGTGTGCGGCAAATTTGACACAACAACATAGTTGTAACAGTATTAGGTCCAGACCCATAATAAACGGCAACACATCTCAGCGCTGTTTGCTTATCTAGTTGTAAGTAATAGATCAACGGTAGTAGGTATCTATAAATTCATTATGATTTTAAGATGTCAATAAAGTTTTTTATCTTATCTTATCTTATAATATATATAAATCTCCTGTCACGATGTTTGTCCGCGATGGATTCCTAAACTACTTAACCGATTTTAAATTAAATTGGCACACCGTGAGCAGTCTGTCTGGTCCAACTTGAGAGATAGGATAGCTTAGATCTTTAATTATAGTCGCAATTTTATTTTATTGCAAATTATTAATTTGTAAGTAGTTGTGGATTTTGGAATGTTTCACATTGGAACCGACGGACTACGCTGCTATCGCAGTGTCAAATCTTATAATAATTATTTCGTCAAGGAGTACATCGAAACCTTACCTGAATAATAAAACATTAAAGATAAAGATATCGAGTCGACAACATATATCCGCAAAATTTGGATTGTCGAGTATTTTGTTAAATTGTAACGGTTCTGACAGACAAATCACAGTCGCCATATTGGCCGATCTAGCGAAACGTCACAGATACCGGATAACACAGTCTTTACTAAGTAGGGTAAACAGTATAATGATTGGCACCCTAAGCGGTTTCTACTACTAAGTAACAAATTCTCAGGAAAATACAAATTCAATAATATTTTCTATGGTTTTGTCGGAATTGTGTTTACATGGGCATTCATAAAAATAAAACATCGTATTTAATAAAGCCGTTTAATTAGCATAAAAATGAGCTCAAACTTATTTCTTAAGAAAAGTACAATCATTGGCACCCTGATATAGTTATTGGCAGTACCCAAAAGGTACAATCATTGGCACTGTTGGCCTAAGGAGGTGATACCCAGACAGTCTTAAGACTTGATATCTGGATCTTTATACATGTATTCTACGTATATTTATGAATGTTTATGTAACCTTCTAATATTTCTAACATAAATCTATATTGGAGAGAAGTTTAGTTCATTTACCACGTTTTATATCTTTCTTTCGGGATATTTTTCTACTGTAGCTCATTTTGTCTCTTCGATACATTGTAGCAAATGAGCCCTGTTTCAGTTTCTCACAAGCATTTTGTGCGTAATATTTTTGTCTGTACTAAGTTCTTTGTTTTAAGCGATATCTGTCCTGATTTCTGGCTGGGTACTTTGTAGAGAAAGGTTGCTATCTCTGTACGACCGTACCATAGTAAGTTGGGTGTAAATGCGAAGAAATATACAATCTAAAGTTGTTTGTATGCGAATTTGACGGAAAACAAACAAAAATCTGAAAAAAATATGATTCTAAAATGTGCCAATGACTATGTTGTTGAACAATTTTTAAGTATAGTTATTGGCACTATCGAAAAAGACGATCCATCTATTTAATAGCTCAAAACTAACGCTTATTAAGCCTTAATGAAGATAACAGATACAAATAAATAGGTACTTTTGTGTAAAATTAATTAAAAATATATTTTTCCGCTTCGGAAGGTAACTACCTAACCTAAACATTTCATTAATTTTTTTGGCAATTTTCCTAAACTTTTTTAAAAATAGTTGTTAAAGAAAAATGGTTCATAGTTAAGATTTAAATATTTGCTTTGTGTATAAAAATAGGTTAATCCTGCTTATGAATGTATTTCTGTGACATAATAATATAAGATTTTCCTAATATTCAGGATAATTCAGCAGAGTGCCAATCATTGGGGGGGTGCCAACATTACTATAGTTTACCCTAGTTTGTATTTGAATTGTTAATTACTGCTTGTCCCGTGCCTCGTAGAGCACGTTAAGCCGTCGGTCCTGGTTGTCATGAAGATCTTTGACAGTCGTTACAGGGCGTCAGTACCTACTAAATAAACTGACACTAGTCTAAACCATGGAATATCGCTATCCCTTCGGGTTGCGGAGGTCAGACAGGCTGTCGCTCCGTGGAAAAGCTAATATTCAGCCAAATCCGGTTAGACTAGAAAGCGGACCCCAGATTGAAAACTGGGATAACGCTAAGAGGTCATCCTCTTAGCGTTATCCCAGTTTTCAATGTCCTATCCCAGTTTTCGATGACCCTAGTTTGTATTTGTAAATATAAATAGTTAAAACGACAACTATATCGGAGATACTAAGAGAAGAAGAGAAGAGATAATATAATAAAGCGGAAGAATTTGTTTGTTTGTTTTTTTGTTTGTTTGTTTGAACGCGCTAATCTCAGAAACTACCGGTCGGATCTGGAAAAATTCTTTTTGTATACCATAAGCCCAGTTATTCCGGAAGGCTATAGGCTGTATAACATAACTCTTCGACCCTTTGGGGCCGGGCAAAAGGCTAAAAAGGCTAAAAGATAATGTCGGCTAATCTCAGGAACTAGCAGTCGGATTTTAAAATTGTTATTGCCTATGATAGCCCAATTATTCCGAAAGGCTATAGGCTATTATAAAATTAAGCCACAACTTTTAGGGGCCAGACAAAAATAATAAAATGGTCAAACGAGAAGGGGGAGGGTTGGGTAAAAGGCAAAAAAAGGCTAAACGAATAGTATACAATCTATATGGGTATCGTTTTCGAGATTTTCGGGAGGCTGATTAATAATATGAAATTTATTTAGTGATCCAAGATGGCGGACGGGAAATCAAAGATGGCGGATGAGAAATGAGGTATCGTCTCTGATGATTTAAGGGATGGTGAATCCAAATACAACATCTATTTCGGGATCAAAGATGGCTGACGGGTTTTTTTTTAAAGTCGATATGGGTATCGTCTCCCATATTTTAAGGAATGGGGAATTCAATATTATATAAAAATCTATGTTTGTTTGTTCATCATTTATAGACTCTGAAATGATAAGAGATTAAGTGCTAAGTCAATGGTGACTTTGGAAAAGGGGCTTGAAAAAAGGGAATTAAATAAAAACTCTTAAAAAGGCGATACGGAGTTTGCTGGGTCAGCTAGTTTATTATAAAATGGTAAGATTTATGTTATTTTTAGGATTCTAAAACTAAAATAATGTATTTATTCTTGTGACAGTGAACACCAATCAGAGAGCATTACGTCAAACAAAATAAAAGTGGGTACATCAGACCAGACAGACTTCATTCACTGTTTGTTTTGCTTTGGACTTTGTGATATCACTCAACCGCCATGATGGTTTACAGCGTTTTGGTGTCAAATTAAAAAAGGTTTTGAAAATGCCGTAATTAGTAATGTTGCTGATCGATTTTTGAAGAAAAAATCAGTTATTTCAGTTTAACATCTAAAGGAACGAATCAATCGCTAATTACATTTTAGGACACAAGCCTATTCAAGCTTTATGGAGGGAAAATTTAGGTGCGACTAGCTGTGCAGTAGTTTTGTATAGTTCGGGCTAGTTTCGTAGCACTCGCACTGTGCGATAAGTGTCGGTTAAATTATTTGTCAGATAAAAACATACAAATTTCGTTCTGATTTCTACATCTGGTAGATAAAGCTTGTCAGTCAGTGCTGAAACTGGAACTAAGGTCTTGTTTTGCCACCGCGTGATAAAACTGTAAAATCTAGTTTTTTTAATTCCACGTGAATTTGTCATATTTTAACGGTAGTAGAGCCTTGCTGATTTCAGCATGAATGGGCCAGCTCGACCGGGGAAGTACTACCCTCACACAGAAAATCGACGTATACGTAGTAACAGTACCAAAACTGTTGCGTTTCGATCGGTGAGTGAGAGTGCCGGAGGCCCTATCCCCTATTCCTTCTTCCTCATCCCACTCCTCATCCTATCCTTTTTCCCAACCCCAAGGGGTGGCAACGCACTTGTGATTCCTGTGGTGTTAATTGTGTCCATGGGCGGCGGTAATTGCTTACCATCAGGCGATCCGTCTGCTCGTTTGCCGCCTATTACTATAAAAAAAAACATCCCCTTTTACGTACGTAGAAATGAGATACACGAGGTTTATCCAAGCAACAAAAATTAATGGAACACACAGACGTGTCCCATGTGCGTATAAACGAATAAAACCGCGTACAACTATAACGTAGACGGTAGACAGCCACTAAGGAACGAACCCTTTAATTTTCCACTCGTGAGAGGATGTAATATTCTGAGGAACCATTATACACCAGAAAACGTATCTACAAAGCGATCAAAACATTCTCATAAAATACTAGAACCAAGCATCTGGTGGAAGAGAAATCGGAATGAAAACTTCCCTCATCTAGAGCGTGATACAATTCCTAACTAGAATGGTATGTACCAACTTATTTCGTTGTTATTGTGTGGCGTTTGCTCCCGTGTTATTTTCCTCGGCGTTTCCGTCACGACCGGAATTAGGTGCGAGAAGTATTGTGCTGTGTTGCCTTGTTCATTCAAAGAGGTTTTAGTTTTTGGAGTTTTTATTTAGATGGTTTTTGTTGTTTTAGCTAGCTTATGTACAAAAAAAAAGGTTAAACGTTTCTACCCATTTTCTACTTGTTTCATTTTCATATCAGTTGTTTTTTTATTTTTTTATAGACTCACGCCTGTATCCTCGAAGGAGTAGGCAGAGGTGTAAATATTACACCCACATTTCGCCATGAATTTTTAGGTCCCACGTAATAGGGGGCGGGCCTATTGCCGTACCGGGCACATTACCAGATTCATCCGTGCTGTTACTGAGCATTTCCTAACCCAATAACACTTTGCCCGACCCGGGAATCGAACCCGAGACCTCCCAATCCCACGCGCACATGTATGCCGCGATGCCAACGAGGCAGTCAGTTGGTATATTATATATCTGTTAATCTATCATTTATTTCTTGTGTGAAGCGAAGTTTTTCAATATTGAATTTGTAATTTTGTTTGAAAATTGATACAACATGCGGAGCAATGCAGAAGCCCCATATTTTCACGAAATAATGCATTAGAAGTAAGTACATTGAATTCTAAGACTAACTAAAACTTTCGAAAAGTAAGTTTAAGCTGACTTTATGACTAAGTTAAGATCCGCAGAAGAATGACCTTCATCCGCTTAAAATTAAATTTTGCCCTTTTTATTTTAGTTATCTAATACATCTCTTTTCCCTGTCACATACATTAATTTGATCTCCGACTCTTGGGGAAATGAGAGGTGGAGTATGTGATGTAACCACTAAAAACCACCTTGACTTTCTCATGTACCCGTGTGTCGGAGGGTAGGGTATCGCATAAGCATTCGTCGCTATCTCCCGACGGGTGCGCGCCGTAGATTCGAACCCGATACCCTTTGCTTGGCAGTCCGTTGGTATATCCACTAGGCTATCGCTGCACTTCTACAATATTATTATTATATTGTTAGTAATACTTCAACAAGTAATATTGTTCGTCATAATCTCTTCACCCGAACACTGAACCCATGTCGTCATGTCGTGTGCCGACCTTTTGTTATTGTCACGAAATACCGACGTTTAATTTTACACAGGTTGACGTCCGCACTTTATAGCGAAACGTCGGAGGTCAAAGACTTTCGTCAATGAATACAGATTTACATAGAAGCGCAGTTCTTAAGGATTTCGTGTGCTGATTCCAAGTGGGAACTGTCTCCAGTTTAGTTCGAAGTTGGCGCCGTTGGCGGCGCTGGCGTCGTTCTCAGTCTCTCTTGCTCTCGTGAGTTAATGTACACGGGAGGAACGTTCGTCTCTCTCGCTCTCGTAGAGACAGCTGTCACAGCGCAACTGCGACGCCGCCAAGCGGCTATTTGGGTCACAGAAAGATTGTCTTCAGAGCGCCCATAGGAAATGTGCCTCTATGTAAATATCTGAGCTCTTTGCTTTCGGTGTCTCACTAAAAATGTGGTCATTTGACTCATAAAAGCCATTCTGTCCATATTAGCTGTGTGTAGCTTGCTCGTTTATCTTACTTAATTTGTAAAGATGGATGAATGGATTTAGTTATTTTGTAATTTATAAACTGCTGAACGGATTTTGACGCAACTTTGCGGGAATATAGCTCAAACGTAAACGATCTTGTCGCGATAAACGACCCCACAGGCACCAAGCCACGGGAGAAGCTAGTCTGAAAGAATAATAATATTCTACCACATTCACACAACACCATCTAGTCCCAAACTAAGCAGAGCTTGTACTATGGGTACTAGATAATGGATAAACATACATAATTATATACATACTTTTTTTTGTAAATACATACATATTATAAATAGAAAATTCAAAAACCTAGACCAAGACAAACATCCATGTTTATGCACACAAACGTTTGACTGGAGCGGGAATCGAACCCGCTACCTTCAACGTAGCAGTCGCTTGCACTGCCGCTACGCCAACCGGCCATCATAAATTAGCGCTGATATTTGTGCAATTGTGGCTCTTAATCCCATCTTCTTTATTTTATAGGGAAAAGATATTTGGGAAACAAGATAACTTTGTCTTTTTCTAACTGGCAGCATTGGCAGGAATTAGTGTATCTAGCATTCACCTCAAGCTATTTTCATTTTGCCACCCACCACACACCTGCAAACCCTTATTATATTAAAAATATTGCGTCTAATACGTCACATTACTACATTAACTTAGTCTTAAGACTGTCTCGTTGGTCTCGCGGCATAAATGTGCGCGTGGGATTGGGAGGTCTCGAGTTCGATTCCCGGGACGGGACGGGCAAAGTGTTATTGGGTATTTCCGTTAGGAAATTCTCAGTAGCAGCACGGAGTCTGATAATGTGCCCGGTACGGCAATAGGCTCGCCCCCTATTACGTGAGACCTAAAATTCATGGCGAAATGTGGGTGTAATATTACACCTCTGCATACCCCTTCGGGGATACAGGCTGTATCCCCGAAGGGGCTGTAGGCAGAGGTATAATATTACCTGTATCATACAGGTGTCAGTCTATAAAAAAGTAGACACTTATTGCAAAGTTGAAGTAATATACTATGGCAGTCAACTTAACGTCAATCCCAAGCGTACGAAAAGGGTCACTGCCTGACCCGAGACTTGACAATCTACCGTCACAAATACGCCTAAGATACAGGAAAAATTGTATCTTCCTGAAGATACACAATAAGATCATCATGATCAGCCCTTTATACTGTCCCACTGCTGGGCACGGGCCTCTTATCATCAGAAGGGTAAGGCCATAGTCCACCACTCTAGCCAAGTGCGGGTTGGCAGACTTCACATGTCTTTCGAGAACATTATGGAGAACTCTCAGCCATGCAGGTTTCCTCACGAGGTTTTCCTTCACCGTTCAGCAACCGATAATTAACAATTTTCGAACCCGAGACCCTCTGCGTGGCAGTCCGTCGGTCTCTCCACTCAGCTAATAAGATACACAGGATTAATTAGTTAACGGTTGCACATGACTAACCACATTTATCTTTCTTGTACCCCTACTTGAGCTTGCTTTGATTAAATTTGTTGTTTAAAGATTCCTCTGTCTCTTTCTATTGTGCGAGTTAAAAAGAGACAACGATATCGTCTTGAGTATAAGTTATGTATGTTCTTATGTGCTTTAATTAAGATACTGTTTAAGTTTTGTTTAAGTGGCTGAGTTAAACAATGTTGATGTATGTTGTTACTTGTTTGAAGTCGTTGGCTTTGTGGTTTAAATTTAAACTTAGAAGTACACTCGAGTTTCATTACCCGATCTATACAGGGTGTAAGGGACGGCGTACCGAAAATTGATACCAGTGATTCAGTACATGATACTGAGGTCCTTGGCGGTCGAATTTTCCATTTTCCTCTATGCTTAATATTAAACACGTATAGTACAATCTGGGTCACTATCACAGGTGTATAATAACCAGTATCATGTTATCTGAACCATCAAACGCTTACGACACATCAAGCGCTACCTGTTCATAAAATATTCACTCGTCTTACATAAAACACGCATTCCATTAGTAAACTCGTTAAATAGTACCAGCCTCTAGGGCTAATGGCTTTGGAGACAAACTTCCCAGTCGGTTTCGTCATTAGTTTTTTGTATTTATATTTAAGTAATGTGTGTGTAATTTCCGTGTGGTGACGGATTAAGAATACGAAATGTCACCACCCCATATCATCCCATGGGTGTCGTAAGAACCGACAGACGGAGTATATTATGCAGAGAACAACAATGCAAGAGAAGGAAAACTTGATATAAACCCCATACCAACCCGTTTGGCCAGCGTGGTATAGTAGGCCAATTCCTCCTTTCAAAGGAGAGGCCTAGTCCAGCAGTGGACTGTTAAGGCTGATAATTATGATGATTTAAGTAACGGTAAGTTGGCAATCGAGTTGTTGGCAAGGTAGCGATAGCCTAGTGGATATACCAACAGACTGCCATGCAGAGGGTATCGGGCTCAAATCCACGGCGCGCACCAATGACTTTTCGGAGTTATGTGCGTATTGAATTGTTAATTATCGCTTGTCCCGTGCCTCGGAGAGCACGTTAAGCCGTCGATCCCGGTTGTCATTAAGATCTTTGACAGTCGTTATAGGGGAGTCATCATTCTCCTAGCGTTATCCCAGTTTAAATCTGGGGTCCGCTTTCTAGTCTAACCGGATTTGGCTGAATATTAGCTTTTTCCACAGAGCGACTGCCTGTCTGACCTCCGCAACCCGAGGGGATGCCGATATTCCATGGTTAAGACTAGTGTCAGTTTACTGAGAAGGTACTGACGCCCTGTAACGACTGTCAAAGATCTTCATGACAACCGGGACCGACGGCTTAACGTGCTCTCCGAGGCACGGGACAAGCGATAATTAACCATTCAATACGCACATAACTCCGAAAAGTCATTGGTGCGCGCCGTGGATTCGAACCCGATACCCTCTGCATGGCAGTCTGTTGGTATCTCCACTAGGCTATCGTTATAGGGGAGTCAGTACCTGCTAAATAAACTGACACTAGTCTAAACCATGGAATATCGTTATCCCTTCGGGTTGCGGAGGTCAGACAGGCAGTCGCTCTGTGGTAAAGCTAATATTCAGCCAAATCCGGTTAGACTAGTAAGCGGACCCCAGATTGAAACTGGGATAACGCTAAGAGGATGATGAAGTTGGCAATCGAGTGGAATGGAGTGTGAATGGTGGAGTGACGATATACGCAAAATGGCTGGCAGCTGTTGGACACGAAGATCCGAAAATCGGGGTCAGTGGCGTGCCATTGGAGAGGCCTATGTCCAACAGCGGAGTATGATGACGAAATCAGCAATCAATGAAGCGATCATCATTGCACTAGTTTTATCCCGGCTGCTTCCAAAACTTAAAGGTCTTGGAGGCTGGGCTTAGTTTACTCGTCCAATCAGATACGACAGAGTATAAGCTTTTCCACAGAGTGTCTGGCGTCTGACCCCAACATGCCAAAGGGAAATCAATATTCCAATGTTCAGACCAGTATCGGTTTACTTGAGGGTTCTGACTCTGACTCCCCGTAACAACTGTCAAAGATCTTCATGACAGCCAAGACCACTGGTTTAAAGTGTTTACCAAGGCACGTGACAGGGATTTGATTTTGTAGCGGTATGGTATTGAGAGCTATGTGAGATGAAAACAAACTATGTGAATTCAGAATTAAGAAAAAAAAAATATTTTTGATTTTATTTATTTATAGACTCACGTCTGTATCCCCGAAGGGGTAGGCAGAGGTGTTATATTACACCCACATCTCTCCATGAGTTTTTAGGTCCCACGTAATAGGGGGCGACACTATTGCCGTTACCAGGCACATTACCAGACTCCGTGCTGCTACTGAGAATTCTAAAAAACCCGGTAACACTTTTACCCGACCCGGGAATCAACCCCGGGACCTCCGATCAGCAGTCGCATACGCTATCCACTGGACCACGGAGGCAGTCAGTAAAATTGCAAATTGCACATAACTTCAAAGAGTTAGTGGGTCGGACCGTTCATTTGAAACCGATACTCTCTGCATGGCAGTCTACTGTTATCTCCACTAGGCTTTCGCTGCTTTAATGTCATTTAAAGTGTCATATTATAAATAGGTCTCCAATTCGATTTACATGCAAAATACTAAAAAACTGCCGTTATTTTCTCGTTTCTCTTTTATACAACCGTCATATCAAACGTTGGTGGTATAAAAACACACATAACAATGCCGTTCAGAAGCAGAACAAGTCATATACAAGCTCATACACTATGTACCTTGACTTAGAACATACCTAAGTGTACAATAACATGACTGTTCTCGACATATGACATGGTTTCAAAGGTATGTTACGTGCTATGTCTTTTTAATTTCTCAGTTAGGATCAAGTAAGCAATGTGTAAGAAAAGAAGAACATATGTAAAAAATATATGTATTACAATGCTATTTCGCCAACAGGCTGTGTCAAAATTAATGCTTGGTCGGATTTAAGACTAAAATTTTGCTCCCATTTTTTTTTTGACTAAACTTTTGTTGCTGTGACGTTAGTAAAGACAAAGTTAATTTTTTTATACAAACTGCAATCAGCTTTAGCTTTTAGAATGTTTTGAGGGTTTCATATTATGCAAATTGCACTCTAAAATGAGAATGCCTGCCCATTATTAAATAGAGTATAGTAAAAACAAAGTTAGAATTCATTTGGTATTTTTAGCGTTTATTCAGAATGCGAGCTGGCATGCAAACATAACTTGAAAAAAAGGCATTAAAAACGACTACAAAGCGTTCACTAGCAGAAGAAATCATATACAAGTACAGTATGTACGATATCTTAGAACATAAGTGTACAACAATAATGCCTGTACCCGACACGTGGCGACGCGACGTGACATGCCTTCAAACATGGCTTCAAAGGCACTACGTGCTAGCCTTTTTATTTCTTATGTACCTACGTAGAATCACGATTCGCCACGATGAATTGTTGGGCCATGTAGGTGTTTTGTTAGCTATGATAGGTGGTAATAGGAATTCATGGTCTATTGCGAAAATACCACAAAGATGCCACGGTATATTGAGGGTTTTAGTAATACAGGTAACGACACAAATTATGTAATAGTTTAAACTGCCGTCTCGTCGGTTAACACTACAAGAAGTATTGTGGCTTCGATCCCCGCATTCAATCGTTGTATGTCCGTAAAGTTCCTCTCGACATAGGATTTAGTACTAGTGCAGAAAACCTCTAGTTTCTCGTACACAAGACAACCCTCGCTTTCAAATTAATATACCTATATAATTTTCCGACACTGTTATAAACCTCATCTACAAGCCCAGTACCCAAGAGAACAAACCCACTACATTTATTCCACTAAGTATAAAAGGCGAAGTAACCATTTACATACAATATTTTATTTCCGTAGACGTTCGTAGAGGGGCTACGCCGCTTACGTAGCCAGCGCCAGCTGGTTACGTAGCGATGGCGTAGTACAATACTTTTAAGGAAAATCTCGGTAATATTGTAATAGCCATATCTCGGTAATATTGTAATAGCCATATGTGCCGGATTCATCTGTTCTTTTGGAATTTCGTGTTGCTACCCATGTAGGTATTAATTAATTTTCTTTTGTTTTCTGTTTTTGTAATGCAATTGATTGTTCCAACTGTGCGATTTGAATAGAGCATGTATTCAATCTCACTGGTTAAAGATTTACGTTACCTACTAGTGAACTTTAAAATATCATCCATTCCATTTCATACAGTTTATGCTTGAGAATTGAGAGCATGGTCACTGTATAGAAAGGTCAAAAAATGAGTTTAGGAGGAAGATAGCCTTGCTCGCTTCTCCTTTTCCTGAATGTTGGCAAAGCGCTAAGAATGAAACGCATGGTTGAAAGACTAACCGTTTAGCACCATTATA
The DNA here is from genome assembly GCA_944739405.2 of Euclidia mi. Classification (NCBI taxonomy): domain Eukaryota; kingdom Metazoa; phylum Arthropoda; class Insecta; order Lepidoptera; family Erebidae; genus Euclidia; species Euclidia mi. Next base: position 9,782,342 of record OX123205.2, on the reverse strand, counting down.
ATCCTTTACAAAAAAAAAGTATAGTATATTATGTACCTATGTTTATCCATTGTCTAGTACCCATGATGCAAGCTCTGCTTAGTTTGGGACCAGATGGTGTTGTGTGAATGTGATAGAATATTATATTATTATATATATATTATATTATCCTAACGCTTTCCCGTTCGCAATCTTAGGACTTCCATCTTGGAGCCCGGGGTTCCCTTTCCGACTACATCTTCTACACTTCAGCCGAACTTCAACATTCTAAGTGGTCAGTCGATTGACAATGCGCGAAGATTGCATGGTTGAAAGGCTAAGTGCTTAGCACCAAAAATAGTACTATTAATAGTCAACTGTTGGCAACCCAATAAAATGTTATGCAACCCTGTATTTGCGTAGGATAAGACAAAGTTGCCGTATATGCGAACTGACAGTACCTACATTAATCTTATGCTCAGCTGTAAAAGTAAAATGTGTGCTGCTTATTTAAAATGAATGATGTTCTTGTAAAACACGTGAAGTCTGCCGACGCGCACTTGGCCAGCGTGGCGGACTATGACCTTACTCTTCTCATAGTGAGAAGAGGCCCGTGCCCATTAGTGGGACAGTTTACTGGGCTGATGATAATATAAAAAAAATAATTTGTTAATAATGTAAAAATGTGATTTTAGATGATTATAATATAAATACGCTGCACGTTGTATATTTGTAAGCGTACGCAATTTATTAGAAATATTTTAAATAATTATCTAAAATACTTATCTCTGACACCTAAAATACCACAGCTTATATAAAGAATACTTCAAACCGTGTCCCGAAAATGAAGGAGGTCGTAAACCGGCGCGTTATACTTTTATAACCTTCCAAAATTTCATAAAATAACTTATAAGTACAACATCATGTTCATCATCTTCCTAGCGTTAGCCCAGTTTCAACCCGGGTTCCGCTTGGGAGTCTAACCGGATTTGACTGAATATTATCTTTTGCACAGTGCGACTGCCTGTTTGACCTCCGCAACCCGAAGGGATAGCAATATTTCATGGTTTTGACTAAGTAGTCTACTTTATTTAGAAGGTACTGACGCCCTATATCGACTAACGAAGATATTTGACATCTTCATGACAGCCGGGACCGACGGCTTAACGTGCTCTCCGAGGCACGGGACAAGCGATAATTAACAATTTAATACGTATATAACGCCGAAAAGTTATTGGTGCTCGCCGAGAATTCGAAACCTCTGCATAGCAGTCTCTTGATATCTCCCCTAGGTTATCGCTGCCGCTAACTTATAAGTACATGCTCGCCTAATGTATCCCTTGACAACGTTGTGAATTAAGCTCTCAACTCGACGAGGAGAATCTACCCGCACTTTATAAAGAAAAAAAACAGTGAAATAAGAATTCTCTTCAACTTGAAATAAGAAACCGTTTCGAATAAGAACGTCGTTTAAGTTTGATAGAAGATACTTTTTAAATGAGAACACACTTTCATTTTAAAACATGGCAACACTTTTGAAATGGTTCTACGTAATGTGTATGTATGCTTAAAACCACATTCAAATTGCGGTTTTTTCATTTGAGGTTTCGGTTTTTAGCATTTACGGACTAAAACAATTTCTAATTAAAAAATGGCTTTAAAATTTTCACTTTGCAATAATAAACTTTTTAATGTTACCGCATGATATCGAAAATTGTATGAGAGTTACTTTTTATGTTGCTTGAAAATACTGTCGGAAGTCTATGTTTTATAGATAGTTTATGTTTTTTAGTTTTTAACACAGTTCGCATACGGAGATAGGCGCAACACACAATACATAGTACATCATGACAAACACGTTTTTTAAGTAGATATTAAAATAATACCTAGTCAAAAATTTAATAGTGATTTACAATGAATATGAAAATCATTTTCTGATTGTATCTACAATTAATTTAAATAATAAATAGAATGCAGAATATTTTCAATTTATTTCCCCGGTTAGCGCTACGGCTTAAGAGACTGTATTAAAAAAAAATAAGGATATTGCACGTTCGCATTTAATGTTAAAGCAATAGTAACCTAAGAAATGTAAATAAATATAGTTAATAATAAATGTTCATAAGGTATTTTTTGCTGCTAGATTTACATGAAAATGGGTGCCACGGACATTACGATAGCGATTCTATATTGTATCCATGTTTTGAAAATGGAACAACTCAATAACATCATGTTAAATTAAGTTCTCATGTTGAAATGTTACTATTTCAGTATGTTACTAAAGAGTTTTATTTTGATTGAAAAACGACGCTGTGACCCATCCATGTCAAATTTTAACGCATTTATATAATCTATGTCAATTTTTAGTTTTTAATGCTCATATACCTCGTGTGCCTATCCTCTAATCTAGTTCTAGTATCTCGTCACATCTTTTTAGACAACACTTCAGGCAATTTACAAGCATTGTAACGTGTTCCGCAGCGGTTAGAAAATGAAATTCTCATTTTACCAAGAAAACTAAACCTAAATTTTGTAAGTATGCGTATGGGTACTATAAATTAAAATTTCACCACGCTTATTTGTTTTCTTGAATAATAAATCAAACTAACATTTCTTACTACGTCGAGCAAGGAGGTTGTGACTGTTGAATATAAAAATGTTGGACTTTTCAACAACCTACATGTTTAACACGTTAATTATACGCAAAGGATTTCAACACGCGATACTTTAATTATAATTTCATTAAATCTACGAAAAAAGGTGAGGAACAAAGGAAAATAACTGTAAAATTTAATTAACATAATTAAAATTTTTGCTAAACTAAAACCTTATTTTATCGTAAGGCTTTATGATTACTTACTTTAAAAGCTTTATATATAAAAAAGAAAGTATTTAAAATCACGGATAAGATTCGAATTTTAAATGTTAAAGCAACACGGTGTTCTTCTGCCATCGTAAAAAAAAACATTGTAAACCACTATAGATTTAGGAAAACTGTAATTATTAGTATCAATTCTTGACTAAATAGGTAAAGAATTAAAATGTTTTACTCACATAAACATATGAGCTTGACCAGCATCATTGTAGTAACGTCGAACACGGTCAGGAAATTCTTCTGTACTATACGATAAACCATTTTGCGATCTCCTTAGCTACCGTATCACTTTCTAACTAAACACAGCGTTGTCTAATATCATTTATTTATTTTGTAAACGTAATGTATTTTATTGTTTGGCAGCAGTATTTCGCATAAACTTGATACATCTGCTGTTCTTTCCTGAACTGTGGGAGTTTCTTATTTTTAACTTTTTTATATTGAGCGCGACTAGATCAAATGGCAGACATGTTGTGACGTCACGATGTTGAAAATCAATTGTCTGACGCATGCGCAAAATTATTTCCTTGGCCTATTTCACGACGCAACGCCACGGTAACGGAATACATTCGTTTTATGTTTAACCTTTGTGAAATGGTGGCCATTTTTATGAATGAAACTGTTTTATTCATTCATTTTATGTTGGATGTTCACTTAATGGGATTAATTTGGAATTAGCTGTTATTAGTCGGATTAATGTTAAAAAGGTTGATATACTGACGGCCTAGTAGCGTTTTATGGGTTTCGATAAGTAATTAAGGTAAACACTGAACAATCATTTTAAGTAACTTTTATTTTATGTTATTTACAAGATTTATTTCTGACCAATCGATAAGTAATACAAAAATACCTGCCTACAATATTTTTGAAGAATATTCAATTCATATTTAATTAAATAACAAACAAAACAGTATTGATAATAATTACAGACAAAAACAATTAGATAAATGGAAATCATTCTGTCCTGCTTCCGCTCAATCCTTTGTCTTAGGCAAGAACAAGAGGACAAAGGCTTACTTTAGACATTAGAGAGAGACAGAGCAATGAGAAAATAGACATAGAGTAGGGACGATTTTGGAACTTGTAGCGTACAATGTTATTTCGGGCGGAAATCGGCGAAACTTACAGTTGCATTCATTGATCGATGCATAAGTAATGCAACATTCATAGTTATAATAGTCAACGGATGGTATATTTAGAATTTATGACTGTTCAGATAGACTGAGGCTATTTAATTAATTGAGAAGTTCAAATCGGTATAGAATTAAAGGAAGACTGTTATAGTTGATTGAATCAGGCGTTACTTGGCGGAACTCCATTGTAACCTAATGGAAGGAAAGAGGAACCCACCTCTAAAAGGATAAGGGATATAGGAATTGTATGGGTGCCTATATCCCTTATCCTTATAGAGGAGTTCGGTATTGTCAACCTTTTTCTATTGTAATAGTTGGGGTGGTCAATCCGAGGGTGCGTGGTGGGTTCCTCTTTCCTTGAAGACTGTTATTATGAAAGGAAAAATATGTGGACATAAGTAATTAAGTATATTTGTTTAATTCTAAACTTCTTGTGACTTAGTAGGTATAAGTTATAACTTATGTACGTATAAGACCAATGAAGTGGCAAATTCAAACCAAGGGAAGGTCAACCATTTCCCATATTTTGAGAATGTAATTATCAGCACTAAGTATTAACAAATTCTATGCCGCGGGAGACTAAACAAACATAGACACAAGGTGTACTCGTGATTAGAACCCGCGAAACGCGACGCACTGCTCGACTTAAACCAATACGTCATAAGTGCAGTAACAAGACTTACAGGGCTTAATTACAATACGGTGTTCGAATAAAATACCAGGTTTAATCCTTGATTAACAATTAAAAAAAAGCCTTTTTAAAAGAAGTTTTTAAAGGAGGTAGTTATTTATTTAACGTGACATTTATTCCTTAGAATTTAGCTGATAATACTTTAACAAAAATGTGTCTTTATAATCTACTAGCTGACCCGGCAAACGTTGTTTTGCAAAATTTTTTTTTTTTTTTTGAAAAATAGATGTTAGCCGATTCTCATAGATACCGGATAAGCACAAAAAATTTCATCAAAATCGGTCAAGCCGTTTCGGAGGAGTATGGCAACGAAAACTGTGACACGAGAATTTTATATATTAGATATATATGATCCAAATTAGATAGGTAAGGCTAGATTTAAACTTCGATTTTTATTAAGACCATGTTTTATAATAAGGCGGACAAGGTTTTAATACGACTAAGTAAAAAAAATACAAAATTAAACGACTGAATACGTTTTAGTATCACATTTTCGAACAGTAAAGGCTTCAATGCTGTAGCATAAAAAAACTAAGCAAGTTATAGACTACAGGCCCATGTCCAAAATGGATGGGTCATATGAACCACCAGGTGACGTATATAGGACGATATAAGAGCATAAAATAATAAGATTCAGCACTATGCCGTCACTTGTAAGCTGTCCAACTGAGTGCTGGTGAGAGTGAGGTATTTTTGGAAATTGTCAGAAAATCAGAAAAAGATACCGACTCTGTGGGGCACCATTTTTTACGGCACTGCGCGCTTTCTTAATTATTTTTCATGGATCTATCGATGGTAAAAATGCCGTACAAAAATATATAACCAAAATGTACTCACTCTACCTGCACTTTTGAATTCTCACCAGCACTCAGTTGGACAGCTTACAAGTGACGGCATAGTGCTGAATCTTATTATTTTATGCTCTTATATCGTCCTATATACGTCACCTGGTGGTTCATATGACCCATCCGTCGTCTATTAGTAAACTGACTTCCCTGTTGGATTGTGATACAATATGCCAACGGCAATTCGTGTTGCCTATATCGAGGAACTTAAAGGAGAAGGATACCGCGGCGGTTGTAATCAGCATGTCACAAAGACATATTCAGGGGAGAGTTTCAAACATCTCCTCTGCCAGCCAACTCGATGTCGAGTCACAGATTACTAAATAAGTAGTTACGATGGTCGAGTCGATTTCATATAAACGGCAAACTGGCAGGGTCGAGACGACTCGAAAAGCGTTCCCACCGTGTCACGAAAAAAGAAAGTTTTATGATTTCTTCGTTACAAATCATAATCATCATCATCTTAAGCCTATGAGAGACTACTGCAGGATAAAGGCCCCTGCAAAGACACGTCACAGAGCCCAATTATCCGCTCTTCGTGCCCAACCACTGCCAGATAGCAGATAACGATAAAAATAAAGAATACTAACATTGGGACCGAAATATAACTGGCGAAGCGTGGGTGTGTAATGCACCTCTGCCTACCTTCGGGGATAAAAGGCGTGATGTTATGTTATGTTAAAGAATACTAACTTAAAAACAAAAACGTTTATCGTTAAGTGTATGTTAATTAATACGCCGGGATCATTTACGTAAAATTTATTAATTTAATTAAGATAATAAGTCACAGAATTGTTAATTTTAAAGGAACCTTTTCTGTGAAAAATTGTTTTTATTTAGCTCTAAAATATTTTTGTAGACATTTATAATGTTTAATATTGCAAATTTAGAGCCTAATGTAATACCTGGGAAAAGTTCTCGAGATAAGAACCCTGACATTTAGGAATACATACAGCTTTTAAAGAAATATAATTTATTAGCGTCGGTCGCGTAGGGTCGTTTTTCGCAGCAATAAGGTGGCATATATGTGTTATTCTGATGTACCTATAAGCTATATTACTTACTACGAGCAGCAGTTTTTTGCATGAATGTGTGTTTTTTTAGACACTTCGCGCACTAGGAATACTTTCTACTCACAGGAAACTTTGCAAACATACAACCGACGGGCACAATGTAGACCTGAAACAGCAATTCACGGAGCACACAAAGTGTTGTCTCGTCACAAAAACTGACGCTTTTATAATAGTAAGCATAAGTAAAAAAGTATTGCTAATTAGACCTAAGTACATTTTTTTTAAAGACAACTCCCGCATGCGGGCTATATCCTGTGTCGCGGGGGCCTTTACAAACATACAACTAACGGACACAATGAACACCCAGACACGAAACAACAATTTGGCCGCTTAAACCACTACGCCAACCGTGCAGTCCAGGACATATTAAGTAGGGATTATGTTCTCATCATAACAGCAACTACAAATTGTCTCTTAATGCTCTTAAGCAACGCAGTCATGTTCAGTGCTTAGGCAGTTATAGCCTGGAAGAGATACCAACAGCCATGCATAATCATCATCAGCCTTTTAACAGTCCACTGCTGGACTAGGCCTCTCCTTTGAAAGGAGGAATTGGCCTAGTATACCACGCTGGCCAAATGGATTGGTATAGGGTTTGTATCAAGTTTTCCTTCTCTTACAGTGCTGTTCTCTGCATAATATGCTCCCTCTGTCGGCTCTTACGACACCCATGGGATGATATGGGGTGGTGACATTCCGTATTCTTAATCCGTCACCACACGGACAGGCCATGCAGAGTATCGGATTCAAATCTACGATCCGCACTGCCTTGAATGTAACCTACTTAACGCTAGGATGATTATGATTATGAATTATGAGTCATAATCAGTTCCTAGCCAATGCCTCTTATTCATTAACTATCGTTTTACAGAAATTGAGTTTCAAAGATCAAGTAGTTTTCGTGATATCGTGTTTAATATGTTAGTAAGTAACTAAGTGACCTTTCGCTTTTGTATACATAGGCGAACTAATATTATTCGTATCCGCCCGAAAGTTCGTGGAATTCAGTCCCTAATTTCCCTTTTGTACCCTTAACAACTAACAGAATTTTAATTGAGTACTTATACGTGGAACGGAATCAAAGACTGACAACATTTTGATATGAGATAGATTGAGGTACGTGACGATTGAGAAGTTAGATAGCCTAGTGGAGATACCAACAGACTGCCATGCAGAGGGTATCGGATTCGAATCTACGGCGCGCACCACTGATTTTTCGGAGTTATGTGTGTATTGAATTGTTGTGAATTAACGCATGCCCCGTGCCTCGGAGAGCACGTCGGTCCTGGCTGTCATGGCGATCTTTGACAGTCGTTATAGGTAGTCAGTACCTCTGAATAAACTGACACTAGGCTATGGAATATAGCTATCCCTTTGAACCATGGAATATTTTTTATATTTACATACATACATACATACATAGACCTGTTTCTCGGAGGGGTAGGCAGAGACTACGGAACGCCATTCACAACAATCCTGACATATCTCTCTTGCTTCATTCACTCCCATCAGATTCCTCATGCATGCTCTTCTGTTCAGGGTACTTCTAACCTGTCCTGTTTTTAGGATGTCTCCAATCTGGCCAGAGAACGTCCGCCTAGGTCTTCCACTTCCTCCTGTTCCATTCACACTTGACTTATATAACTTCTTGGTCAGTCTTTCGTCATCCATCCTCTCTATGTGTCCAAAAGTCCAAACCATCTTAGCATACCTTTCTCAATGGTTGTCACTACATCTTCTTTTACCCTGCATGATATTGACGTAAAAAAATTGTTTAATGTCCTTAAAATATTATACAGTGTTCTGTTGTACTGGGTATAACATATAGAAGTATAGCTGTACCCATATGATACTGGCTTTTTTCTCTTCGATATCAGCCTATTGGTAGGCAAGTATGCCTACTTCACACCCCTAGGGAGGATGCAAACTATGTAGTTTATCGCTTGGACGGCCCACTGCATTCTTGGACGTCGTGGTTTGTGAGCAGAGGCAGCTGTTTCATGCAGTTTCATTTATTAGGCTCTATTTAACTACGTATCTGAAAAACCCGGATGGCACCTGGCTCGGAGCTCCTTGGCTACTTGCCAAGGATATCATTGGCATTATCGTACAGTCGTATTTTTTTTAAATTATCTCAAATACTTTATTTAAAACTTACTTCGACTTCGACAAATGCTACATTTTTGTGAATCAACCATAAAGCCTTCTCGTGACCACCGGGTACTATAAGCCTCAAAGCAACTGGATTATCAGCTAAATGCGAAAAATTACACTTTAATATAATTTTTGACTTCTGTGTGGTGACTGATTAAGAATACGGAATGTCACCACCACATATCATACCATGGGTGTCGTAAGAGCCGATAGAGAGAGCATATTATGCAGAGAACAGCACTGTAAGAGAAGGAGTAGACGTAGTAGGAGAGGTAGTAGGCCAATTCCTCCTTTCAAAGGAGACGCCTGTCCAGCAGTGGACTGTTAAAGGCTGATGATGATGATGATATTTTTTGAAAACCAAACAAAATCCGTGATTAAATGCTGTTTTCATTTGGACAAATTGGTTCGACCAGGAAAGTACTATTCTCACAAAATATGAAATGAGTTACTACTTCAACATCGCAACGCACCAACCATTACTACGACACGACATAAATAACGCATTTCTTTATATGTATATTATTTCTGCATATATTCGTCGGCATTCCTCGACTCGCAACTTAGTACTATTCTTTATTCTGTGTCGCAACATCTAAATGCCTACATTTAAACAATATATCAACAATAGGTATTAAATTATGCTATGTCACCTTAGCAAAACTTTAAAAACACTTCTGCTTACCTACTGGCACACGTAGGTTGAACTTAAGTTATTATAATAAAATTGAATGACTGTTCAACAGGGTTTTCACAAATAAAATTCTTCTAACGCCTGGTCCTAATATTATATGTATCAATATATTTGGCTTCTAGATATAGGCAATGAATACAGATTTACATAGAAGCGCAGTTCTTAAGGATTTCGTGTGCCGATTCCGAGTGGAGATTGTCTCCAGTTTAGTTCGTAGTTGGCGCCGTTGGCGGCGCTGGCGTCGTTCTCCGTCTCTCTTGCTCTCGTAGTTTAGATACACAGGAGGAACGTTCGTCTCTCTTGCTGTCGTAGAGACAGCTGTCACAGCGCGACTGCCACGCCGCCAAGCGGCTATTTGGGTCACAGAAAGTTTGTCTTCAGAGCGCTCATAAGAAATGCCTCTCTTCCATTTCACATAAACGGCAAACTGATTGAGTCGAGACGACTCGAAAAAACGTTTCCACTGCGTCACGAAGAAAAAAATATTCTGATTTCTATTTTACAAATCATAATCATTATCATCATAAGCCTGTGAGAAGCTGCTGCAGGATAAAGGCCTCTGCAAAGACGGCGTGTCTTCGCAGATTCCTTTATCCTGCAGAGCCCAATTATCCGCTTTTCGTGTCCAACCACTGCCAGACAGCAGATAGCGATAAAAAAGAAAGAATACTAACTTAAAAACAAAAATGTTTATCGTTAAGTGTATGATAATTAATACGCCGGGACCATTTACGTAAAATTTATTAATTTAATTAAGATAATAAGACACAGAATTGTTAATTTTAAAGGAACCTTTTCTGTGAAAAATTGTTTTTATTTAGCTCTAAAATATGTTTGTAGACATTTTTAATGTTTAATATTGCAAATTTAGAGCCTAATGTAATACCTGGGAAAAGTTCTTGAGATAAGAACCCTGACATTTAGGAATACATACATCTTTTAGAGAAATATAATTTATTAGCGTCGGTCGCGTAGGGTCGTTTTTCGCAGCAATAAGGTGGCATATGTGTTATTCTGATGTACCTATAAGCTATATTCTATGAAATTCGTTCAGTTGTTTTTACGTAACTGAATGTTTTTTATAGATACCTTGCGCACTAGGAATACATCTCTGTCATCACATCTAGTCTCATCATCTATGTCGCAGGAGAGTTTGCAAACATACAACCGACGGGCACAATGTAGACCTGAAACAGCAATTCATGGATCACACAAAGTGTTGTCATAGTCCAAGATCCCAGAGCCGCCAGACCTACGTCATTTTATCAAAGCTGAAATTTTGAGGATTATTAGTATACAATCTTGTTAAGAGGTATGCCGACCCACTAACTTGAATGCTGGGCCATTTCACAGGTAGCGCGAAGTAAAGGTACCAAAAAAACATACTTACTTACGTTAAAGTATCAAAGCTGGTATTCAAATATGTGTTTAAAAATACTGTCTAAAATTGAAATTCATTATTGCCAGACACTTTCCGTGGGCCATTACTTCTGCCAGAAGCCTTAAAAGTTCCTAAAAAATTATGTAAACTACGTCATTTTAGCAAAGCTAAATTTGATATATGTTACTTTAGATACTATTTTAAGACCCTTCCTAAGCAGCCAGACCAATCCGAAGGGCCATTCGTCTAGCCAGACACCATGGAACTTTCCCTGTGAGTGCGAGCGTGCGGCCAATATTCATACGCATTCATACGCATGAATGCGTGTGAGTACACTACATTGTCCCAAAAGACTGTAGTAATATTATTTTGGGTATTAATACAAGAATAAAAGTGTAAAATATATTTTTCACAAAAAATATATTTGGAGCGGCAAGCTACATAACACATATCACAGCGCCATAACTAAAAAAGTATTGCTAAATAGACCTAAGTATTTTTTTTTAAAATCATCTCCCGCGTGCGGACTAAATCTTGTGTCGCGGGGGACTTTACAAACATACAACTAACGGACACAATGAACACCCAGACTCGAAACAACAATTTATGAATCACACAAAGTGCTGTCACGTGTGGGAATCGAACCCACAAAACTCGACGCAATGTCAAGCGGAGAGGCGGCCGCTTAAACCACTACGCCAACCGTGCAGTCTAGGACATATTAAGTAGGGATTGTGTTCTCATCGTAACAGCAGCTACGTACCAGCTCTTAATGCTCTTAAGCAACGCAGTCATGTTACCTACAGCCATGCAGAGTCATCATCAGCTTTTAACAGTCCACTGCTGGACTAGGCATCTCCTTTGAAAGGAGGAATTGGCCTGCTATACCACGCTGGCCTAACGGGTTGGTATAGGGTTTGTATCAAGTTTTCCTTCTCTTACAGTGCTGTTCTCTGCATAATATAGTCCCTCTGTCGGCTCTTACGACACCCATGGGATGATATGGGGTGGTGACATTCCTTATTCTTAATCCGTCACCGTACAGGCCATGCAGAGTATCGATCCGCACTGCCTTTAATGTAACCTGCTTAGTGCTAGGATGATTATGATTATGAGTCATAATCAGTTCTTAGCCAATGCCTCTTATTCATTAACTATCGTTTTACAGAAATTGAGTTTCAAAGATCAAGTAGTTTTCGTGATATCGTGTTTAATTTGTGAGTATGTAAGTGACCTTTCACTTTTGTATACATAGGCGAACTAATATTATTCGTATCCGCCCGAAAGTTCGTGGGATTCAGTCTCTAATTTCCCTTTTTGTACCCTTAACAACTAACAGAATTTTAATTGAGTACTTATACGTGGAAAGGAACCAAAGACTGACAAATTTTTGATATTAGATAGATTGAGGTACTTGACGATTGAGAAAGCCTTAAAATTGAAATAGCCTAGTGGAGATACCATCAGATTGCCATTCAGAGAGTATCGGGTTCGAATTTACGGCGCGCACCACTGATTTTTCGGAGTTATGTGTGTATTGAATTGTTGTTATTTAACGCATGCCCGGTGCCTCGGAGAGCACGTCGGTCCTGGCTGTCATGGCGATCTTTGACAGTCGTTACAGGTAGTCAGTACCTCTGAATAAACTGACACTAGTCTAAACCATGGAATATAGCTATCACTTCGGGTTGCGGAGGTCAGACAGGCAGTCGCTCTGTGGAAAAGCTAATATTCAGTCAAATTCGGTAAGGCTAGTAATCGGACCCCGGGTTCCGACTACGATAACGCTAGGAAGACGTAGGTATTTGACGATTGACCGTGCCCAGCAGCAGTTTAAATACGGGCTGGCTAATAGGACTGACTTGATAGAGTTTTTTTGCGTGCGTGTTTGTTTAATATGTAGTGACAGATTAAAAATACAGTGTCATTACTCAATTTCATTCCGTGCACCCGTAAGGAGTAATTAATATAATATTCTACCACATTCACACAACACTATCTAGTCCCAAACTAAGCAGAGCTTGTACTATGGGTACTAGATAATGGATAACATACATACATACATAGACTCACGCCTGTTTCCCCGAAGGGGTAGGAAGAGGCATATTAAACACCCACTTTTCGCCAGTGTTTTGATCCCACGTAATAGGTGGCGAGCCTATTGCCGCTTATCGGGATATTTTATGGATAATGGATAAACATACCTACATATATACTTTTTATTTGTAAATACATACATATTATACATAGAAACACCCAGACACCAGTACTTGAGCGGGAATCGAACCCACGACCTTCGGCGTAGCAGTCGCTTACACTCCCGCTGCGCCAACCAGTCGTCATCATCGGGTGACTAAGGAAAATGCACAAAACAAATAATATATTTGTGAAAAGACATTAAGGCGCTGTCCTAAGCGACTGTTTTGGTAAATGAGGGGGTGAAGCAGGGGAGGTGAAGGGAGCTTAGCTCCGTCTACTGCGGGGCGCCCCCCTTCATTCTCGTCACGTGCGGCCGTATTCTGGCGACATCCGTATTCCAATATTTCAAAATCGCAAGCAAAACGTTTTAGCATATTGAATTGAGATACTGATATTAAAATTTATATTACATACATCAATCTGCTTGTACAATATAGGCATAGCGCAATTTTTGTTCTCAGTGCAGCCATGAGCAAAACTGGTTTACATTAGACGTTATAGGTATTAAATGTTGACGAAAGTAGGTAAATACCTACGTGCCGTAAGATGATAAAAATAATTAAGTCAGTTCCATGTATGGAGAGGCCATTATTATGTTTGTTTTGTTTTTGTGTAAAAATAGTGAAGCAGTTCATAGAATACCTACATCTAATTCCATTCCTGCCAGTTTTCAAATCTGTTTTGCAATAAATTGGCTGTGACATACGGGCGGACAGACAGACAGACATTGCGAATCTATAAGGGTTCCGTTCTTACAATTTTTGGCTACGGTACCCTAAAAAACACAATACTGCTCTACTAAGCGCAAAAGCTGTATCTCAACTAAAGCGAGTTACGAGATAATTGAAGTTTAGTAAAAGCTGATTTCTTTTATTTATTTATGGATGTTTATTGTTATTATAGGTATAATTATTATGGCAAAGGTTTCGAAATACGTCGCCGTTTTTAGGGGTTGTGAGTGATTGGAGAGGGAGCAGGGGAGGTCTTGAAACCCCCCTCACCATTTTCACTTGCCGGAAATACTTGGTTTCCTCTGAAAAAAAAAATCTCCAAACATCGGTGTGTATGGCACTGCCAACTTCCACATTCATCACACTAGTTTAATAAATTAAGGTTGTCGGAGCCCTGCGAAGGGCTCCTATTTTCGGATTAAGGGTCAAAAGAGAACCTAACATAACCTATTTATTTACTTATTACAGTCGCACCTAACCCTAGGCACTCGAAAGCAATGACGCACAAATTTGACATTAGCTGTCATTATGATCATTCCAAGATGGCAGCTTTGCGTTTCGTTTCACGTTTTTCACATAAAAACTAAAAATTACATTTGTAAAACTGTACTGAAGTATAAAAACTATGTTCCGTTTTGCATAATTGCCGAAGTATTTATGAAATTTTGGAAATTGTTTAAAATATTTAGACGCAACTCCGGCAGCCAAAATTACTTTTAGGGGATTAAAACGAACTACCTTAAGTCCCCTACACTACCAATACCCTTAAATTCAGGCGACTCGTTTCGAAACCCAACCCATTATTATTTTTCAAAATAGATGAAACATCAAAAATATAATTATGTGGATATACCTTATTCATGAGATACTGCTATGTCGCTTAGAAAATTATAGAATTAGAATTTGAGTTACTGCTTTTTCGTTAGCTCTCGTCATAGGTACATGTTTGTATGGAAAAGTATGAAAAATTTCTTTCGCTTCAAATATGTGTTGTTTCAAAGAAAATAAATATTAAAAGATATTTATTAATATTCATTTATAATTTATTAACGAAATACAGAGTTTACAGCTCATCAAAAGTTAGCTGTCTGCTACAACCCGGCAGGTTTTTTTTATTCTCATCGAATGTTAAAGGCAGTGTGTGAGGTGATAAGACTTATTATTTGCTGTTGTTCACGAGGCACAGTTTCATTTACTTTCCTTTTACGGCTTGATATTGTAGAAATTTCAAGCACTGATGAAACATTTTCCTCTCCGTGATCTCGCAATGCCATCCCTTGAGCTTGACGAGAATCAACAATTTCAGGCAACTGCCAATTCATATAAAACGCTACAAGCTTCTCCCAGAAAACATCATCTCTTTCTATAATTTCTATTTTTAGTGGTAAGTATACTTTCGCCACTCCACACAGCAAATAAACACTTTTGTTTGCGTGTAACGTGGCGTTGCCCCTGAATTTGGTAATAACAATTACAATATTTGTTTAGACTAGTCAGTTCACTTTTTTATCATGTTTCCATATTTGTATTTTATTTGCTCTTATACTCTTCTCCAGGCCATTCTTATAGGCAACTTTAGAACATTAAATTTCCACAATCGTGTTTGGACCTATTAATCCATCTGGCGTGGCACCAATAATCGAATAATCAACAAGGCTCGATTGTTACATTTTCTTGCTTCGCCAGTTGTTGCAAAGCCAGTTGTCCATTTTAGATTCCATGCGCAACTGATTTTACATTGCAAATATTTTATTTGTACAAAATATTTTTTACTAAGTTGGCTTTACTGCTATTATCTCTTCTTTTTACCACTACACAAAAATTTCAATCTGTCCACATATTCTTACGCAATTCGAACCAGTCACTGCTATCCCTCTTGTAATTTTTGCTTATCACTACGGAATTTGAGTCAAATTTGTTAAAAAAAATGTTTGGCATTTCTTGGCTAGCTCTTGAACAGATCGTGTTAGGAATGACTGAAGTCAAATGTGTGTAAGACGTTGCAGAACTGTTATCTTTAACTTCACTGTAATTACAATAATGATAATTAGTTACGTATTTTATTATTTAAAAAATACTATATCTTGTGTTATAGCAAACAGAGAAGTCACCTTCTTACTTATAAATGATTGATTTTAGAAATTAAAAAGAAATTAGATGTACTGAGACATACCTAATAGTTTATGAATAATCAAAGTTTTACCCGATGTACCTAAAAAGGTTTATGTTCAAAACACAATAATACAACATTCGTTACCGCTTGTGTGCGGATTGCGGAGCGCCATATTAGCGCTGTCATCATTATTGTTCGCCGTGGCGGCATCTTAGCGCTCCAGGCGCTCTGAAAAGCTAATGAATTTGAAATATAGGTACATAAAATGATTCGATTTTATGTTATTACTCTTTCAAAAATTGAAAACTGTGGCAACTATGTATTGTGAGAATAATTTATATAATTATATTATGCATAATCGATAATATATAAGTAACATAGTTAGTCATAAAACTCTTATGAAAATAATTTGTTTAAAAATGTTACATATTTCATAATCACTTGGCCATGGATGAATTTCTATTTTATTACGACGCTTTCTTGTACAAATCCTTCGTAGAACTTCATTTCTCTAATTGTCCATATTTTATTTTTCTAATTATATATTTATAAGCACAGAAACAATAACACATTAAACGCAACAAGAGTATAAACTTAGGTCCTGATTATATGTGCCCATAGTTACATGAAAAGCCTATTTGATTCAAAGTATTCAGTCTATAACATAAAACATGAAATTACGAACTCAAATCGGCGTATTATAATAACAAACAGGTTTACGTAAAATTTCGTGCAGCGGAGACGCAAGCGACATGACCTATCTCTCACAGGGCTCATAGCCGAATGATGAGGTCTGGGCGGGGCGTAAACTAGCAACTGACACTCAGTACACCGCTTATGCTAATAAGGTTTAAATTGCTGAAGCGTTTGATATTGATGGGATCTACCGAGCGTCAAAATCATAGACGTTTGGCAGATTTTATTTAATTTTACAAAATATATACGTATAATATGAAAATAAATAGGGTAAGTCTTTAGTTCATTAGATTTCCTACAATATTATCAAAAAAAATATGACAGCTTACGATCAAAATATTGCAAACAGTGAGACGAAAGATTATTTTCTGCCTCACTTTTGTGATTTTTTTACCGTGATTCTATTTAACGTACATGAAAAATTCTTTCAAAAGTCTTTTGTTCAGACTTTTGACTTTAAGCTCTAATTTTTGCTAGTTTGTAATATGTACCGTTATGGCTAGATGCGCGACGAAAAATTAGGTGTTTCACGGCTTCTGAGGTATAACAGCGCCTTAAACTCGACATCTAATAACACTAGATATACATCGATCTAGACCACAGACATAGATCTACATAGATAGACAGACACGCAAATGCATGCACTTCGCGTGTCTGAACCCCGACCAAGCGTCGAGGTTGGTCGCCGCTAACTTCAGTCCCCGCGCATCCGTTTTTGCAGCCGAACGTCCGCAAAAAACTAAAAAAATGTCTCGTTGCGTGATAATTAACTGCAATAGCCCAAAAATTTCGAGCACCCAAAGGCAGGAACATATTTCCTATCACAGGTAAGTTATTTTAAAATTATATTACCTATGCGTAAATTCTTATTAAGACTGTTTTTAAGTATTCCTAGCTGCGTGTCGTTCCAGAATATACCTAACTATAAATTACCGTTAAGTAAACTTTATTCACATTACGTTGCCGCGTTTGCTTTGGACGTTTGATCTGACGTTGTGTGTTAGGAGACGATGAATATCGCACAAGCGATACTGTCGCGCATGGCTTCGACTTCGTTATTTGGCACGCTTGGTTTCAATACAAATCGTGATAATTGCGTTATCTAAGTAGATCTATATCTGTGATATAGACAGCTTTATGTAGTAACCCAAATCCCTTTTATGATATTACTAGCTGACCCGGCGAACTTCGTACCATCAATTATTTTATACCTATTTGTTTTTTTTTTCATATAAACCTTTTCCTCACTATAACAAACACATAATATAAAGATTTATTCAATTTGGTGCAGTCGTTTGGAAGTTATGTGCGTACATACATTTCGGGAATTCATTTTTATTTATAAAGATTATGACAAAAATATTGGATGAGCTCTACGTCCAGCGGTGGACTACGAAACGCTGTATGATAATGACGTAAAAATTGTTTAATGTCCTTAAAATATTATACAGTGTTCTGTTGTACTGTGTATAACATATAGGCCGACCTATTAGGGCGTCAGCGTTCCTCGAGCGTACGCCCAGCGTGCGCTCGGCGTTCACTGTGTAGTACAAAATGAACGCCGTGCGCACGCCGAACGGACGCCGAGGCCATAGAAGTATAGCAGTACCCATATGATAGTGGCTTTTTCTCTTCGATATCAGCCTATTGGTAGGCAAGTATGCCTACTTCACACCCCTAGGGAGGATGCAAACTATGTAGTTTATCGCTTGGACGGCCCACTGCATTCTTGGACGTCGTGGTTTGTGAGCAGAGGCAGCTGTTTCATGCAGTTTCATTTATTAGGCTCTATTTAACTACGTATCTGAAAAACCCGGATGGCACCTGGCTCGGAGCTCCTTGGCTACTTGCCAAGGATATCATTGGCATTATCGTACAGTCGTATTTTTTTTAAATTATCTCAAATACTTTATTTAAAACTTACTTCGACTTCGACAAATGCTACATTTTTGTGAATCAACCATAAAGCCTTCTCGTGACCACCGGGTACTATAAGCCTCAAAGCAACTGAATTATCAGCTAAATGCGAAAAATTACACTTTAATATAATTTTTGACTTCTGTGTGGTGACTGATTAAGAATACGGAATGTCACCACCCCATATCATACCATGGGTGTCGTAAGAGCCGATAGAGAGAGCATATTATGCAGAGAACAGCACTGTAAGAGAAGGAAAACTTGATACAAACCCTATACCAACCCGTTTGGCCAGCGTGGTATAGTAGGCCAATTCCTACTTTCAAAGGAGAGGCCTGTCCAGCAGTGGACTGTTAAAGGCTGATGATGATGATGATGATCATTTTTGAAAACCAAACAAAAAAGCTGTTTTCATTTGACCAAATTGGTTCGACCAGGTAAGTACTATTCTCACAAAATATGAAAAGAGTTACTACTTCAACATCGCAACGCACCAACCATTACTACGACACGACATAAATAACGCATTTCTTTATATGTATATTATTTCTGCATATATTCGTCGGCATTCCTCGACTCGCAACATCTAAATGCCTATATTTAAACAATATATCAACAATATTAAATTATGCTATGTCACCTTAGAAAAACTTTAAAAACACGTCTGCTTACCTACTGGCACACATAGGTTGAACTTAAGTTATTATAATAAAATTGAATTACTGTTCAACAGGGTTTTCACAAATAAAATTCTTCTAAGGCCTGGTCCTAATATTATATGTATCAATATATTTGGCTTCTAGATATAGGCAATGAATACAGATTTACATAGAAGCGCAGTTCTTAAGGATTTCGTGTGCCGATTCCGAGTGGAGATTGTCTCCAGTTTAGTTCGTAGTTGGCGCCGTTGGCGGCGCTGGCGTCGTTCTCCGTCTCTCTTGCTCTCGTAGTTTAGATACACAGGAGGAACGCTCGTCTCTCTTGCTGTCGTAGAGACAGCTGTCACAGCGCGACTGCCACGCCGCCAAGCGGCTATTTGGGTCACAGAAAGTTTGTCTTCAGAGCGCCCATAAGAAATGCGCCTCTTCCATTTCACATAAACGGCAAACTGGTAGAGTCAAGACGACTCGAAAAAACGTTTCCACTGCGTCACGAAGAAAGAAACTATTCTGATTTCTACGTTACAAATCATAATCATCATCATCTTAAGCCTGTGAGAGGCTACTGCAGGATAAAGGCCCCTGCAAAGACACGTCACAGAGCCCAATTATCCGCTCTTCGTGCCCAACCACTGCCAGATAGCAGATAACGATAAAAATAAAGAATACTAACATTGGGACCGAAATATAACTGGCGAAGCGTGGGTGTGTAATGCACCTCTGCCTACCTTCGGGGATAAAAGGCGTGATGTTATGTTATGTTAAAGAATACTAGCTTAAAAACAAAAATGTTTATCGTTAAGTGTATGATAATTAATACGCCGGGGCCATTTACGTAAAATTTATTAATTTAATTAAGATAATAAGTCACAGAATTGTTAATTTTAAAGGAACCTTTTCTGTGAAAAATTGTTTTTATTTAACTCTAAAATATGTTTGTAGACATTTATAATGTTTCATATTGCAAATTTAGAGCCTAATGTAATACCCGGGAAAAGTTCTCGAGATAAGAACCCTGACATTTAGGAATACATACATCTTTTAAGGAAATATAATTTATTAGCGTCGGCCGCGTAGGGTCGTTTTTCGCAGCAATAAGGTGGCATATATGTGTTATTCTGATGTACCTATAAGCTATATTACTTACTACGAAATTCATTCAGTAGTTTTTGCATAAAAGTGTGTATTTTGCCGGGGATTGGGAGGTCTCGGGTTCGATTCCCGGGTCGGGCAAAGTGATATTGGGTTTTTCCGTTAGGAAATCCTCAGTAGCAGCACGGAGTCGGGTAATGTACCCGGTACGTCAATAGGCTCGCCCCCTATTACGTGGAACAAAAATAAATCTGGCGAAAAGTGGGTGTAGCAATATACCTCTGCCTACCTCTTCAAGGATATAGGCGTGAGACTATGTATGTATGTATGTTTTAAGACACCTGGTGCACTAGGAATACATTGTACTCGCAGGCAACTTTGCAAAAATACAACCGACGGGCACAATGTCGACCTGAAACAGCAATTCATGGCTACAAAGTGTTGTCTCGTCACAAACTTTTATAACAGTAAGCATAACCAAAAACACTAAGACGAATGATTGGTCTCGCTCGTATAGTGAAGCGGTACTAACCATTTGTCTAAGCAAAAACAGTATTTCTAAATAGACCTAAATACATTTTTTTTAAATACAATGATAGCGATATTTGACAATTGATTACGCACTTAAAAGTCTTAAAACATCATCATCATCCTCTTAGCGTTATCCCAGTTTCAATCTGGGGTCCGCTTACTAGTCTAACTGATTTGACTGAATATTAGCTTTTCCACAGAGCGACTGCCTGTCTGACCTCCGCAACCCGAAGGGATAGCGATATTCCATGGTTTAGACTAGTGTCAGTTGATTCAGAAGGTACTGACGCCCTGTAACGACTGTCAAAGATCTTCACGACAACCGGGACCGACGGCTTAAGGCGCTCTCCGAGGCACGGGACAAGCGATAATTAATAATTCAAAACGTCTTAAAACATCTTTAAATCAATGTACTCGCCGTGGATTTTAAACTCGAGACAGTTTTATATGGTGCTGATACATTTGAACATTCACCTGCAATAAGCATTCTTGCTAATGTTACAAAACAGAAAACAAACGAGTCTGTTTTATCGAGCACTAGGTGATGCCCACGGTTACACCCGCGCTATTTAAGGCTACTGCTCCGCTCCCGTGGCTCATAGCGTGATGTTATATAGCCTATAGCCTTCCTCGATAAATGACCTATCTAACACACATCATCAGCCTTTAACAGTCCACTGCTGGACTAGGCCTCACCTTTGAAAGGAGGAATTGGCCTACTATACCACGCTGGCCAAACGGGTTGGTATAGGTTTGTATCAAGTTTTCCTTCTCTTACAGTGCTGTTCTCTGCATAATATGCTCCCTCTGTCGGCTCTTACGACACCCATGGGATGATATGGGGTGGTGACATTCCGTATTCTTAATCCATCACCACACGGACAGGCCATGCAGAGTATCGGATTCAAATCTACGATCCGCACTGCTGAATGTAACCTGCTTAACGCTAGGATGATTATGAGTCATAATCAGTTCTTAGCCAATGCCTCTTATTCATTAACTATCGTTTTACAGGAATTGAGTTTCAAAGATCAAGTAGTTTTCGTGATATCGTGTTTAATTTGTTAGTAAGTAAGTGACCTTTCGCTTTTGTATACATAGGCGAACTAATATTATTCGTATCCGCCCGAAAGTTCGTGGAATTCAGTCCCTAATTTCCCTTTTTGTACCCTTAACAACTAACAGAATTTTAATTGAGTGCTTATACGTGGAAAGGAACCAAAGACTGACTTGACGATTGAGAAAGCCTTAAAATTGAAATAGCCTAGTGGAGATACCATCAGATTGCCATTCAGAGGGTATCGGGTTCGAATTTACGGCGCGCACCACTGATTTTTCGGAGTTATGTGTGTATTGAATTGTTGTTATTTAACGCATGCCCGGTGCCTCGGAGAGCACGTCGGTCCTGGCTGTCATGGCGATCTTTGACAGTCGTTATAGGAAGCCAGTACATCTGAATAAACTGGCACTAGTCTATGGAATATAGCTATCCCTTTGGAACATGGAATATTTTTTATATTTACATACATACATACATAGACTGACGCTTGTTTCTCGGAGGGGTAGGCAGAGACTACGGAACGCCATTTGGAACGATCCTGACATATCTCTCTTGCTTCATTCACTCCCATCAGATTCCTCATGCATGCTCTTCTGTTCAGGATACTTCTAACCTGTCCTGTTTTTAGGATGTCTCCAATCTGGCCAGAGAACGTCCGCCTAGGTCTTCCCCTTCGTCCTGTCCCATTCACACTTGACTTATATAACTTCTTGGTCAGTCTTTCGTCATCCAACCTCTCCATGTGTCCAAACTATCTTAGCATACCTTTCTCAATGGTTGTCACTACATCTTCTTTTACCCTGTATGATAATGACGTATAAATAGTTTAATGTCCTTAAAATATTATACAGTATTCTGTTGTACTGGGTATAACATATAGAAGTATAGCGATGCCCATATGATAGTGGCTTTTTCTCTTCGATATCAGCCTATTGGTAGGAAAGTATGCCTACTCACACCTCTAGGGAGGATGCAAACTATGTAGTTTAAAGCTTGGACAGCCCACCGCTTTCTTGGACGTCGTTGTTTCTGTTTCATGCAGTTTTATTTTGGCTCTATTTAACTACGTATCTGAAAAACTCGGATGGCACATGGCTTGGAGCTCCTTGGCTACTTGCCAAGGATATCATTGGCATTATCGTACAGTCGTATTTTTTTTTTAATTCTCTCAAATACTTTAGGCTTTATTTAAAACTTACTTCGACTTCGACAAATGCTACATTTTTGTGAATCAACCATAAAACCTTCTCGTGACCAACGGATACGATAGCCTCAGAGCAACTGAATTGTCAGTTAAATGCGAAAAATTTCACTTTAATATAATTTTGGACTTCCGTGTGGTGACGGATTAAGAATACGGAATGTCACACCCCATATCATCCCATGGGTGTCGTAAGAGCCGACAGAGGGAGCATATTATGCAGATAACAACACTGTAAGAGAAGGAAAACTTGATACAAACCCTATACCAACCCGTTTGGCCAGCGTGGTATAGTAGGCCAATTCCTACTTTCAAAGGAGAGGCCTGTCCAGCAGTGGACTGTTAAAGGCTGATGATGATGATGATAATTTTTTTAAACCAAACATAATCCGTGATTAAATGCTGTTCATTTGGACAAATTGGTTCGACCAGGAAAGTACCATTCTCATAAAATATGAAATGAGTTACTACTTCAACATCGCAACGTACCAACCATTTCTACGACACGACATAAATAACGCATTTCTTTATATATTATTTCTGCATATATTCGTCGGCATTCCTCGACTCGTAACATCTAAATGCCAACATTTAGACAATTTATCAACACTATTAAATTATGCTATGTCACCTTAGCAAAAGTTTAAAAACACGTCTGCTTACCAACTGGCACGCGTAGGTTGAACTTAAGTTATTATAATAAAATTGAATTAGGCCCTTCTCTCCCGAAGCCATTCAAATGCTACAGGATTGAGATGCAAACCATGATCGAATACTGGTATGCTACTCTTTACCGCACACGGTGCTACGCTAATGAGACTATATTTTATAATTTGAAGAACAACATTCGTACGACGATGTCTAGTGACTCTAGCACTGAAGACAATTTTCTTCTGTATTTATATTACAAGAATAAACGAAAATATAAAAGAAGATTCAGGGTGCACCCGTATATCGAAAAAATATCAATTGGAGGGCATTTGGTGAGGGACGAGTCGTCATATTAATAGAATGTCAATAGAATCATATTATTATTTGAATCTTTATCTGAGAAATTATCTTGCCAACTATTTAAATAATAACCCCACTGCTTCGCTTCCTTGGCAATAAAATTATTGTGTATAAATTTAATGTATACCTATAAATGACCTGTTATATTGTTTTTTCTATATTTCAATCCACGCCTTTTATGTAACATCTTTTCTTACGTACTCTGGCAGCTTATAATTATACAAACATGGCAAATTTTCTACCTCTTGCACAAAGATAATATTAAGGCCCTTCTCTCACGAAGCTATTCAAATGCTACGGGACTGAGATGCAAACCATGATCGAATACTGGTATGCTACTCGTTACCGCACACGGTGCTACGCAAATGAGACTATATTTTATCATTTGAAGAACAACATTCGTACGACGATGTCTAGTGACTCTAGCGATGAAGACAATTTTATTCTGTATTTATATTACAAGAATAAACGAAAATTCTGGGTGCATCCGTACATCGAAAAAAATATCAATTGTAGGGCATTTGTCGAGGAACGAGTCGTCATTTTTATAGAATGTCAATAGAGTCATATTATTAAGTATTTGAATCTTAATCTGAGAAATTATCTTGCCAACTATCTAATAACCCCACATGCTTCGCTTCCTTGGCAATATAATTATTGTGTATAAATTTAATGTATACCTATAAATGACCTGTTATATTTTCTTTTTCTAAATTTCAATCCACGCCTTTTATGTAACATCTTATCTTACGTACTCTGGCAGCTTTTAATTATACAAACGTGGATAATTTTCTACCTCTTGCACAAAAATAATATTAAAAGTTTATTCCGCCGCCATTTTGTAATGCGACGCATATACTACTCGGGTAGCGTGCGACCAGCAAGACGGTAGCGTGCGACTGACATCAAACGCGTCGTCATAGCGTCTCGTCGTGTGCGAAATTAGCTGAATATGTATGGCAGCTACTCACAAGCGACGCGTAGGATACGGGTACAAAACACAAATCGTTTGACAGTCGCTTCGTGAGAGAAGGGCCAAGTTTGTTCCGCTGCCATTTTGTAATGCGACGCATATACTACTCGGGTAGCGTGCGACCAGCAAGACGGTAGCGTGCGACTGACATCAAACGCGTCGTCATAGCGTCTCGTCGTGTGCGAAATTAGCTGAATATGTATGGCAGCTACTCACAAGCGACGCGTAGGATACGGGTACAAAACACAAATCGTTTGACAGTCGCTTCGTGAGAGAAGGGCCAAGTTTGTTCCGCTGCCATTTTGTAATGCGACGCATATACTACTCGGGTAGCGTGCGACCAGCAAGACGGTAGCGTGCGACTGACATCAAACGCGTCGTCCTAGCGTCTCCGGTCTCGTCGTGTGCGAAATTAGCTGAATATGTATGGCGGCTACTGACAAGCGACGCGTATGATACGGGTACAAAACACTAATCGTTTGAGAGTCGCTTCGTGAGAGAAGGGCCATACTGTTCAATAGGGTTTTCACAAATAAAATTCTTCTAACGCCTGATCCTAATATTATATCTATTCATATATTTGGCTTCTAGATATAGGCAAAGAATTCAGATATTTACATAGAGGCGCATTTCATATTGGCGCTCTGAAGACAAACTTTCTGTGACCCAAATTGCCGCTTGGCGGCGTGGCAGTCGCGCTGTGGCAGCTGTCTCTACGAGAGCAAGAGAGACGAACATTCCTCCAGTGTATCTTAACTACGAGAGCAAGAGAGACGGAGAACGACACCAGCGCCGCCAACGGTGCCAACTACGAACTAAACTGGAGACAGTCTCAACTTGGAATCGGCACACGAAATCTTTAAGAACTGCGCTTCCATGTAAATCTGTATTCATTGATATATTGATATAGGTACATTATCTGTATATATAGAATCCTTGCGTTACTGACTGACTGACAGACAAGCTACAGCCAAAACTATTGGGCGCAGGATGCTGAAATTTGGCATATATGTTGTTTGGGGACCGTAGGGGTGCACTAAGAAGCGATTTTCCGATATTCCCACGGGATCGGACAAACAGGCAAATTAAAAAACTGTGCGGGCGTAGCCGCTGGCATCCTCTAGTTTGACATAAGCTACATACAACATTTGTCAAATCCATGTATAGATCACACATGCTGGGACCGGTCGTAACTCCTTAAATTTTTATTATCATACTCACTGTGTAATTATATTTAAACGCGCATAATTATTGTGAGGATGTATGGTTGTTACTCCATCACGCAAAACCTACCTAACGGCTTTTCGCTAACTTCTAATCGCGATAACAAAACAATTGATTAATACATTTAGTCAAAGGTAAAAGTTATATTTTATATTGAACAGCCGATCTTTCCGCAATGACGCACAAAAATTCAAACAATTTCGTTTATAATCTATTGGCGATGCAAAAATTATCCACGCGCCTCTAGCGGCGAATTTGGAAGTTGTTGAGCTTTCAATACAACTTTGCTTCGAGGTTATAGTGGTAATTGTATTGAGCTGTCAAAAGTGTCGTACCCGGACAACTTCCAAATTCGCCACTAGAGTCGCTAGTTAGAATCGTTAGCGCCAATACATATTATTATAAAATGAAGTTCCCGCCCTTTCCTGTCTCTCGGTATAAACGCGATAAACTAAGGAGTACTGAACGCATTTTTGTACGGGTTTCATTAACAGATAGTGTGGTTAATCTTGAGGAAGATTTACGCGTAGGTATATTTCACGCAGAGAGTAGCCGCGGAAGAAATCTAGTTTTTAATAATTTTATATTTCTTCCTGCTCACAGCCTCCGTGGTCCAGTGGATAGCGTATGCGACTGCTGATCGGAGGTCCCGGGTGCGATTCCCGGATCGGGCAAAAGTGTTACTGGGTTTTTCCGAATACTCAGTAGCAGCCCGGAGTCTAGTGATGTGCCCGGTAACGGCAATAGGCTCGCCTCCTATTACGTGGGACCTAAAAATTCATGGAGAAATGTGGGTGTAATATTTACACCTCTGCCTACCCTGCGGGGATACAGGCGTGAGACTCTAAATAAATAAAAATAAATATATTTCTTCAAGAATGATAGCAACCCTAGCGATAAATGGCAGCATTAAAGTGGGTGTTATTTAAAGGTGACGGAATGAAAGGCCAATAGAAACAATGGATTGATGCGCGTTATAGACCCTTACTAGTAAAGTCGCTCAAATTACTTAATTCATTAAATATACAATTATCTGCAATTGTTTACATAAGAAAAGTTTGAGGATTTTCTGAAATGACGTCCACTAGGCGGCAGCACTGAGAAACCAAAAACCCAAAAGCGCCTGTGCACTAAAAAAAAAAATTCGGGCAAGTGCGAGTCTGACTCGCGCACCGAGGGTTCCGTACGCATTTTACCTTATTTGAGGTTGATGCTAATTACGCTAGTCCTCCAATCTGAGGGTCTAGTACCAGTTTGCACTCGATCGTCACGGTGGACGATAGCCTAGATGACAGGAACAATTTCCATACATTTTCTAAATGCGCCCCCTAGCGGTCTCTATCGATCGCTTCTCTCCATAAGGGGCGCTTTAACTCTCTCTGTACGAGCGCCCTTACAAAGAGTACCTACTATCTTAAATGGAGTCTACTATGTATGTATGGGGACACCCTTAAATTTTCCACTTTTTTTTTTGTAGAGGTACATAGGAGATATGGTCAAAATTAGGTTTTTGCGAAAACTTGTAAGTACCAAAATTAACCTTAATTTTCAACTTTTTGAAATTTTTGTAATTTTTCCTTTATTTGTGCTGTAAGACCCTGCTTTTGGCCAAATTTCGTGATTCTAGTTCAACGGGAACTACCATATAGGTTTTCGACCCAAAACCTATAGGGTACTTACGGTTGACCTAGAATTGTCAATTTTGGTCAAAACCAAGGTCTTACAGCACAAGTAAAGGAAAAATTCCGAAAATTAATAAAAGTTGAAAATTAAGGTTAATTTTGGTACTTACAAGTTTTCGCAAAAATCTAATTTTGACCATATCTTTTTATCGGGTTGACCCAGGACCCTAATTTTTATACACCTAATAGAAACCACAGACCTCAGTAACTGGTATAAATTTCAATTTGCTAGGTCCACCCGTTCCTGAGAAAATCGGTGGTGACACACGGACAGACAGACAGACAGACAGACAGACAGACAGACAGACAGACAGACAGACGGACAAGAAAGTGATCTTATAAGGGTTCCTTTTTTTACCTTGTGAGGTACGGAACCCTAAAAAAAGGTCATCCGCCAACTTCCGGGGGTGCCTAAGCTAGCCTACGCCTAGCTTAGGCACCCCCGGAAGTTGGCGGATGACCTTTTTTTTTTTTAGTCGATGGCTAACAATTCCGGGCTAACTGTCGATGTCGTTTTTAACGGCGCCTGTGTGCGAAATCTGTGAAGCGCCTTTTTTGGCATCTTTTTTCGAAAATAAGTGTTATAATTAACTCATATCTCGGCGCGCGGCGCCCCTGTCACCCTGGCGCCTGTGTGCGCCGCGCACATTGCACATAGGGAAGGTTCGGCCCTGGTTCTATCCAATGATATTATAAGAAAAAGGTAGATACGTTACCTGTCTAAT
This sequence comes from Euclidia mi, assembly GCA_944739405.2. Taxonomy (NCBI): domain Eukaryota; kingdom Metazoa; phylum Arthropoda; class Insecta; order Lepidoptera; family Erebidae; genus Euclidia; species Euclidia mi. The sequence continues at coordinate 9,753,724 of OX123205.2, read as the reverse complement.
AATCAATCCGTAGAAACGGAACACTAACGCACACATCGATATCTCCATATTTTATTTTATTTTCAGTTGACAAGATGTGTCAGTTTTACTTTAGCCGGCTCGCGACGTCACACATACATATATGTCAGAATTGCCAACTGGCTTATGTTTAGCGTCCTGCTTTCGGTACGCCTATAACATATCTACTTCTTTTCACTTTGGAACATCATTGGTTCTATCCCACGGCGCGCACCACAGTTTTCTCGAACTTTTGTGTTTATCAAATTGTTAATTAAGAATATATATATAAATCGCCTGATGACGTTAAACCGTCGGTCCCGCCTATCATGAAAATCTTTGGCAGTTGTCATCCTCAAATGATGAATAGGTAGGTACTGATACTAAAAGCAAAGAGCTCGGATGAAAAGTCTCATCTATTATTCTGTCAACACCTTGTCTATCTACACTTATAATATTATAAAGAGGTAAAATTTGTATTTTTGTTTGTAATGGATAAACTCAAAAACTACTGGACCGCTTTTAAAAATTCTTTCACCATTAGAAAGCTACATTATCTGCGAGTAACGTAGTAGAAAAAATAGGAGTCCGTAAGATATTTGCGTTTTTCGGGTACGCGAAGTAGTTCCCTCAGGACGCGGGTGAAACCGCGAGAAACGGCTAGTTTTAAATATGACTAACACAGACATTGAATCAGACTTTTTGTTTAATATTATCATAAAATTATAATATTACCTAATTTCTATCATCATTAATTGTGAAAAATTAAATATGAGAGGAAATAAAATTATGTTACCAATTATCAAAATTCAAATCAAAGACGACGATACTTCGCTTTTGCTACGTAGCCGGTTTGCACAGTCGTGATGTAGACAACGTACTGCGTAGGGCCTCTACGGTAGACTATCTCCATAGTCTAAGAAATCTGATTAATTTCAATGTTTGATCTTTAATCTTAATATATAAAATCCTTGCGTTACTGACTGACTGACAGACAAGCTACAGCCTAAACTATTGGGCGTAGGAAGCTGAAATTTGGCATGTATGTTCCTTGGGGACCGTAGGGGTGCACTAAGAAGGGATTTCCCGAAATACCCACGGGATCGCTCAAAATAGATAAATTAAAAAAATGTGCAGGCGTAGCTGCTGGCGTCCTCTAGTTCTTTATAATACAGAATGTAATCCTACGGTGTTCTAAAAATGTTTGTAGTGGTGTCAGGAAAGTTAGTTATTAAATTTTAAATCTGGGTCTGCCCTGGTCCCTCTAGGACAACATTTTTGTGATGAGTACTTACTTATTCTGTGAATGGGTGATATTTATCTACCGTATGTAATCAGCACAGAAATAAATAGTATTTCTGTGGTAATCATATATTTGGGCTAGAGGACGCCAGCAGCTACGCCTGCATTTTTTTTTAATTTACCCGTTTTGGCCGATCCCGTGGGAATTTCGGGAAATCCCTTCTTAGTGCACCCCTACGGTCCCCAAGGAACATACATGCCAAATTTCAGATTCCTGCGCCCAAAAGTTCTGGCTGTAGCGTGTCTGTCAGTCAGTCAGTAACGCAAGGATTTTATATATTAAGATAATATAATTATAGTAAAATGTGTACCTATGTACTGTTATTAACTACACAATTGCATTGGGATTTATCTTGTTAAAATGTAAGATAAATAAATTAAATAAAATAAACTTTTGGATAATCGTTGGAGCAGAAATATTCTGGAGTGTCGGCCACGCACCGGATGTCGTAGCAGAGGTAGGCCTCCCGCAAGGTGGGCTGACGATCTTGTTAGAATCGCGGGCAGCGGATGGATGCGGGTGGCTCGAGATAGGTCCATATGGAGTGCCTTGAAGGAGGCCTGGATACTGAATGTCTTTCGACTGGTATGATGAAGGTCACGATAGGAATCTATTTGAATTATCTAGTTCTCATTATACAAAGTCTGCTTAGTACCTAAGTAGTATAGTAAGAAAAAGTATACGAGAATACATCGAAACTGCCTCGTTGGTCTCGCGGTATAAATGTGCGCGTGGGCCAATCCCACGGGTCGGGTTCGATTCCCGGGTCGGGCAAAGTGTTTTTGGGTTTTCCGTTAGGAAATTCTCAGTAGCAGCACGGAGTCTGGTAATGTGCCCGGTACGGCAATAGGCTCGCCCCCTATTACGTGGGACCTAAAAATTAATGGTGAAATGTGGGTGTAATATTACACCTCTGCCTACCCCTTCGGGGATACAGGCGTGAGTCTATAAAAAAAAATACATCGAAAATATTTTCAAATTTCATTCAGTTCTCCTAATTCCTAGCGCAGCTTACCGAATGTTCAACATCATGAAACCTGCTGTCCGCTTCCTAGTCTAACGAGGTTTAAGTCAACGTACGATTAACAACTTCCATCCAGACTTTCTCCCGCTATAAAAGGTCCTTTCATTTCAGCAATTTAATAACATTAAGGACCTTCGCAACCACAGTCATAACAACTCAAACGGCTGCAAACTAATTAAACAATTGCTTAATTATTAAAGCAGGCAAGCCGTTATTAGATAAATAATCCCGGGAGCGGGTCGCGTAGACCGCCTTCGGGCCTTAGGACACGGAACGTATCGTAAGCGTATGTTTTGTAAGCGTTTGGTTGCGACAACGCCTACAAGACTTAAAGTGTTTCTTATTTTATTTTATTCGGAATATTTACTGCTTTAGGTACACCACAATATTTTTACATTTAATTATACAACAAATAGCAGCGACTGCCTAGTGGAGAGACCGACAGACCGTAACGCAGAGGGTCTCAGGTTCGAATCCGCGCACCAATGACTTTTCGAAGTTATGTGCGTATTAAACTAGGAAACCTGCATTTCTGATAGTTCTTCATAATGTTCTCGAAAGACATGTGAACTAGCACTTTGCCAGTGTGGTGAACTATGTTCTTTCCCTTATAGTAGTGAGAAGAGGCCCGTATTTACTTATTTATGTATCTAAGCCAACTAAAAATCTTCACAAATATTAAACTAGTAACAATAATAATAATAATAATATGGCAACACTGGCTGTCAACGTGCATACATCAATTTTGTTCAGAAAATATTTAATAAAATATATCTAGTTCTTCACGTAAATATATATCACAAACGAGACCGCAACCGTATCCAGTATAATATTCCATAATAAGTTTATCAAAGAAATACCATAAATCCTCACTACGAAACGAAAATAAAATCTGTACAAAATGACATCCGTCAAGGCAAAATTGTCAAAACAATCACAAATAAATACAGTAAAAATGAAAAATAAAGCACAATAAGCATGTTGACTCGAGCCAGGAGCAAGACAGCACATGTAACACCTCCGGGCTCGTCGCTGAGCTCCGCCTCGCAGCCGTCGGAACCTGTGCCGACAACGCCGGCAGCTGCAGTTGCGTCGAGCTCCAGCGACAAGTATTTCTCTCCGCCGTCGACACCGTCACCTGCGCGGCGGCGTGGAAGAGGCCGGCCACCAGCGTGCTTAGGACCTCGGGGCCCACCGGCCCCAAACAGGGTCCCCGCTGCCGGTGGTAATGTGCAGCGCATGAAGTGGACGACATCAATGAACGAACATGTCATGCGCGCATATTTTGGGGCGACAGAGGGGGGCACTAACCTCACTGCGTACCGTAGTCGCATGCTGTCTATGTTTCAGGCCTTGGAACCAAGCATCAACGTCACGGCTCAACGATTATCGGATCAGGTACGAGTTATCCAGCGCAGTGGAAAGTTGAATAATACCGTACTTGATAGGATTCGCTCAGACTACTTACCTTCGAGTCATGTCAATCCCGTCCGGCCTACGCTAACGCCGACACTGAACGCACCACCAATAGGTGGCAGCGCCGTCGAGGAGGATGATGACATGGCTGATAATGTAAGTACCCAGTGCAATGAGGAGGTAAAGGACGCTTTGGAATGTGCGATTAGGGACTACCGGCACACGCCACCCACGATTAGACCTCGTCAGCCGCGGTTGCCTATGCATAGGCGAAATATAGCGCTGGTAAGTGCTCTTGACTCGTTATTATCTAATTATTTAGATAATAGTGAGGATCTCGGTGATACTCACTCAATCTTGTACTGTGCTGCCGTGGCGGCATGTCGTATAGCAGGTGTTAAGTTCCCTGAAACTGACCCTGTTATACGACAAAGATCTGCTGTACCGGCGTGGCAGTGCAGGATTGAGAGGCGTATTGCCGAGGCAAGGGCACTTATTGGCAAGCTGATCTGTTTTAGGGCGGGGAATACACGCCCCAGGGTAATGCGCTTTGTGAAACGGGCCTTTGTGGGGACTAATATTAGTCCTCAAGATTATACATCCCGTGTCACAGAGTGCATTGACTTCCTAAAACAGAAAGTCTATGCATGGGCAAACCGTATTCGTAGATTCAAAAAACGTGTGGACCGGTATCTCATTATTCGTACATTCCAGAGGGACCAGAGGTGGGTATACAGAAGCTGGGAACGACCAGACCAATGTGTGACTAATGTACAGCGGCCGGATGCGGACGCCACAGCCATGTTTTGGCGTAGCATCTGGTCGAAGCCCATTAGTCATACTGAAGGCGATTGGATGCGAGATGTCGAGCGTGCATGCGAACATATTCCCGAAATGGAATGCGTGGCCATTTCTAGCCAGGACGTTTTACAAGCAGTCCGTCCATTAGCGAATTGGAAATCTCCAGGGTTGGACGGGCTGCACAATTTCTGGCTGAAATGGCTACGTAGCTCGCATGAACGCTTGGCATCTCAATTCCAATCAGCTGTGGAATCTGGGTCGTTACCAACATTCATGACGACTGGAATTACCCACCTGCTCCATAAGACAGGCAGTACTAGCGAGCCCGGCAATTATAGACCGATAACATGTTTACCATCGGTCTATAAACTTCTTACATCTATTCTGAGAGCTAAAATAGCTAAACATGTTGAAGACTATTCAATTATGTCAGCCTCTCAGAATGGATGTAGGAAGGGGGCTCGTGGTACTAAGGAGCTCCTCCTCATTGACATGGCCATTAGCCAACAAGTTCGTCGTAACCGAAAGGATCTGGCGGCATGTTGGATAGATTATAAGAAAGCGTATGACTCCGTGCCGCATACATGGCTTTTGAGGGTGTTAGAGTTGTATAAAGTAAATACAACTCTACGCACCTTCTTAAAGTCATGTATGGGGCAATGGAATACGACTCTTTGCTATCCAGGATGCCGACGGATCCAGGAGGACGGCGAACGTATTAAAATTGAGCGGGGAATTTTTCAGGGCGACAGTCTGAGTCCCCTTTGGTTTTGCTTAGCCATGAACCCTCTCAGTACTTTACTGGAGGGTTCAAGGTTAGGCTGCAAGTTACAGAGAAGTGGTCAGGTCATATCTCAGCTGCTGTTCATGGATGACCTGAAGTTATTTGCCCACTCTGAGGCCCAATTGATAGACTTACTAAACGTAACCCAAAACTTTAGTAAATCTATCAATATGGAGTTCGGTGTGGATAAATGTGCTGTCATTCATGTGAAGCAGGGAAAGATGGTGGAATCTGAGGGGATCCAACTCTCAGATTCCATTAACCTAAGAACGCTTCTCTTAACTGATACCTATAAGTACTTGGGTATGTCACAGGCTTTATGTATCAATGAAGCCGTCATGAAACAATCGTTGCAAGAGCGTTTCTTTGGCCGCCTGAAAAAGTACTGAAAAGTCTTTTATCAGGTGGCAACAAGGTTCGTGCTTGCAACGGTTGGGTCATGCCACTTCTTGTATACTCCTTTGGCATACTCAAGTGGACTCAGTCTGAATTGGACGCCCTGGACAGAAGAGTTCGCACTCTGTTGACGGCATATCGTATGCATCATCCACGTTCATCCGTGATGAGGTTGTACATCCCGCGAAAGTGCGGGGGTCGCGGCTTTCTGAATGTCAAGACCCTACACAATCGCGAGGTGTGCAATCTCAGAGAATATTTTCTCCGGGCGAACGTGGATATGCATCGAGATGTTGTCGCGGTAGACAATGGGCTCACCCCGCTCAGGTTGGCTAAGGAGAACTGGCGCATGCCTGTAGTACTTAGTACTGATGATCGCAAGCATGTATGGCAGAGCAAGGAGCTTCATGGCAGGTTCCATCGGGCCCTGTATGGACCCGATGTAGACCTATTAGCCTCGGTGAACTGGCTACGCTTCGGTGACCTCTTTGGGGAAACCGAAGGGTTTGTTTGTGCAATTGCTGACGAAGTTATCAAGACGAATAACAACCGGAAATATATCCTGAGGGATGGCACTACTGATATTTGCCGTGCCTGTCACCAACCTGGTGAATCCCTCAGGCATATTGTTTCCGGTTGTTCAGGTCTTGCTAACGGCGAGTACTTGCACAGACATAACCAAGTAGCCAGAATTATTCACCAGCAACTTGCTCTGAAGTACAAGCTTGTAGACATCGAGGTACCGTACTACAGGTATGTAGCAGAGCCAGTTCTCGAAAATGGCCATGTCACATTGTACTGGGATCGATCTATCATCACGGACAGGACTGTTGTAGCCAACAAGCCTGATATCGTGTTGATAGATCGATCAGAGCGCCTCGCAATAATTGTTGATGTCACTATTCCTCATGACGAGAATCTCGTGAAAGCCGAAAAGGAAAAACAGATTAAATATCTAGACTTGGCTCACGAGATTGTCGACATGTGGGATGTGAACTCAGCAATTATTGTGCCGATAGTCGTGACCGTTAATGGTCTAATAGCCAAGAGCCTCGACAGTCACCTTAAGAGGCTCGCGTTGGGTGCTTGGGTCAAGGGCCTGATGCAGAAGGCAGTACTTCTGGACACGGCACGTATTGTGAGGAAGTTCCTGTCTCTGGAGCCCTAACCACCGGCAGCTTGGACCCTGTGCCCGATGCTGGTGGGACCCCACGGTAATTTTATATTTTTAAATGTGTTTATTTTCGTAAATAATATATTTAAAAATGTAATTTTAATTAGAAAAATAATAAATAAAGGAGATAATAATAATAATACCCTCTGGGGCAGCCGTTATCTCATCATGAGACTAACGCAATCTCAGAGGGCAGAGTAACAGCTTTCAAACATCACCTTCATCGTGTAATATAAACAAAAAATGTATTACAAGATGAAAAGAAAGCTTACAACCGCAGGGCAGCTTTGTGGCGAGCTGAATGTGTGTGGCGACACTGCGGTCCCGAATGCTTCAGAGGGTCGGTCAGGGCCTCGTCTCCGGCTTGCCTTTATTGGCTGGCCGGAGTGGATTTCCAAGAGTGCCCGCAGGACTCTCAACCCTGGCTTGCCTTGGTCGGCCGGTCAGAGGGAAGCCGCAAGAGCTATTAGCTCGGGGGTGGAAGTGTCATTCTCAAGGGCGTAACTACGGGGAAACCCGCTCCGGGCCTCCGTTGTCACGAGGCCCGCGATGGCGAAACCGGTGCCGCACCGCTCGACACCCCTAGCCACTCGCACCGGTGTTGCCCTCTGGCTGCCTTTATGGCAGAGTTTGTTTGCTTTGGGCGGCTGTTTAGAGAGGGCCCATCTAGTGAGTTGGCGAGTCACCACCTGCCACGCGGACAGATGCTATAGGAGTATCACTGGCAGGTGCCGTTTTTTATCCATAGTATCATTATTACCAGTCCACTTAACACCCATCCCCATAAACCAGTAAATTAGACTCCACATCATTGCAATAGTCCTACATTTGCTGCGGCTAGTCCATAGCCGTACTCAGTAGTGCAGTTGTGGAGGCTCCGCGGCATGTGTCCCATCCCATTTTAGATTAAAGTTCTCTACGGGCCTCTGCACGTTGGATCCATATCCCCGTGTAAGCCTCCCAAAGGACCGGTTATTCTTCTAACACCGTGTTAGAAGAATAGCCGTGAAAAAGAGACACATAATAATAATAATATTCTACCACATACACACATCACCATCTAGTCCCAAGCTAAGCAGAGCTTGTATTATGGATACTAGATAATGGATAAACATACATATATATACTTTTTTTTTGTAAATACATACATATTAGGTATACATAGAAACACCCAGACCAAGACAAACATTCGTGTTCATGCACACAAATGTTTGACTTCAGCGGGAATCGAATCATGGTACGGTAATCAACGGTATCCCATACTGGTTCCACACTACGTTACGAGGCAGCTAATCTTACGACCCGTGTGCGAAGGGCCTAACCGCTCTAATATTATAAGAGAAAAGTTTTATATAGCAAAGTTTGTAGTCGTTACGAGAATAGCGATCTACTGAACACTGAATATTTAACGAGTTGTAGCGACGATCGCTTAAATGTCTTGATGTCATTGTGATTCGTGTAAAGTAGCGGTTCGCTTAGTTGGATGGTGATTTTTCTGTAACCTAAGTTACATATTTACACTTATTAACATAGGTGCATAGGGTTTCCACCAAGAACTTAGGGTCCCAAGCCAACCTCACCTGCAAGTGGTGCACCTGCCGATCAACGGACGAGGCGACGGCAAACAAAATATCCCGATAAGCGGCAATACGCTCGCCACCTACGTGGCATCAAATCACTGGCGAAAGGTGGGCGTTTAATATGCCTCTGCCTACTCCTTCGGGGAAACAGGCGTGAGTCTATGTATGTATGTTTGTACTTATTAACATCAAAGGTATGAAAGGTAGGTAGGTACCTAATATTGACATCCAGATCGAGATGGTACGGCTATGAGAAGAATCTGGAAAAAACTCAAACCCTTTTTTCGCAAACTCGGAATGCAGCTGAAATATTGTAGATAAAAAGATATTGTACCTAGATAAAATTATGATATGATTTTATCTATATACATTTACAATATACCTACATACTTAGATAGCCGTATTCGTATGTAATGTGTTTGGACTACCTATTTTGTCTACTCAGCCAAACACAGCACACTTAAAATTTACCGTTTAATTTCTGTAATGTCTTTACATAATAGGTAAGGTATATATTTGTCATAAAGCGATCGAATTATAGGCCTTTTTAGTTTTTATCTCGCTTCTGCCTCTATAAATGTTTTCAATCTCAAACGCAAATCCTATCTATACCTACATATTACAAAATGAACTTGTATTTTTTTCCTATTTGTCTGTACGAAAATAGCGGCGATAGCCCAGTGGTGTACGTAACGGACTGCCGAGACATTGGTCTCGGGTTCGATCCCTAGGTACCTAGGTACCCCGGGCACACACCTCTGACTTTTCGAAGTTATGTGTTTAAATGTTAATTATCGCTCGCTTCACAATGTGCCCGGTAGATGGCAATAGGCTCGCCCCCTATTACATTGGAACCGAAACATAACTGGCGAAGTGTGGATGTGTAATACACCTCTGCCCACCCCTTGGGGATAAAAGGCGTGAAGTTATGTTAATGTTTTTTTTTTGTCTGTACGAAGGCGATAAACACAAAAACTACTGAACGGGTTTTTGTTCCGTTTATTTCAATAGATAGTATGAATCCTGAGGAACTCATAATAGTGAATAATTCACCTAATTTTATAGGTAGGTACCTAGTTTAAATGCAGTGCTTCACCGGTTAATTTTTGAACCCTCATAAAAAAATGTTAATAAGTAAGTATAACCATTAGTAGGTTACCTAGGTATATGTTTATGACGGTTCAACCCAAGTGTTAACTACACGCTCTAGGTTACTCTACAAACACCTAACTTCACAATAACAAAACAATATCTTGTTAAAATACAATTTCCCTTTGAGTAGCGGCAGTCAGTGTGCAAAAAAAGCTTATATTATAATTTTATTCTGTTATATTTCTCAGTGGTACACACCAACTAACAAGCAGAAAATTATTTTTGTTAGATGTGTAATAAAAAGTGTAAAAAAACTAAACGTCCTAGCATGAGCATGTTTCTGCTTTTGCTGAAGCACCAAAAACTAAACAAACCTCGTTTAGATTTTCCTTTACAAAAATCAAAGTGGCCGGTGTAAATAACTGACTTCAATATAGTAATACCAAGGAGAGTAATACAGTTTCTACAATAGAGTAAACTTTTTAAAAGCAGATTATAATATAAAATTGTAATTATTTTTAGCAAATGTAAAGAACTGCACATCGTACTCTGCTAAGTTAAGCCAAGTTTAACATTCGCTTGACTGACTGACATATGACAGCAATATCAAAACGTAAAAATAACAACAATAGGACATGTGTGATACATTGTGCATTTCCGATAAAATACATTCTATTTCTTAGATTAATACGCATTTGTTACTTAGTATTTCAAAAATGTCACTCAACCCACTCAATGGTAAGAAATCATTGTGCATACTTATTAATTTTAATGTTACTGTATGGGACATAACCTAAAAGTTGTTCTAATTTACAAATATGATTTAGTTGGTATTTATATCAGCAAGGTTTGTGTCCATGTCTTAAAGGTAACATGCAATTGTTATATTACCATCCCTATAAAACAGAAAACAGTATACATTCCGAAGGAATTACATAGGCACCTTGCACCTGCCCTTCTGAATGAAATGTGCATTTTGGCATATATAAATATTTATTACTGTAAAACGAGATCTTCATGACTCATGTACATACGAATAAAGTAAGTTAAGTCTTACAGCTTGTAACATACTTTGAAAAAATTTAAATTGAAAAGTTGAAAACACTTCAATACCTACACTATTGTGTATTGAGGTATTTTAATAATTTGCAGCTTACATATTTTGTAAAATAAAGATTTGCCAAAGCTCACAACATTAGGCAGTAGACATAATATTTTGTCATAAAAATAAGGATAGTTTTTCAACATTATTGTTGCCAATGATAAAACATAAATATTTTCAATTTTCCAGAGCTAAAACGTCGCTTAGAAGATGAAAAGACGCCATTACCAAAGCGGTTGTGCCTTGCTAAAAACATGGTGCAATCCCATCACTTTCCCACCGCTCCAAAAGAGAGGATAGTGGCAGAATGGCTGCATACACTGAATGAGAAGAATAACTTGAAACATGAAGAGTTGCGAGGACTGCTTGACTGGTTGTCTATTGTTGATGATCTTACTACAGAGCTGAAGAGTAAATTGATACAGGTAACTTTTTAATAAATATCAATAAAAAAGGGATGTTCAGTTGTTCACACTGTAAATACTAGACATAAGCATTATCTTGTAATGCATAGCACCCACCTCCACATAATTACTAACTATTTTATGGGCAATGTATAAGCTTCTATAACAAGTTCTCTCTTTATATAAAAATTCAACTATAAATAAACTTAAAATTATTGTCAAAACTAAACTGTGCTTAAAAGCATATTATAAAATTTCTGATTATATAGACAATAAAAATGCTTGGGATTGAGCTGTTCTAATTCAACACAGAAATATAAAACCTGTATAAACTGATAAATTTTAATTGACATTTTGAAACTCTTAAAAAAAGTTTACACAATATAAAGATTGATTTCATTTTCATATTTCCATCATCATCATCTCAGGCTCTGTCAGTCCACTGTTAGAAATAGAAATAGGCCTCCCTCTAGGTTCTCCACACAGGCTGATCTTGAGCGGCCCGCTTCCAACCACTTCCTGCTATTTTAACCAGATTGTTGGTCCACCTAGTGCGAAGCATGCCCCTGTTGGGTCATCCTGGATTTCTATTTTACCAGTATTCTATTCCTTTGGAGTATTCTATCAGATAGATAGATTACACTTTAAAGCACTTCAAATTAAAATTTTACAGTACAATTTGCTTTAAACTACAAGTAATGCACAATCGGCGAATGCAATGCACAATTAGCAGTATTCTATTCTATTCCCTACTTCTGTGACATTGGTAGCATAATTAAAAAACATTGACAGTTAATCTATTTTGTCCCTGAATAATATGTTATTATCAGCCTTGCTTTTAATCTACCCCACTGCTGGCCAAAGATATATTCTCATTATGAGAAGGGTTAGGCTGTAGACCACTATACTGGCTGATCAAGCATATGTTGGCAGACTTCAGAAATTTTTAATCATAATTCTATTAGCCTCTTACTTACTATATAGGCCATTTCATACCACAAACAGGCAGATGAAAGAACTGATATGAGAGTGCTTGATTGCCTATCAATTACTCTCACACCATTTAATCTACTAAACAATATGTTTAGTGTAGTTATAAATGTAGATTAAGAAGCCAGCAACAGTAATTTTCTTAGATTTTCCCAATTCCTCACTAGAAAATTTAGAGAGTTACAGTGTAAGAAGCTCGGCATTAAATTGCACAACTAAAATCTCAAGAAATGGATTTTGGTAAAGATACATTTATTATTCAGAAAAATTCAAACTACATTGTAAATTGTTTTGAGTCCCACAAGGGGGTGTCCTTGGACCAGTATTCTTCATATTGTAAATGTGGTGTTTTGACATTATAATTATGAGGTTTTAACAAAATATCAGAAAGAGCAACTGCCATCTGACCTCAGCAATCCAAAGACACATATTTAATTATTTGAATGAATTGATGTTATTAGTAATATTGTATTATTACTTATTATAGAAAAGGAAAAGTTAATAGTAGTCAAATTTAGTATTTTATATTTTTGTATTTAATAATCCTGTGCAAGGCAGCGATAGCCAAATGGAGATACCAACAGACTGCCATGCAGAGGGTATCGGGTTCGAATCCACGGCGCGCACCAATGACTTTTCGGAGTTAAGTGCGTATTGAATTGTTAATTATCGCTTGTCCCGTGCCAGCACGTTAAGCCGTCGGTCCCGGTTGTCTTGAAGATCTTTGACAATCGTTACAGGGCGTCAGTACCTTCTAACATAAACTGACACTAGTCTAAACCATGAAATATCGCTATCCCTTCGGGTTGCGGAGGTCGGACAGGCAGTCGCTCCGTGGAAAAGCTAATATTCAGCCAAATCCGGTTAGACTAGTAAGCGGACCCCAGATTGAAACTGGGATAACGCTAGGAGGATGATGATATAATAATCCTGTGCATAGGTATACACTATAACCCTTATATTGCTCATTTCAGATTGTATCACAATACCTACAAAGAAATCCACTACAGACCGAAGACATAAAATATGTCCTAGCATTCCTAGAAAACAGCAAGATTTCTGCACAACTTAGCCTTCAAATCGACGATTACCTAACCATAACAATTACTATTCTACAATTCTTACGTAACACCGAAAACACTACACATTTAAGTCAGAGAATACTGAACAACCTCTTAAAATACTACAGAGAATCGAAAAAGAAACTCGATTTTATAATAAAACTGTTGAACGGTGAAAATATTGAGACTATTTTCAGTTTCTTAGATACAGAATGCAGAAACGCAGCTATAGAGGTCTGCCAAAACATACTCTTCCCAATGAACAAGAAAACCTACTTCATCACTTTCTTACAAACACTAATACGTAAAGACAATATTGAAGAATTGATTGCTGAAAAAGGTGATAATATACAATCAGTAATCAAAATCATGAACACATTTTTCGAATTCCCCAAAAACCGTACTGAAACTGATACGAAATTCCTTCATCACTTCATTGATGTTTTCGTCAGCTCTTTCCAGAAAGAGAACCAAGTAGTATTCGCGTTTTATATAATGGTAGCCAATGTGTTGCGTATGGAACAGAGTTTCATAACCCCTGCGATGAATTTGCCGCCAATATTAGACGAAAATGACAGCAAATCAAAAAGGAGTCTTTTCTTAAACCTTTTAGAAGTGTTGTTGACTAATGAAATCGACGTAAATGTCCGTCTAACAGACACTTTTGGTGAAAAAGTATCAAAAGTGGAAATCAAAAAGAATTTCACGGCGTTCCTTCAAGCTGTTATGATGGGACAACTGAAACTGGAAGGCAAATTGGACAAGACGACGTTGTTGATAATAAAAACAGCATTAAAACTGGATCCAGTTTTAATCGATCAGAAAAAGACGAAAATATTACCAGCTGTAATGACAGCTAAGAAAAGTACTGCAAATATAATTGAAGTATATACAGACATGATGAATTGTTTGCTAGAAACGTTATTTAAGTTAAGCAGAGGGACTCTTTTTATTAACGAAATCCTACCATTTGTAAAAGATAATTTGGAGGCTGGCAACACTGAACAGTTTGAGCTTATACAGAAAGTGAAAGAAGCAAAAGAGAATGGAGTAGAATATGATAAAATGGAGTCGAAAATAATAACAGGATCAGATATATTTCCTCAAGAATGTGTTTTATTGTATGGTAAATTTACATCAGAGCTAATGTTTAGACAAAATAAAGAGCTGTTAGAGTCCTTGCAGAAAGATATGGATTTACACTGTCTAATGATGCTCGAAGAAGGATTTGTTAGTAAGTACTTTTCATACTATTTCATTTGAGACGTAAACAGTTTGCAGTTATGCCATTGCATAGCGACTTTATAGTGTCTGAATTTCAATGACTTCGCGATTCTAAATCGTTACAAAAATCTCTGATACTGTCTAACAATTTACTCTTTATAACTACATTAACATATTCTTTACATTCCAGGTCCCTCTATAATAGTTTTGACAGAAGTACTGTCGGCCATCTTGTCGTCATTCCTGCACTTCAACAAAATGGCGGATCACACCGTACCCCTGAATGTTGCTGAGGATTTCTGGAACGCGTACAAAAAGTTTGAAGAAGAGTGTTTGAATAAATTTGGACAGTGTGTTTTGAAGCTCAACTATGTAAGTATAATTATTGTAAAATATGTATAAGTTTTGAAACCATTTGCCACCACCGATAGCCTAGTGGAGATACTCATTACTTTTATTGCACACCTTGTTACATAGATGTTATAAAATAGGTACCATCAGACTGCCATGCAGAGGGTATCGGGTTCGAATCCACCGCACGCACCTATGACTTTGGTGTATTGAATTGTAAATTATATTATCGCTTGCCAAGTGCCTCGGAGACGTTCCCGCCTGTCATGAAGATCATTGACTAAACTGTAAACCATTGATTTTGGCAGTCGTTCTGTGGGAAAGCTAATATGCAGTCAAATATGATAAGACTAGAAAGCGGACCCCGGGTTCTAACCGGGATGACCATGACGCTAGGAAGATGATGATGATGTGTAAGGATTTTATATCCTTCAGTCATAAATCCTCTAATCAGTCTAAGCCAACCATGGCGATTTCAAAATATCAGTGTTAGGGTTGTTAGCCTTTGTTTAAGGATTTTACTGCTTGCTAGTACAAATACAAGAGATTGCATGGTTGTGTTGTATGATTTTTGCCCTCAATTTTATAACCAAGTCGAAAAATCTTTAAATTAAGTTCTCTATTTCTCCAACATTTCGACCACCTTATCTCGACCACCAGTCAGTTAAAACACTGTAATATTGTGGGCTATCTACTTAATCTCACTTATGTACTACCTCAACATTCCAAGTGCCAGAAACTATCTGTTTATACAGGACTGAAATTTGGCATGTATGTTGCTTGGGGATCGTAGGAGTGCACTAAGTAGCGGATTCCCTAAATTCAAAGGGGATCGAGCAGTATCATCATCATCAGCCTTCAACAGTCCACTGCTGGACTAGGCCTCTCCTTTGAAAGGAGGAATTGGCCTACTATACTACGCTGGCCGAACGGGTTGGTATAGGGTTTGTATCAAGTTTTCCTTCTCTTACAGTGTTGTTCTCTGCATAATATGCTCCCTCTGTCGGCTCTTACGACACCCATGGGAAGATATGGGGTGGTGACATTTTGTATTCTTAATCCGTCACCACACGGACGAGCCTATTATACATATTTCTAAAACGTGCAGGTACAGTAACTTAGTAATATATTAAATTTTAAATTATTCGCATAATTAACATTATATTCCAGAACCCACCACTAATCATTTCATTCCTGAAACTCTGCCAAAGTTTCGCGCAACTCAAACTGCTGAACATAAAATACAGCAATGTGAAGCTGGAAATTACACATACAACCGATACATTGGAGCTTTTCGACCTGAGTTATGTACTGCCGTGCTTAGATAAACAGCAATGGATCGAGTTAGCTGGCAAAATCAAAGATGACGAAGCTGTTGTTTTGTTGGTAAGTTTTATAATGATTTTAACTTCCTTTTTTTTTAATACTACTCCCACACTAGGACTAAATCCTGTGTCGCGGGGGACTGTACAAACATATAACTAACGGACACAATGAACACCCAGACTCGAAACAACAATTTATGATTCACACAAAGTGTTGTCTCGTGTGGGAATCGAACCCACAACACTCGGCGCAGTGTCTAGCAGCGAGGCGGCCGCCTAAACCACTACGCCAACCGTGCAGTCGAATATATTGATACACTGTTTGGTTGAAAGTCTGCAGGCCACGGTTTAAGGCTCACTCTTCCATGGCTTAATGCCATATAAGAGTGACAGAGAATCATTTTCAGCCTTTTGTGGTCTTCTCTTGGACATAAGGTTCTGCTCATTAGGATGTAAACATGTCAAATATAAAATGTTAAATAGCCTCACTAATTAAACAGGATTTCACAGAAAAGCATGCTTCATTTATTTTATATTTGCACAGATCTTTATCACAAGTAATGGCCCAAATGTTCATAAAAATGGTTCATATTGGTCTGCCAATTAAAAAAAATAGAAGTACGATTACCTGAAAATGGTTTTGTTTAAATCTGCCTTAAAGGATGCAAGAGATTTTATCTTGAAGATGGTACTTCGGGTATCTTTCAATCATATCAGGTATTAAAGAAATAACACATAACATTTGATGAATTCCAGGATAACCTACTATTAGCAAAATCAATGATGAACCAACTTTTCGCAATACGGGGCAATAAGGAATATCCAAATCAGACAATAACTTCGACTAAAGCACATCTCATAAAGCAAATTAATGAAAACCCTTCATTACTACAAAACAACTATTTCTGCAAAGTACTGTTCGCAGACTTGGACCAATCTCACGCCAAACAGCTGGCCAAATCTTTGTTCAAACTTCATTTGGCCAATCCAGAATTGGACATACTAAAAATTGACGCTGTAACCAAAAATAGATTGCTATTAAATAATTTAGTATTAGAAACTGCTAAAAATATAACCAAATGTTTCGAAAACAAAGATCCGCTAAGCAAAGTGCTTAATAAATCTGATTTTAACATGGCGGCTTTCGCTAAAGAAATAGATCTTATTGATTATTTCAGTAATATTACTATAAAACAAGAATCACAAGATGAAATTAAAAACTACGTGAATGTGTTTAAACAACTTCAGATCTACTATTTAGGAGAAAACTACCAATTGGTAGCTATATTTTTAATGTTGGCAATAAAGAAAACTTGTAATGCGAAGAAAATAAAACGTAACATCGACAACGTACTGCAGAGTATCTATGAGTTAAGCTTACAACAGCCAGACTTATATAGGATATTCCCTGTGGAAAATATTTTCACTTTCCAAGACAACATATTACTGGATTTACTAACATTAAAATTGAAGAATTCGAACAATATGCTTGTAATTAAAAATGCATTGGAATTGGCTGTGAAAAAAGTTCGAGTTAACAGTCAATTAGTCAAAACTATAGTCGAAAACCTTTTGAAGAATAATAAAAAGAAAATATCTGACATAGAATCGTTTAATGACCCAGTATTTCAAATCACTTGCCTTATTCTACCACTAATAGTAAAGCAAAAGAAAGCTATTACTGCAAGTGCTTTTAGATCAATTTTAGCAGATCTGCAAGAAAAGCTACATAAGGCTTTGCTAGCATCTTTTAAAAATATTGATTTTGCGAATAGTAATATTTCTTTGAACATTGCTGACAACACTGAGGATAGTATGGTAGAAACTGAAGTCAGTATGGCAACATTTAACGCTATGGCGGCGTATTCGTTAACCCTGTCGAAGTACTGCGAAACGACGGATGCGGAAGAACTAAAAAATCTGGATTATCTATGGTCCGGTTTGGAATTCTTTGTGCAGAATGCTGTAAGTACTATTTAATTCAATTCTTTTAGAAACAATCCATTTAACTGTATTCTAATTATTATAATGGTATTTGAGGTTGTGACCTGATGCTAAGGAGCATAGATATCTGAATGACATTAATTGGGTTTTGGGTTATAGCTTTAAGCTTATACACTGTCGTCACTCGCCAATATAATAATATAGTGAACCAATCAATTCCGTTGCCTAGCAATTCTATGAAGCAGTGCCGTGTAGATAAATGTACAATATGTGCTTTTTAAATGTGCCTATTTACGGCATAAGAACATGGCAAGGAACAGACGGAGTCCTGACAAAAACTATGCATCACACAAAGTGTAACCTTGTGTGGCAATGAGGGTCTTCTGAAATGACGCTCACTATGCGGCAGCACTGGGCTGTCAAAGCCCCTATATTTTTGTACGTCGGTGTTAGTTTGTATTATGTGTGTCTACGCGTCTGTACATATCTGACGTCAGTTTGGACCTGTTGCATACCTAGTGCCGTCTGGTGGTAGAAGAAATTTCAAACACCCTCATTGAACCTACTACTGACAGTTACACAGTGAACATACTTACATCACACGTCGTAAAAAAAAATATTTATAATAAAAGACAATTCCCATACTATTACTAGGATAAACTCCTGTGTCGCGGGGGACTTAGCAAACATATAACAAACGGACACAATGAACACCCAGACTCGAAACAATTTATGAATCACATGTCGTGAGTGTTGTCGCGTGCGGGGATCAAACCCACAACACTCGCCGCAGTGTCAAATGGGCAGGCGGCCGCTTAAACCACTACGCCAACTGTGCAATCGTCTCTTCAAATGGTTTTCTTATAATTTCAGATAAAATCAATAGAAAACGCCGACTCAAAATCCAGTCAAATCGAATCATCGACGCAGTTACTAAACGTCATGCTCAGACATATAAAAAAATTAGAAACCCACAGTATATTCCAAGAAAAAGACAAGTTATTCCTTCAAATATATCGCAGTTTGAAAGCAAGGTTAATACATGAACAAAGAAAGAAAATATTGACTAGTGCGTCTTTGGAAGAATTGGGTGTAACCTTGAAATTTGTATGTGAATTGGCGTCGGTAGAAAGCTATGGGAATCATTTTGTTGGAGATCTAGCGAACTTGGTCGTTTTGAGGGTAAGTTGATTTTTGGATATACATAAAAATGCAAAAACTATAAAGGCATGCCTTCTCAGCATTGTTGGCAAACTGTATGCGAAGGTACTGATTGAAAGAGTTATGAAAGTAACCGACAAGAAAATATGGGATGTACAAGCGGGATTCCGAAAGGGTATGGGGTGTACGGATCAAGTCTTTTCCTTGCGATGCATAGCCGAGAAATTTTTGGCCAAAGGTCGAAAGGTCTACTGCGCATTCGTGGATTTGGAAAAGGCTTACGATAAAGTGGTGAGGAATTAAATGTGGTCGGTACTGTCGATGTATGGGGTGAACAGCAGCCTCATTCGAGCTCTGAAATCCCTTTATGAGGATTCTAGAGCTTGTGTAAGGATAAACGGGGCATACACTGATTGGTTTGCCATCAACACAGGTGTTAGACAAGGATGTGTAGCGTCGCCGTGGCTGTTCAACCTCTTCATAGACAGTTGTTTGCAAGATTTGAAACATAATTATTGTGGATTAAGGATGAATGAGTTACTTGTCAAATGCCTCCTTTATGCTGATGATCAGGTTATACTTGCGTCTTCAGCGGAGGAGTTGCAGGAGATGGTAACAATTATGCATGGTGCGTTAGAGAGGAAAGGAATGAAAGTGAATGTAATTAAAACGAAAGTTATGGTTTTTGAAAAGGAGGAATGCGTTACGGCTTGTAATGTTATGATCGATGGACAGCGAGTGGAACAAGTTAATGAGTTTGTATATTTAGATACGCTGTTTTCAAGAGATGGTAATAATGGAGAAGATATTGAAAGAAGAGTTAATGCAGGTAATCATCGATATATATGTACTAAAGTACTATATGTCAATGATTTGAACAAAATATTTATAGGGAATGCTCCGTCTATCGTTAGAGTATATGTCACTGCAGGTAATAGAGTGAATGGAGTTCTGAAGGCGTTTATGAATAGCCAAAACGTGTCCAAAAAGGCACGTTTGGCTGTGCATAAAGGGGTGTTAGTACCTACTCTTATGTATGGTAGTGATAGTTGGGTATGGCAGAAGAGTCATGAAAGTAGAATAAATGCTGTAGAAATGAGAGCACTGAGTATATGTGTGGTGTTTCTTTGACTGACAGGGTAAAGAATTGTGTGATAAGAGAGTTAAACCGAAAAAGTTAATATGCTGTCAAAGCAGGTGCCGTGTATAAACCCATTTGCTTATTTCGACTTTCGTTGACAGTCTCTATAGTTTTAAAATTTCTTAAAAATAAAATACCTATGTAACTAATGTTGGATAATAATAATAACGCTAGGATACCATGTATAAATTATTGTTTCTAATCATAATTTCAGAAACCATCACAAATACTAAAAGACGGCGTCGCAGAAATAACATCTAGAAAAGTATTCAAACACCTTTGGTGTCAATGTCTGAAAGCGAACGTCGTAGGAGCCAAATGTGTTGCCATGTCAAAACTAATGCATCGCACTTGTAAGAATTTGAGGAATTGGATACGGCAACACTATGACATTGAAGACGGTGTTGCCAGACCGAACGGGGACATTTCTACCGAAGATGATGGAGTGACGAAAATAGTTAAAGTTGATGACGTTATTTGTGAAATAATACGATTGGATTTGGATTCTTTGAGTGAAATACTTTTAGCAGCGAAAAAGGTAAGTGAATTCTCTGAATCTAAATCTAACATACTGGCCAGTTGGGGACTAAAATTAAGAACCACTATGGCCTATAGAGTTCTAAAGAAAATGTTTTATTCTGTATACCTATATATTATATAAATAAAAATCCCCTGACACGAAGTTTGTGCTTTGAGGTGGTTCTCGTTCAAAATGCGCGACCGATTTTTATGATCCTTTTTGTGCATATTTTGTATGTACGAGGGTTCTAATGTCATACTGCTAACAAATAAGAGTGTCGAAACTGAAAAATTCCTGATATTTTTAATAGCAATAGCAAGCAAATATTTTTAATTTATACGTCAGAGCAACGCTTTCCGAGGCTAGTGAATTATTTATTTTTATAACAGTAGGAAAAATTATTAAGCCTCCACTCAGTTGAATGATATCGATACAAAATAAATAATTTAGAAGTATAAAAAAAAATTTGGTTAGTTGTATTCTTCTGGTAATGTAATGCTTTTTTATAGGAACACAGATTTTGTCTTTAAAACTTTAAAATTAACCCAGATATTTTATATAATTTCAGGTATCTCTAGACTACAAATTCGTAGATAGCATATTTGAGTTGCAACATCTAATACATTTCATGCTGAACAACAAGCACGGTGTATCTTGCGATATATCTTGGGATTCGTTCTTTGTGTTGTTCGAGGGGTGTGTAGCGGTGCTCAACAGTCTTATTGTCGCTAGGGAGGAGGTTTTGGAAGACAGGTATGGGATATTTATTTCATTCAGCATGTTATTATCTAATCTAATATATTTATTAATGTAACAAAATAACATAATTATATACAACTAGCCGTTTCACGCGGTTTCACCCGCGTCATGAGGGAAAAAAAGAAGAAAAATACTTCGCGTACCCGAAAAAACCCAAATATCTTACGGACCCCTATTTTTTCTAAAATAAAATATAGCCTATGTTATTCGCAGATAATGTAGCTTTCTAATGGTGAAAGAATTTTTAAAATCGGTCCAGTAGTTTTTGAGTTTATCCATTACAAACAAACAAACAAAAATACAATTTTTTCCTTTTTATAATATTAGTGTAGACAGAATAAAACTACTTAAGCAACTAAACTATCCTAAACTAAACTAATAAAACTAAATAAATAATAATAACAAAATAGACGAGGAAAAACAAAAAACCCAAACTACTCGGCGTCAAAAAATTCCTCCGCTACGCTGTCTGGTAGCGAGCTCAGAAGGCTGGCAGCATTGCCACGTTGTATGGCAATGCTTATTATCTCTGCAAAATATAAACCAGCCCTCTGGTCACAGGAAGCGTCGATCAGCCTTTTGGCGATATCTTTGTACAGAGCCCCCATGGCCCCAGCGATTCGACCCCAAACGGCTCAAAAACGTAATTACCAGATAGGTTTCCGTATTTGCGCCGTTTGAGAGTCTCCGCTGATGCACCAGCAGCGCCAGCCGATCCAGCAAAGAAAAACTAAATAAATAAAAGATTCTGATATCTTATCTAATATACCTAATCATATTAAGCTGAAGAGTACTGAAGCTGAAGAATCTCAGGAACTACTGGTCCGATTTGAAAAAATCTTTCAGTCTTAGATAGCCCATTTATCGAGGAAGGTTATAAGCTATATAGTCTATAACCTTCCTGCGATTGGCGCGTTCAAACAAACAAACAAATCATGCTATGAGCCACAGGACTGGAGCAGTAGCCTTAAAACGCGGGTGTAACCGCGGGCTCATCTATAACTAATATTATTTCTAAAAAAATTGTCAAATGGGCGTTAAACGTAGCCCATAATATTGTGTCTTGACTTGCCGTTAATAATAGACCGGCAAAGTTAAGCACCGCTTGCATAGGTCACCACTTGGATGGGTGATGGCAAGACCATCGGTCCCGGTTCTTGTATCATAATTACACAAGAACTAGTCGACGCCAGCGGCTTCGCACGCACATATTTTCGAATTTCCCGTTTTGCCCGATCCCGTGGGAATTTCGGGAAATCCCGACTTAGTGCACCCCTACGGTCCCCAAGGCAATTACGTGCTAAATTTCAGCTTCTTGCTCCGAGTAGTTTCGGCTGTAGCTTGTCTGTCAGTCAGTCAGTAACGCAAGGATTTTATATATACAGATGGTAAGGCTATGTCGGAGGCCTTCGGGCGGTCTAATAACTCGGACACGAGCCACACGCTAGCACAAAACACAAAAATGTTCAAAAGTATCAGAAGTTTTTTTTTATAGACTCACGCCTGTATCCCCGAAGGGTAAGCAGAGGTGTAATATTACACCCACATTTCGCCATGAATTTTTAGGTCCCACGTAATAGGGGGCGAGCCTATTGTCGTACAGGGCACATTACCAGACTCCGTGCCGCTACTGAGAATTTCCTAACGGAAAAACCCAATAACACTTTGCCCGACCTGCTAATCGAACCCGAGACTTCCCAGTCCCACGCGCACATTCATGCCGCGAGACCAACGAAGCGGTCATTTCAGTATCAGAAGATATGAAAACGCTAACGAGTTTCGAAACTGCAGTGGCGATAACCGGACGACGCATCAGGGGTAGGCAAGGCAAAGTGGACCAACGATGTATAGATCGGGAGAACCGGTTGTATGCGGGCGGCTCAAGTTGGTCTGTGCAGAGAGTCTCAGAGAGGCCTATGTTCAGCAGTGGACATCTCTAGGCTGAAATGATGAAAGAAAAGTTATCGTTTTTTTATTGCTTTTTATAACATATTTATGTTCTGTCCCCAGATGGCCGTGCTACATGCAGTGTTACCGCGCGCTGGTGACGTCTCTATGCGAACGAGCCACCTCACACACGGTGCTAGAGAAACACGTTGAAGAGAAACTGGCTGAGGTCGCGCATACTATTGAGAAGTGAGTCATGTGCATATTTTTCTCTTCCTGTCTTTATGGGGGCAGGTAATATGGCAAAGGGGAGAAAATGACTAGGTGAAGCCCAAGGACGTCGCCAAGGGGATTGTTAGACAATAGGGTTGTTTCCAACTAGTCAAATCAAGCACTTTTAATGAAATGTCAAAACGACCTTTGCCAAGGGTTTTGTATGAAATATGACGTAGTGACGTCATAGTGTTTTGCTGTCAAGTAGAGTACTTATTATCAATAAATTGACGATAAAAAATGTTAAATAAAGTTTTAACATTAATTGATGAATGAAACTAATATTATTTTGACATGTTTCATTCGATAAAAATACTTGTATAACTTATTTCACTTGCAGGAAACTTCCCTATACATACTTTTCTCTTTCTCCATATCAACTTCAACCCCCACTCCCCTCCCCTGGAGCATCGGCTGCCGACGACCCTGGTGAACCCAAACGGACCCCAGTAACGGTTCACCAGGTTACGCAAATCCCATTTTCTCTGTTGTTTGAGAGAAGGGAAATAACTTTGCCCCTTTGGGCAACTTTTAGCCACTTACAAACAAGGGGGGTACTCATAATAGAAAAGTTTGCAGCAGCTTACTCCATAAATGCCTTGAAACAATCCCCTTAGTTATTTTACGCCTATGTTACACATAATTATTATCCAAGAAAATTCTATACTTATTCTTTTTTTTGTTGACTACGGTGGAAACTCTCCTTATGAGCCATCTCAACTCGACGCCAATCCGGCCAGAGTGTGATCGACCGGGCTTGGGACTGGCGGAGGAAGTGTGTGGAGGCTCTCCCCCCTAAGGCGTTCGGGGCATACCCACTAAAACCACCGAGGTGTACCTACGGGTACCAAGTAGTAACGGGGTCACGCTATTCGCGGATAGCATACCTTTCCGTGACCACGCCCGGGATTGGCCCGCCGTTGGTATTAGCAGGCCCCGTCTTGTTATGACTTGGCAGCCTCAGGGCTCGCCGTCCGCAGGCACTAAAACCCAGCGGCCGCAGAGGATAGGGACGGCAACCTCACAACACTGCATCTCCTCTTCCTCTGCGGCCCCACCGCAACGCATCTCACGGTGCGCCTCCATTTGGTCGCGGGAGATAGGGCGCGCGGCAACGCAACACTGACACGCCTCTCCTCCCGCGACCGCGCCCGACACAGAGGGACAGGCAGAACTGTCCCCCTCACCCACACCCTTGGACGCATCCTACGCAGGCTTCACCCAAGCTCACATGGAGCGTCGGGATACCGCTTGTGTAGCTAAGCGGTATCCCGGGATTGGCCGTCGGTGTCCAAGCCACGGTTACTGAGCTCCCCCACCACGACAAGGTGGAGATCCCACAAGGGGGAAGAAAATTCTATACTAATATTATAAAGCTGAAGAATTTGTTATCTTGAACGTGCTAATCTTAGGAACTGCTGGTCCGATTTTAATAATTATTTTTTTGTTGAATAGCTCATGTATCACGACAGGCTATATAACATACAATGATCCACCCACGGCTGTGAAGCAGTAGCTCTAAATAACGCTAGTGTAACCGCGGGCTCATCTACTATTCCATGTAAATGAACTAATCTTCAACCAAAATTTAACACAAATCATTTCAAATTTCAGATTAACCCAATCAATTTGCAAACGCAAGAAGCACGTATCCCGCATAGCAGCTTACACTGTCGCCGACCTCTGTACTTGCTTAGAAAGAAACGCTCCAACAAAAATGGTGCGACAGCACTTGGAAAATGCTGTGGCTTTGCTTCTACAGGCGTCGGATAGTAGTTATGCTATGCCCTTCTTGAAACGGGCTTTGGCTGGCTCTGCGGGTCAAATGACTGTAACTAATTTGTATACTATGTATAAAAGGTATCATAAATATGTTGGGAACGCTTAGATTATATTGCTTACTTTTTTACCGAGGTAATAAATTATGTATTTGAAGAATATAAACAAGGAAAGAACTACTGGTGTAATAGATTTGTTTTGTTAATAATTGATTTATCTTTTTAATAAATATAAGAATCATCATCATCAGCCTTTAATAGTCCACTACTGGACTAGGCCTCTCCTTTGCAAGGAGGAATTGGCCTACTATACCACGCTGGCCAAGCGGGTTGGTATAGGGTTTGTATCAAGTTTTCCTTCTCTTACAGTGCTGTTCTCTGCATAATATGCTCCCTCTGTCGGCTCTTACGACACCCATGGGATGATATGGGGTGGTGACAATTCGTATTCTTAATCCACACGGACAAATATTTTGAAAAAATGTTTTATTTATTACCATAGGCAAGAAGTTCAAACGGACTGTTATATGCTCCCTCAGCAGACGAAATTGCACGAGACGTGGAAATGTTATTATAGACTCACGCCCGTATCCGAGAAGGGGTAGGCCACAGAACAGTTATAATTAATATATCTATGGGATAGGCAGAGGTGTAATTCAAACACCCAGATGGATATGCTAATAGCGTAGAATACTAGTAACGTCTAAATATATTACAATTTACAACGGTTCCCCTACCTATACATAATTCCTGCATTGCGAGGGACTTTACAATCATTCAACCAACTGTCACAAGGACACCCAGACACAAAGCAACAATTTGTGGATCATGAAGTCTTGTCTCATGTGGGAATAGAATTATGGAACTATAGTAAGTATAGAATTGTTAATTATCGCTTGTCCCGTGCCTCGGAGAGCACGTTAAGCCGTCGGTCCCGGTTGTCATGAAGATCTTTGACAGTCGTTACAGGGCGTCAGTACCTTCTAAATAAACTGACACTAGTCTAAACCATGGAATATCGCTATCCCTTCGGGTTGCGGAGGTCAGACAGGCAGTCGCTCCGTGGAAAAGCTAATATTCAGCCAAATCCGATTAGACTAGAAAGCGGACCCCAGACTGAAACTGGGATAACGCTAAGAGAAAGAAGAGTAAGTATAGAACCCAGTTGGCCGAATATATCCAGTGGCGTAGGAAGGGGGGCGAAGGGGGCGGTGCGCCTGGGGTGCCACCCATCCAAAAAAAGGGGCGACACCCAAAGCTTAACATAGTCTCTAGCCCGGAATTGTTAGGCATCGACTAAAAAAAAAACGTCATCCGCCAACTTCCGCCCCGGGTGCCACCCAAGCTAGCTACGCCACTGAATATATCATTAGGCTATTTGCAGTCATATTACACAAATAGATATTGTGGCATCGGTGTTAGAACAAATAACGCAATGATTCGCTTGACTTGACGTAATTATTTGCATAAATAATCAATGTGTGCATTCTGTGAATACAATATATTTTCTTTTTTTTTTCTGATCTTATCTCGTGTAGTTTTACGTGTGACTTGTTTTAATTATGAATTAGAAGAAGTTAAAATATGGTGAAATATCACTCTACGTGGTGTGTGAGAAACTTTTAAATAAAATTACATTGATACAAGAAAAAAAGCTTAATATATAAAATCCTTGCGTTACTGACTGACTGACAGATTCGCTACAGGCGAAACTATTGGGCGCTGGAAGCTGAAATTTGGCATGTATGTTCCTTGGGCACCGTAGGGGTGCACTAAGAAGGGATTTTTAGGGGTTTTAAAATAAATCATTGGATTGGATCACTATGAAATTAACGCCCTATGGGTTATAGTCAAGATTGCAGCGGTAACAAAAGCATTAACCGTTTTCAAAATCGCCTAGTGCTTTACATCAAACATTGGTTATGAAGGTAAATACTACCTACCACCCACAAAAATGTTTACTCATCGAGCCCGACACTTTGATCTTTGTACCCAAGGATGTCCCACGTCCAACCTCTCTGGATGTCCCGTTCTTATGACGTAGGAAATAAGTTAAAGTCGTACTGACACAGCAGAATAATGTTCTACCTATAGAGCACAGAGTACCTTTTTAGGGTTCCGTATTATTAAGCCTCCGCTGTCTGTCTATCTGTCACAAGGCTGTATCTCATAAACCGTGATAGCTAGAAAGCTGAAATTTTCACAAATTAAGTATTTCAGTTGCCGCTATCACAACAAATACTAAAAATAAAAAAATAAAAATATTAAGGGAGGGGGCATACAAAATACGTGTTTTTTTCGTATTTTGTGCTCAAAATTACTAACTGTAACAGGTAGACGCTTTACATTTTCACAGAATATTTAGTTGTATATAACCTTTCAAAATAAATAATTAAATAAAATATACAACAAACGTAATTTTTAAGCAATTTGTTACTCGATCTTAATAAACAGGTAGAAACTTAAAAAGTATTTAAGTATAGGTACATACATACAACGAACGTGATTTTCTTTTATAGATGATGGTACGGAACCCTTCGTGCGGAGTCCGACTCGCACTTGCCCAATTTTTTACATATACGGGAGAGTTACCTACTCTCTACCGGCTGGTAATTATCCCAACTGAAGTGGACTTTGAAGCGCCCCGACCAATAGCACTAAAAAAGAGATTGCCTTCATAATTAGGTTGGTATTGATAATTATTATTAATAAGCCGGTATTTAGGGATGCCTCAATTTGACTGGAGCTACAAGATGAAGTCTTTTCTTCACTCTACTGTGCTCATAGCGGTGTAGCATCTTCAGCCTCTCTACTAACACAAGATGTGCCCGTTGATGGGATGTATGGTACAACTCGTGCCGCTCATTCTGTTACTAGGATGCTGCGGAGCTCGAAGCATCGCACTTCGATAAAGTGAGGTCACATGTCATTGAATAGGGTCAGATCCTCACCCACCCAATGGTTCCTACCACCACTCCACCTGTACAGTGAAGCCAGAAACCCAGACCCCAAATCCCAAAGAGGTGACCTGGTAAAAGTGTTGGCTACTTCGAAGGAGATCGCGCGATACCCTCTTACGACCCTGACAGGCATGACCCACTGGGGTGGGTAAAGCAGCCTGGTGTAACAGGCCCTCAGGCTGCCCGTCCACACTTTAGCCTCATATTGAGTTTTTTCCGCCTACCATACCCTAACCAACAGTACCAATCATGCGATTATAACTGGCCGTAGATCACTATCAGTTCTCTGGTAGTCCTCTGGGCAAGACTCCTTTAAAAAGCTGCTCCCACTAAATGGGTGATGGTAGGTGTGTTCCTTAAAGTCTACCAGCTAACGAGCACGAGCCTGAAATACTTTGAGGACCTGACGCCAATGCGGACTCCACCTACCATTGTGTGGTTCCCTAAAAGTGGTCGCTTCCGAGGCCCAAGAAAACATGTGGTCTCAAACTTACGGGCCACCTCAAGACATAGTTGCCGAATCCAGCCCAAGACTTCTGCCACACCAGCGGTTTCTCTTAACGTCGCCGCCCAGTACGTCATATCTCTCGCGGTGACTAGAGTATTTGTTGCTTTCGCATAGCGGACATGACAGTCATGACACCTGCGGGAAAAGAGCGTACCTCGCAGCATCCAGTCATAACCGATGTTCAACAGGTGTAGACCTAGGACCGATCCCTGTGGAACACCACACGGCAAAATGAATAATTACTGGATTTAATATACGAATACAGGACAGATTTGAAAGTATTTATGGTTAGGATATTTTCAATTTGTTTTCTGAAAGTTTCGTTGATTTAAAATATAGGTAGGTACTTATGTTATATGCACGATTTGCGATATTAATATTAATTTCTGTGGCGGCGCTAGGCGTCGGCGACGTCGGCCACCGCGCCCACCGCTGTCCGTGTGGTGACGGATTAAGAATACGGAATGTCACCACCCCATAATTATCATCCCATGGGTGGGTGTCGTAAGAACCGACAGAGGGAGCATATATTATGCAGAGAACGGCACTGTAAGAAAAACTTGATACAAACCCTATACCAACCCGTCTGGCCAGCGTGGTATAGTAGGCCAATTCCTCCTTTCAAAGGAGAGGCCTATGAGCCTAAAGTTTGCTGCATCAATAACCAGAATGGCCTTTGTATACCACATCCTTGCCTAGTCAAAACTCACTTTAAGTATGTAGTAGGGTCCCACCTAATCTGCGAACCTAATTCGGATAGTTAGGTGCGCACAGCGCAAGGTCCTAAACATAATAATTATGTTAGCTTATCGTCTACAATGTATTTTCATTGCGCTAACCAATAAAAAATACCTACTAGTAGTAACACGAAAATTCGTAAGCACCCACGTACTTAGTTTATTTATAAAAAACAACTTATATTTCCAAAATCTGGCATAGGTAATTCTTTTGTTTTCTAAACGTTATTTCCTCAGTTCATTTCCATAAAAGGCATTTACATGACAAACTGAGAACAATCGTAGGTATGTTAGATAATTATGATAGATTATGATTATTGTTTACCTTACGAACTTATACCCATATTTAGTACGCGAAACACTTTATATCTTTTTCGCAATAAGTTAGTTTAAAAACTCGATATCAACACTATTTTAGTACGTTTTCACGTAGAACATAAGTTTTTTTAATAAAGATTCATTGATATTGCTGAATATCCCGAATGAATTCGTAAAAAAATTGTTACGCGCGCAATTTCAAACTTCATATTGCGATTTGTGACTGTTTCCGTCTGTCCGTATATGGGCATTTGTTGAATACTAAATTCTGATTGGCTGACGTGCTGTCGTCATCGGTGACTCACTTTTCAAGTTGATTACGTTAATCTTATTTTTATCTTTCACATTATGCCGCGTCATGTATTCTCGTATCTAATCTTACCTACGCTGAAGTGTCTTGTATTTATCAATAACAATTTTATTTGAGTACTCGCTATAAATAATGAGGAAGCTCAACGGAGTTCGTAGTATCAACTTCTGAATGTTGTCAACTTGTGCCGGTGACAAATGTATATGAATATAAAGTAAAAAAATATAATTTTGTGACTAATATTATTATAAAAATAAAACAAAATTGTAAAACGATTTACAAGTGCTGTAGTGTAAATAATTACTGTTGTTATAAAAGGACGCTGTATTGATTTCTACAATCATTTTGACGCATGCGCTTATTGGCTGTCGTAAAACAGTGTTAGCCAACATTCCGAACAGTGTCGTCCGGTCGCCGTTGTCGTGGTGTCGGTGAATTTAGTGGTGGAATTTTTACGTGTATAACATCAAAAAATGGTAAGTGAAGAAAATAAATTACAGTGTTTTACGCTCGCGTTGTGTTTTTCTATCGCATTAGTGGTGAACTATAAAACGAGATGCCGCAATTTCACGCAAATTCGTTCTGTAGTGACCGGTGCCGCCATATTTCGCACAACCCACCGCAAGAGTTCGCACGCCTTTTCGTAAAAATCGTTGTCATCGTTCAGTGATTTTATGCCACGTGTTGTGTTTTTGAGTTTATGGCCGCGGACATGTCGGGCTGCTGCGATGTGACGAGTGAACGTTGTGTCTCGATGGGCCGGTATTGGATTTCACGTACGTTCGAAAGGTTATTCCTGAACGCCTTTTTTGACGAGCTAGGACGGCCGTATGGGGTGATGTATTATGTTTTTAGCGTTACGAGGGATGCTGGGGTCTCCAGATGAGTTATCAGTGATGTGTAGCGTGCCGGGGGCAACGAACTTTAGAGGGAATGCATCGTCGCGCAATCGCACTTTCGTTTGACCATATAAGGCGTAGTGGTTGCGGCACTAGCTGTCACATTTATTTCGTGTCTATTTTGGGGTGAATAGGCGCGTCTGAGTACCGCAGCCAGTGATACGTCATTATAAAAATGAACCGAGGGTATTGGCCTAGCAATGTCAAGGTTATTCATTCTACTGCCTAAAATCTAGCTGTAACTGTCTCTATGACGGCTGTTACGGTAAAAACAGCCTTATGACAAGTTGGTAAGGTCTAATAAGACCGCACCTTGTTACATACTGAAGAATTATCACTATTACAGGATTACTTTTCTTATCACATAATGTATTTTTCCTTGTGTGAGTCAGGTTGATTATCCTATGCTCACTGGAATGGAACATTGATGAGCTTCCAATACACTATTCATTTGCTAAGGAAAACAAATTATTTATTTATTTTGCCTGTAGTTACAGTTAATCGAACAGCCTCTAATAATATGAGCATTATGAAGTACAATAAAATAACTACTTCCTGTTCCAGGCACAATAACATGAACGCTGCTACCTAATATTCTTCTATATTCTAGCCATTACTTTAAAGTACCTTATAAACACAGTAGATTTATAAAAGACAAATTTCAGAAAATAAGATAGGCCACACCCAAATATAATTGGCATACTGAAAATAATGGTAATATCCAACATTTTCATCACAGGATATTACATCCCACATAGTTATAATGTTTGATTTATGGTTTCAAGAATATACCCAATTCTTACTCACTATTTATATGGATTTTATGGGTTTTATTACATTAGATAATGTATTCTAATAAGCACTAAGTTGTTGATATTATTAACAACATATCTGATCGGAGAATACATCTACACTATTACAAATAGTGTGTAAGATACCATAAATATGTATATTGAAGAATGCTTGCTTAGTCACCCACAATAGAGATAAATATTCAAATTAAATTAACTATGCATGTTAAATATTAGGTTTCAATTGGATACAACAAAGGCTGACTTGGATACAACATAGGACGATTACAAGCACTACATCATGGGTGTTATGTCTGTATTGTTAATGGTATATGAAGCACTTTGTCAATCTTTAGATAACAGCAAACTATTATGATATAATGATATACTTATAACTTGCACAGTCATCTGATCCCGAGCTAAACAGAGCTTCTAAACACCCAGACAACTAGAAACCATAGGTACCTGAAATACATACCTATTATACCCAGACACAAGAACTATCACACTCATCTCACAAAGATACTCTTATGTGGGAATTGAACCCATGACCTCCAGCTTAGCAGTCAGGGTCACTAAACCTTAGACCAACAGACTGACTAGTCTATATCTATTTGAATAAATATCTAATATTATTATTATTGTCCATGTGCAGAGTATGAGCAAGAGCTATACACTATATTAGACTTTCTTTTGAACTGGAAAATAGAAATTCTAGGCAATATCAAAATAAATATAACGATAAATTATCTAAGAAGTATATTATTATGAATTATGATTTTTATAAAAATAGCAGCCATAATTCTAGATGGACATGTGAAGTCTGCCAACCTACATTGGCTAGTGTGGTTAGCTAACATTTATGCAATGTAATCCTATGGTTGAAGAGTTATTTCCTTAGAAGTTATCGGTGGAAACGTCATAGATTGCACATCAAGTACTCATCATCTTGTCAACTATGCTTAGGTCTTTAATATTATCATGATAGTATTTTGCCTTCGACTCCTGGACACAGAAATCTCCTAATTTAGGACACAACTGATAGTGTCAATAGGAGATGTATGTTGACCTCAAGATGTTACATCTCTTCCCAAAGATAGTACCTAATTAGGTACTCTGTCTAGTATTCTTGTCATATGGATGAAATGGTATTCATACATACATCCATAGACTCACGCCTGTTTCTCTGAGGGGTAGACAGATACTACAGAACGCCATTTGCAACGATCCTGACATCTCTCTCTTGCTTCATTCACTCCCATCAGATTCCCCATGCATGCTTTTCTGTTCAGGGTACTTCTAACCGGTCCTGTTTTTAGGATGTCTACAATCTGGTCAGAGAACTTCCGCCTAGGTCTTCCCCTTCGCCATTCCCCTCATTCAAATCTAGATCTTGTAAAACACAAGGGTACACTAATACAGTCCTTGTGCCACCAAATGTCAGATTATATTTTCTAACAAGAAATCATTCTACCATTTGACGAACCCTATAATCGAATACGAAACCCGCTGTATAGCATCGAGGCAGCCGCGCCACTTTACCGAAGCAATTCCAATAAGCGCGTGCCACTAGTTAAAATAAAATAGGGATGTTTCTCTAATAGAGGGTGGCATCCCTCTGACTGGCTCTGACACTTGAAAGTACGTCAACATTAACTACCATAGACGACGCCATTGATTCCTTTTTAGGGTTCCGTGTTGCCACCTTTTTCGAAGATGTTTTGGCGTAGGCAGTTTTCAGAACATCTATGAAAATTTTGCTAAATTCAATTGTCACGTGTCGAAAAAGGCAACTCAAGAATCGGGAAAGGACGAAAAACTCGACATCAAATTAAATACCTATCCTACACCAAGCCGTCTGGAAAGCGTAGCATGGTATGCTAAATCGTCATATTTACTCGCAATGTCATTGTGACGCAAATACAGAGATCTATGTCCAGAAATGGACTGCGAAAGACCCTAATACTATGATGACTACATAATTATAACATAGTACCGATGGCAACCCCAGTAACATGGAACCCTTTCAGTTTTTTTCTACACGGCTGCGTGTTTGTTTATGGTAACTACAAAGGGGTGCAATGAGTTTTAAAATACACCCCCTATTGTTTCTAACGCTGTTGAGTTTGTATGGTTCTTGTTGGCATTAGATTTGCTTTTGAAAGATTTTTCGACTACCGTACCGGCTTTAAATTTGACACCGTCAGCGCTGTTTATAATATCGTTAGGATTTCAGAGTGATCTTCATTTGAAATTTCCAAAAATGTGCCGTCTTAAGTAGAAATTACAGGAATATCATTTTACCAAGACTTAAAATAATTAGATAGTCAAAAAGGCTAATGTAATTAAAATTATGTTTAGGATACCTACCTACAAAACTTTCTCTTACTGATAACTGATAAGCGGACAAATAGGTATAGCGCTACTGGTTATTGCCGCTGCCATATTTAAAAATGTCAGCGGATTAAAACAACTGCTGGGTCATTCCATGTAACGGGTGTAACAGGTCGTACACTTTCAACTAGTGATTTAAAATGTTTTTTATGGAAAACATATTTATTTTATAAATGAAATAAAAGCCTTTTAGTCTATATTTTAGTAATATTAATTTTATTTTCCTATAAGTTTCATAGATATCGAGAAAATCTGCCTTAAGTACCGTAACGGGCGTAACTTGATTTTGCCGCTCGCTTTCGGATGGTGTGACATTTTTGCGAAACTCTGCGAATTGCCCTTGTTTTATGAATAAAAATTTAAGTAAAGCTGGAGCCAAATTAACAACCCAACATCTGCAATATTTATTAAAGAAAAGCAGGCGATAATTTCAAATTTACGTTAATGTTTGTGCGTAACGGGCGTAACAGGCTTTTGTAACGGGCGTAACGTGTACGAATGAGAAACGAAATTACATAGGAAATCTTTAGTTTTTGAAACTTTTTGAAATACAAAACAAACTTAATGATGTAATAAAACCCAAGTAATGTTTACTTTTCAAAAATATTAACAGTATATTCAAAATTGTACTATGTGCGGATACCCTATGTTTTTGCGTAGGATCTGGTAAAATTCGAATAATATTTCGATTATTCGAATTTTACCAGATCCTACACTAAAAGATAAGGGTATCCGCTGATCCTCTTCCATGATTTTTCTTTTGATATTAATTTTGAGTTCGTATTCATCTTTATAGCCTCTCCCCCTCTCCTTTTGCAGGTGCTCGGCATGCTTTGCTGGGTCAATTTTCATTAAATTTCGATAGTTTTTCATTCTTACTTATGCTGAAGGCATCTTTTCGTGAACCTTGAATACCTATAATAAAAATAAAAGCCCTTAATAAAGCACCCTACATGCAAACAAAGTTAAACAATAGCAACTAAAGCTTACATTTGTCATATACTGGTTTAAATTGAAAAGAAAAGAAAATTATAAAATAAAACCGGGTTTACTAACATTATTACTTTAAAAGACCTAATTCGCCCTTAATATCACTTGAAAGCTAATGTTTTGCACCCGCAAAGCCTCACCAAAACAGTGTTACACCCGTTACGTAACGGGCGTAACGCAATTTAATTCTAGCGAAATAAACATAATTTAAAAAGTTTAGTGTAAAATCAAGACATTGGCCATTTGTTTCCAAACACTACCTTACTTTCCCAAAGCCATGAAATCGTAAGTGCAACAATTAAGCCACAGATTAAACTTTTCCCTTATTTTCGTAACGGGTGTAACATGCTATGTCACCAGTTAAAAAACCTTATAAACAAAAGAAAACTTACCGCTTAAATAAAATGTTGCTTTCACCAAGCAGTTCATGTATCTCCACTCAAATTGGCGCCAAGTAAGCTTGTCAATTAACGTCATATTTTGTGTTACAGTGTTTCTATTTTTAGCTCCAAAATATCTATTACCTCGCGAATATTTTCTCATACTTTAACACGAGAAAAAAA
Source organism: Euclidia mi (assembly GCA_944739405.2). Taxonomy (NCBI): domain Eukaryota; kingdom Metazoa; phylum Arthropoda; class Insecta; order Lepidoptera; family Erebidae; genus Euclidia; species Euclidia mi. Next base: position 9,717,767 of record OX123205.2, on the reverse strand, counting down.
TGGTAATAAAGTAAATTTTGTTAAAATTTTCAGTTAATTCGTATGATTCAATGTAATTGTGCTTACTTAGGCAGATACTTATGTAAAAATAGTAAACTTTAATAAATTTTGAGTGGTAGCGTTTGACATGGAATGACCCTGCTGCTCATCAAATATATAAAACCACGTTTTCTGGTTGAAATGGGTTTATCATCGCACAGCCTAAACTACTGCAGCTTGCACGTAAATTATACAGTGCGCTCTTTTTGACCATGGAAAGCCTCCGTGACCTATATACACATATTTCAAGGCTAGCTGACATAATAATTGAAAGCTCTTATGAAAAGCCGCTGAATTTGCAGCACATAATGCTCGCAAAAACTAGTCATACATATATGAGTAATATGGTAAATATCGATATGTGCCACTCATTTCGAAAGTAAATTAGTCACGATTCATTTCGCAGTTAAAACGATTTGAAGAAAAGGTCGCTTGCTCATACTTAAACACTTAAAATGAATGAAGTTTGCCCTTTGATAACGTTCTCTCGATTTACGGAGTCGCGTCATCGCGAATATCATTGCGTAAAATGGCACGTGGTTTCGATAGCCAAATAGAGCTAATGAAAAAGAAAACATAACTCTAGCGTTACGAAGTACTTGCTATTATGGGGTAACCCAACATGTAAAGAGGGTACTTATTATGCAAAACACAGTATTTGAGCGATATGGGAAGTTGGAAACATAGCTTTACCATAATTTCAATAACTGGATTCATAATTAGACGAATTCACATTCACATTGCATCCTACAACGTTTTACCTTAATATTAACACGTTAAACTTGAAGTTAAGGTCACGTAGGTTTGACGAATAACCAAATCCAGACATTTTCAGTTATTACTCGCGTCGTACGCAAAGGGAGGGGAAAGAGGAGGGCTCCTTCGGGTAGCTTGACTCGAACAATTGATCCTCCCAAGTACCTGGCAATACTGGCGCTTGCAGTAACTTACCCCGCTGCCAATGATATCAGCCTGCAGTAATCCATTGCTGGATTGATTTACTGCGATTGTACACTGCTGAGCTTGGATTTTGGCTCTACGTGTCTAGCTGCTGACAGCCACTTTGCGAATATCGTCACTAGTTCACTACCTAGCCGCAAGGCGTCCTAAGCTACGGTTTGCACATTATAATTTTATTAGTCTGTTCTCTATCCTCTGTAAGAGCAGTGTTATTGATTTTCTGTCGTAAACCACTTGGTTGCATCCCGCCCTCCTATTATATTTGCTACAGAATAGCAGACTTCTCAACTGACTGTGCAGACTGAATAACTTGCTAGTTAGAATTATTGAGTGATACATCGTCTGGGTCGCTTGAGGCAGCAATTGCCTAGTGGAGATACCAACGGACTGCCATGCAGAGGGTATTAGGTTCGAATCCACGGCGCGCACCAATGACTTGTCGAGGTTAATTGCGTATTCAATTGTTAAATTATCGCTGGCCCCTTGCCTCGGAGAGCACCAAACCATCGGTCTCGGCTCTCATGAAGATATTTGACAGTCGTTACGGGGAGTCAGTACCCTCAAATAAACTGATACTGTTTAATTTTTTTTTTTTATTTATAGTCTCACGCCGGGGCGTAGCGGGGTAGGAAGAGGTGTAATATTACACCCACATTTCGCCATGAATTTTAGATCCCACGTAATAGGGCGCGAGCCTAATGCCGTTACCGGGCACATGACCAGACTCCGTGCTGCAACTGAGAATTCGGAAAAAACCAGTAACAATTTTGCCCGACCCAGGAATCGAACCCGAGACCTCCCAATCCCTCGCGCACATTTATGCCGCGAGACCAGCGAGGCAGATACTGTTGTTAACCATGGAATATCGCTATAGGGTTTAATTTATTCTCTTTTTCAAAATGTTTATCTTTCTGTCCAAAGAGACCACTTGTTTCATGTATGTCCCTTACCATGTTACCACACGAAGTATTGCTTTATTGCTTAGCATTTTATACTTTAACCAGCTGATTCCCCTACGGAACGGGCGTACAATTTGCGTCTTTACTACAATATCCTCTACATTGATCTCGCCACAAGCTGCACTGCGGTTTACATACTTCTCAGTATGTTCCTTTGTTTATTTTTATTTATTTATAGACTCACGCCTGTATCCCCGAAGGGGTAGGCAGAGGTGTGATATGACACCCACATTTAGCCATGAATTTTTAGGTCCCACGTAATAGGGGGCGAGCCTATTGCCGTACCGGGCATATTACCAGACTCTGAGCTGCTGCTGAGAATTTCCTAACGGAAAAACCCAATAACACTTTGCCCGACCTGGGAATCGAACCCGAGCCCTCCCAATCCCACGCGCAAATTTATGCCGCGAGACCAACGAGGCAGTCAGGGCCTCCTTTTTTATTCAAACAGATGATACGCCTCTATAGTACAGATAAACTATTTGATAATATAATATTTGTCACAGAGGTTGTCGTCATTAGGCTAACAATATTTAGAATGAGGTTCAATAATAAAATAAGACTTAAATAAGGTTATTGGATTGTCACAAATGTTACTGTCAGCAGTCTGTTTATTCGCCGCCTTGACGCAAAAACCCTTCTCTTGCGTAATGTTTATGTACATAAAAAGTGCATAATCATCGCTCGTTAAAAAAAATACATACAAACAAGCCTGCATTATCTATACGACCATATATGGCGACACGTATCAACAGCTCGTCGCGACACTGCAGTGAAGTTAACCACCTTATATGGCCGGTATTGAACAACCTGGCATTCACAGCATGAATCATGTTATATCTTGTGACTCATTATGTTTAGAGTCTGGCTTTATAGACTTTCTATGCGGTGAATAGGCAGTTTTATGGCTCGTATACGCATATAGTATGATTTGATGTGTCTGCGACTCGCAAATGCTGAATGTGTATAAAATTAGATATCTATATTTCTTTCGGCTGTTTCGGCTTTTTGATAAGTATCAATTTTAGCTTGTAGACCTTTTCAGTGTAATGATAAACTAATCGTAGTAACTATTTTAAATACCGAGTCACTTTGGGTAAAACTGGACTGTGAAACATAAAAAGGCTGTAACGGATTATCCTTTTAGACTGCTCCCTATGCCGTAATTTGACATGATAAATGCCGTGATTAAATATAAAGCGATCACAATTATGTAGGTACCATTAGTAAAACCGAGTAGACAGCAAACCGTAAGGTAAATAAGACTTATTTGCCTCTTCCATTTCTGTCTAAAGCGAATTCCACTCTTTTTTGGCGCCTGTTTGAACTCTTGACATTTATAAACAATCTGGTTCGATTTTAATACGTGCTCTCCAGCGCGTGAAGGAAAACCCACAATTAAATACGCGAATACAAGTTACAAGATATTGAACTTGCAATCATACATACATAGTCTCACGCCTATATTGGCAGAGGTGTATTACTACACCCACTCTTACGCCAGATATATTAGTCCCACGTAATAGGGGGCGAGCCTATTGCCGTACCGGGCACATTACCAGACTCCGTGCTGCTACTGAGAATTTCCTAACGGAAAAACCCAATAACACTGCCCGACCCGGGAATCTCGTGACCTCCCAATCCCAAGTGCACATTTATGCCGCAAGACCAACGAGGCAGTCTAAACATTAATCAATGATCACTATACTTGCTTGTTACGCCTATATGTCGCTAGGTCTTGCTTCCTTTAGGTAAATATCCACAGGTGTGGTGTCTATTTCTCTTCATCGAACTAAAGCACTCCAGATTCGGTGTGACAAACATAAAAAGAACACAATAGTCACCAACAGAAACGCAGCCATCTCGCTCTTGATCAACATTGTATTTCCGATTGATTAGTATTCCACATTCCACAGGTTTCACGTTAGGAGCACTAGAACTATTCATGATAATTATGTCCTTGGTAGGATATACATATAAGTACTGTTTCCGCGTAGTGTTTATTTGTCCATATGTCCCTGACCAGCTAGCTAAATTGGCAACATAATGCGTATATAATATCTACTTTCCAATAGCAGAATTTGCTTTGCTTGGTGCTATTGCCAATCATAACCTTTCATTAAAACAGGCTGCCTGTAATTTCACAGATTTAGAGTTATTTTCTTGGCAACTCTAACTCTAACTTTACAGACGTCCGTCTGTAAAGTAAAAAAAAAAACATATATCACGTAACTCGCCTGCTATCGCAAACTATTCAGCTGAAATAATTATTGTTATGTTTTATCTCCAAGCAACATCATGCACCTCGCAATCTAAATAACTATTTAATTCTATATCTGCTATCGATTTCTCGAGCTTATCTTTAACTTATCGTATTGAGAGATTCTAGAGTATTTACGTGTGGCGATAATTCGCTGTTTCCATTCCTTATCACGTTTTTTAATAGGAGTTTGATATTTTTAACCGACTTCAAAAAAAGGAGGTTTTCAATTCGACGGAATCTTTTTTTTAAATCTTGTATAATATTTTTACTATTCCTATTTGGAGTGATCAGATCTAAAAGCTATGATACCTGTTGTAGTCTAATTTCGACCACTACGGGACTAGTAGTTAGACCAGCGCTTCAGTTCTGGTTCTGAATTTGCCGAGTATATTTGATAATCAAAAATGTTTATTATCAAATGAACTCTCAGCTAAAAGCTAAAACTTGAACTTGGGCCAGAACAGAAATTTTGACCCGCAGCGGTCGTAATTCGACTACTCCGGGTCAAAAGTTCTGTTAAAAGGTCGATAGTAAAATCATGACCTTTTTAAAAAGGTTCCAAATGTCACTGAATCACCTGTGAGATCAAGGTTGTGATATCCTTGACTTGTTTGTTGTAGTGATAAAGCAGTAAAATCTAGACCGTGACTCAGCACTAGTAAGTCATGCAGTTTGCTAAATGCATGTATTGTGTTATACCTGTTTATGTGGAAATTTATTACTCATGCCCTGTATTAAACAAATTCCTGCCTTTATTAATTATTACTTCGAAAAAGTAATTACGTGACTAAAAATATCAAACTGATTATTTAATTTAACATTTGCAGATCCAGGTAATAAATACGTTCGTATGTAGTAAAATATCACATGGGATGGGTTAGCATAGTATAGTAAGAAAATAAATTGATAAATAAAAATTAAAATATTTCTGGTAAGCATTAGTAGTAAACGAGTGCAATGCTGATACTCATATATTACTCACAAACGTGTTCTTCTTTAAAAGTGTTTGCTTCCAGCGTCGCCTAATCCGCAAAATGTGTTTAATGAAAATCTTAAAATCCGAATCAAACATAATTCGTTTAGATGTATGCTACCAATATTATGTATTACCTCAAACGTTATTTCAATTAAATCACATAAACAGAGGATTTCCAGTAACAGCATCTAGACATCTAAGTCTAGATGCTGTTACTGGAAATCCTCCTTATTCAACGGCAAAAAGCATATTAAACCAGACAGTTAAAAGCTGAACCAACTATTTCAGTATCCCGTCCTAAAAGTTACTCATCAATCCAACGTTCGGAGTCACCTGAGTCAGTCAATGACGCATACTTTAATGACGGGAGGTCATTCAACTCTACAGCGCTTTTTTTTAAAGGACAGCTCTGTACGTCTTTGTGAATTTGCGTATTGAATTAATTGTAAGTGTAAGGTCACGAAAGAGGTTTGCGTCGGGAATTTTGTTAGCGTTTGTCTCTCGTAGAATGTTATAGGTTTAGTACCTGTTTGAGGCAAAATGTTTTAGGGTAACGATTACTGCAGATTTAATCGTTATATTGATATGAGAACAGTCGTGCGCTCAGACGAATGTGAGATCTATTCTAGTTAAAGTTTGTATGGCAGACTGATAGACGATAAAAGTTTGAAAATTGCCCGTAGTGGTCGATTTCGAGGGCTGGCAGCTATGATAAATTCACAAAAAATGTTTGTAGCAGGGCGTGAGCCGCGTGAGGTTTCGATTATGTTTACGCAAAGTATCAGAGTTCCGATTATTAATCGCTGAAAATTGTTGTAAAACATACAATACATGCGTATAAAACTGATATGATATTCACTAGACAATCCATATTTGATACAAAGTTGTTTTCCTGTTTACTTATTTTACCTATTTTAGCATTCTTGTATTGAATATTGTCCTGGTTTATAACGGGATATTGTAGGATTGTATAACTAGCTATATTTATAGTAGGTTATTCTGTTTCGCTATAGAAATAGTCTTTTATATTTGGTATTTGAGGTACCATGACCCCAAAAAATAAAACAACTTTTTTTGTTGTCCGTCTGTTCGATGCTTACAAAGGCCCGTTTTCACAGGAATGTGTTAAAGAATATCACTTTCTAGTAAAAATTATTAGATACACTACAGATATTCTGTATCTAATAATGTTTACTAGAAAGTTTTTAAAGGTCTATGTATTCATAGACCTATGCTCTCGCGTTAATTCTCGACTTTATTAAATAAAGTAAAAGCTAAAATTGTGCATTTGAGTTTATCACACTTAAAGTACCAAAAATAATCTGCACCGATCTACCCCAGCATCATCCTCATATTGCGCAAACGTAAAATATTAAGCAGTACTGCTGCTATTAAAACGAAACATCCAATCCCTCACTCTTAAGCACATCTTTGCTTGTCTTATCAAGTGGTCACACAAGTTTCTGCTACCAACATTATCTATTACCTCGAACCTTATTTCAATTAAATCACATAAACATGACTAAAACGACATTTTCCTGATTTACGAGCTAAGAATTTCGACTATAATTGGAATATGAGCTAATGTATCCGGTTACTGACTCATGTTGTGACATGTTAAATGAATAATTTGTAGTGAGGATATCGAAGAATAATAAAATATAGGTTGTAACAGTCACGCAGAGGCCGAAATTCATTTTGTAGCAAAATAGCTTTTAATTTCTTGTATAATGACAATTAGTTAATATTTAAACCTACTCTGCAAACGTTTTATTTAATTAAATTTTATGTAGGTACTTATTTCTATTGCATTTTATATGTAAGCACCTTGTAGCTTTCTGCAGTCTTGTGCCAAATTGCATATACCCGCGTAGCTTTCGTTAAATGTTTATTCTTTCAATTAATTTGATTTCTGAAACTTAATCCAAAAGTATGCTTTTAGGATATCAACGAAGAACATTTCACGAGAATTTCGTTTGCATTTACAATGTAAGAATATTCATGGCCTTCATTTAAGTGGACATAATCTAAATATGTTTATAAAGTATCGTTTATTTGTTAGCATCCAAATTACTTTCCATGAAGGCCATGGTAAATAAATCAAGAAAATTTTCTCTCAAAACGACTAGCTATCTTGTCTGCGTACAACATTCATATCAGTCAATTCAATTCAACTAACTGGTAACACTGCATAGTAACTAGACACCTTCGGTGACTCTTCAAATGTTATCGTAGAAAATATACATTTCTTTCACCTATACCGGCCAACTGTTACTTTTGCCGCAACAGAAACATGTTTAAATATACATTTTATTATCGTGCCCTTTGGAGGCCCGTTATTGTCAATTGCTATCCCCCGTTTTAATGTAATTCTGTAGCAGTTTATCAAAATGCAGTTAACACGTCATTTGGCTTAAAATTGCAAAATCATTTTGATATACTATCCAGCCTTGAAGTTAAGCTGTGCGATGAAATGGCTATATTACTGAATAATGCGACAGTCTAATATCCCATCTTTTCTATAAACCTATAATAGAATCTACAATTTAGTTCTAACCCAAATTTTAAGTGTAAAATGCTGTTCTGTTTCACGGCGAAGATTTTAATACAAAATTACGACTACGAGCTTCGTAAAAGCAAGTTTGAAATAACATAAATCAAATGTACTGAAAATAGTTGCTTTTCTGTCGGACGACAGCGAATTAATGTGAGTGCTATATTTTTCATGAGCGACTAGAGTTTGGCGTCACCACTAGGCACGCAGATCGCTACTGGAAAGATCTCAATAGAAAATATTTGATTTGCAGCTTCTAACACACATTTTATCATCCTATAAAAATGCCTTGCTATGTAAAAATATTTTTGCAATAGATGTAAAAATAATTTTACTGATGTGATGGTATGGTTCAAGAAACTTTATTATATTTTTAATGAAAATGCTGTGCTATCAATAAATTCGACAAATACAATACTGACCCATGAAATCATATCATTTACTGTTACATATTGATAACAAACAAATCATGAATTAATATGAACGTACCATGAACAGAGTTTTAATAGGTTATGGTTGGTATCAAATTCAACACTACCTCATGAAACGATTGCGTTAACTAATTGTCAATCAATGTTTTTATAACTCAAATAACCAATTTCAACAAACAGAGCATCAAACTAAGATATAAAATTAACGTGGTTTTACATTGAAAGTACATTAATGTTTTAGATCTATATCGAAGATTAGATCGAAGAATTCATGAGCCATTCGTTTCAGACGTTCACTTTAAAAACATGTTTTTCAGTCCGTAACTCAAGAAAACAATCAGTGAAAGAATTTCAAGTAATCCAATCGAGTAAGGCTGCAATTATTGTCATAAAGTAGCATTTTAGCTTCGCTAACATGACAACAAGCCGGATACATGTCCAATATCTTTCAGTTCGAGTGAAATTACTCGGAACCAGAACGAAATTATCTTGTAAACGTCTTTTAATCTTTGGACATGACAATTCTGTGGCCGTATCAAATGTTTGAAATTCTTCGTGCTTAGCAAGGCATGTAATGACATAGATGTCAGTCGACATTGTGTGCGAACTTTCTCGCAAGTTCAGAGTACCCTACGAAAATTGAATTTGAGAACTGTTTCTTAAAATCAGTCAAGAAATCATTACGTTTCTATGGACAACAAACACACAAACAACTAATATAATTCTGATAGATATCGTACATAACTACATAGATTTCACTAAAGATATTGCTAGTAATGCAGATATTAGATATTCACAAAGCTTGAAAGGCTCTATCCAGACGATATTCAGTTTATATTGCTTCAAGGCAAAGCCTCGGATATATTCAAGTATAGACTCCGTTCTTGATACTCAAGCTTACGTTCATCCGATGCAATTACTTACAGCACTCGCGTCATGTCAAGGCACTAGCGTCCTTACTGCGAAGTCTCGGCGACCCTGGAGCAGCGATTCAATAACCAAGTATATAAATTATTCAACCGCCAATGCTTGGGTGAAGTTGGTGCTAAATTGCACATACGTCGTTCAAATAATCGATACGACTGCATTGAAGTAGGAGCCATTTGCGTGTTAGACTTATGCGGCAAAATTCTTTAAATTTATGCCCCTACCGTAATGCCATTGATTCCTAGAATTTTATGAGAAGTTGGCAAGGAACCGTTAGTTGCAAATAAACTGACGTGGTATGGCATTTCTTTGAACTATTTTACCCAACATTGCGCATTTTCTTGACTCTCTCCAATATTTCTTAAGATATTTTGGACTAATATTTTCCATACTCCAAGGTTGATACTAAAGACTACTATAGCTATTTTACTCCCTGAATTGGGGCAAGGCAAATGTTAACGCCCCACAGGATGCGTCTTAAAATGTCAGAGGAATGAATAGAATAATCTTTCTAAAGATGTGCTAAATATCGAAGATCCGCATTACCGATTTTGATTTATGTTGAGATGTAAATAAAAAGTTCGTAAAGTGTATGACGGCTGTTTTCATACTGAATGTTGAAAACTACGTAATTATATTGGATTTTTTTGCATCTAAACGTCTAATAAAACTGCAATGAAAGAATATAAGCAAGAATATAAGTTTCTTCGAAATATCCGTGCGACTGGAGGCAGTCAGAGAGCATAATGTCCCTTTTCCCTCTTTTATTAAACACATGGGAACTCTTCACATCAAAAATTTATCACAGATCGTGGGTTTACACGATGTAATTCGGTTTATAAATAACAAATTGTGCTAGAATGACATCATTCTTATATCTAAAATAGATTTGCCATTATTTCTATGAGGCTAAAAATAGCTACATTGTAAGACACGATCTATTTTAAAGAACGATTATGTAGTGTAACGATTAAGTGCTGTATTTATGTACCAGGCTTTTAAGCCCTCCAATTTAAGCTTATTGAGAGAAACATTGCCTTACAAAACGAAATGCATGATTATACAATTGTATTAAAAATATATTAATTATTTGTATCATTAAACGAGATAACGAAACTACCTACAGCTATAAAGAATTCTAGGCGTGGCTTTATAAACAACGTTGAAGCAACATGATGTAGCTTCGCAAATTTTAACGAATAAAATATTTCAACGCAGTATTTAGCCGACAGTCGTATTTATATCTAAAGAAATAGCTGAAATTTGACATCTAAAACATATTCTACTGTACATTAAAGCAAATATGACAGGAATTACAGAGAGTTGGTAATAAATTTGCCTTGGAAATGGTAGTCGTATAAATTCGCCCATCACAAAAGAGGATGCACCATTTATGTGTTCCCTGATATTGACTGGACAGGCGTTCCTTTGAGTCCATGATTTAAAGCCAGCTCCCGGCTATTGGAACACAGCTATGGAGTCCGAAAAACGGGCGTTTTACAAAGGCTTGAAGAATCCCAACACAAGAATCCGATGCCTAAGATGCCGCTGCCATGTGCATACGTCTAATAACCACACGTGGTGAGTTTCATGCACCGCGTTACGTATAATTAGACAACGGCCAATGTCTCGACGCGGGCGAGTCTATTTTTACTTGCCCACGCGGGGGACAATCGGTTTTAGAACATCTCTAGCGATGATACAGCTCTGTGACGGTACTCTACGCTTTTGAGATGGGTATTCATTGACGGGCCGTTGTAGTAAATTTCTTCTTAAAATGTTGGGTTATTTTTCGATACTTTTTAGTATACACGTTTAGTTTTTAGCCTTCGAAGTAGTAGTTATAGATAAGTAAAAGAATCAACCACTTTTTAATATACTTTTACAACGGAGAATACCAAGTGAATAAAGACCATTCAATAACACAGGATACAAATCTAATGCTGAAGTTGTCCTTAAAAATATAAGAAAATAAATATCAAGATTCAGAGATGATTCTTATAGCGCAGACATCTACACATAGCTACAACAGCTAGACCATTTACCGTTCCTTGACATTGCCTAAACAACCGGGCCACTTGCTGCAATAGATTGACTCACTGAACCGTCACACAATAGCATCACCTGTACAAACGTTAAAATATTTATAATAAATGTATGAAAACATTAGAACTCCGACCTTAGATAACATTCGATAACATTCCCGGTGAGTCAGACACGACATCCGACGTTAAACTGAAAGATAAAATGAACCTTATGACCAAAGAAATAAAGATCTTAAAACCAAATGTCATGTGAAAGGCCTGAGAACAATTTATGCCGCGTACTGTGATATTTCCTTCCTCCGAAGATATCGGTTTCGACGTGTCGTTTCCAATGGCATTTAGTTCTTTGTTGTCAGTGAATTTGCTCGAGTACTCGAAGCATATCAAGATTTCGGCATGATAGGATTGCTTTGAAGCTAGAATTTTATGTAGGCTGCTCGACTCGATTATGTGCTGTGCTCCTTTGAGTGATTGGTACCTATTTCTGAACTGGGTACTCTTTGAAAGTAACGACTGTTTATGAAGGCTTTTTGACATCGGCCACCACCAAAAATGCCTCCATCGTTGAGATCCATTTTTAAACTTGTAACTATGGGGCTGGCTTTACCATTTTTTTTTTCGTTTAGTCTACATGTTTGAAGATCGATTTGCAACGATGAACTATACGAAAACTCTGACAATGACCCAGATGACGCCTAAACGCCTAAAACTATTCTATTTTAAAGGTTTTGAAACATTGTTATAAATATTTAAACTTTACGCCGACAAGAAATGCTGGCTAAAATAAATCATGGGAATGCAACGAAATTCTTATCTAATTGCTTCATTATTTAAAGTTTATTACATAATTTGGAAACGAATGCAGCAACCTTGGTGGTAAATTGAAATAGAACGTTTGAAATACGGAGACAGCTGAAGCGCTTGCGCGTTTCTGTTTTAGAATTCGCAGTGACCCGAAACTTGTGGCGAAATTACGTGTAATTCATAGTGTTTACTATAACATACTATCAGCAGACAGAAAAATTACGTATTATTTCGATATTAACACTACTGCAATCAATGTACTTAGATTCCAGCTATGTTTTGACATAGGTACCTACTTAATGACTTACATATCCCGTGCTGAAATCCTCGTACTGATTTTTCACGCGTGTGAATTGAAATCGCCCATTTCTACCCGCATTAGCATTGCAAATGTCTCTTTTCGGTCCAGTATTATAATCACAAAAATGTCCACTATAATGTCAAAAATATCGGCCACGATCTCACAAAAATATTTTACAAACTTTTTTTAAGAGAACTTACTTCGCTCGTGGAGAAAAAATTCAACTGATTTCGACTCCCATTGGTTCAATAATTAAGTCTTCAACGTCTCAGAGATACACGAGTATTTCTATGCATTTATAATTTCACAAGCCTATCTAGATGATCAGATATCGCAAAGGTCGGGGACAAATCGTGGTTAAAACATTCAGTCATTACTCCACTGTTGATATGAATCGGCATTTCAATTCAGCCGTTGTCATATAACATCAAATGCAACAGGCCTGAAACAAAACAAACTAAATATCATGCGAACTTTAATAGCTGCCATACATTACAGTACATTCTCTTCGTCCCGTCCAAGCAGATTTAATACCCAGACTTTATGTACCTATTATCTCTGTCTTCAACGACATATTTCTAGTTGTAGGTATAGTCGCTATAACACATTTCTACTGAAATTTATAGTTTTTAAGGTTATAAACGTATTCTCAGTGACGCAAAGTCTATTTTGAAATCCGTTGGCTAGCAGCCGATACACATTAGAGACAATAAGTAACAATGAATTGCTATTGTCTAGTTCCGTCTACATGCGGGAGGAAAAGGATGCTATGCTTTTGGAATTTTAAAATGTCAGCGAAGTTCAAATCAAGTAAAATAAGGTAGATGACTCACGGTCAATAAAAAGTGATGCCACCTTGTATATCTTTAATGACGTGTTGGCATGCCGTAATGTGATTAAGACGCTTGTATTTATATGGAGGTGCTGTATCTATTTACCATTTAAGCCTCCCTCACATTAGTCATGAGCGTTCCTCGAACGCAAGCCCAGCGTGAGCTCGGCTCTCACTCTGTAGTACAAAGTGAACGCCGGGCGCACGCCAAACGCACGCCGAGCGTAAGCTCGAATAACGCTCATGAATAATGTGAGGGGGGCCTTGTTGTTCCTAATCAGGTAAAGTTTAAAAACTACATGTACTTACCATAAAATACTTACTTCGCTTGTGGCAATAAACGAATTATTATTAAGTATACCACAATTTGACAAGTACGTGAGTTTTCACTTCAACTTTGTCAGTACCCTAATCGAAAGTAGAAAAAATAAAAGTTCTAAATTAATTTATCGGAACTCGTACAAAAACTAACCTATTAGTCTGAAATGTAAATAAACAAACGATTTAGACCACTTTGCGTACTATAAACAATCGCATAAGGTCGTTCAGATAACCTTGTTAGTCTAAATATACAACACATGGGAATAATATTTGACTTGTATTATTATTGTTACAGCAATTTTAAAAAATCTAACGTATTGAAGAAAATAAACTCTTTTAGAAACAATATACATATTTATTTATTTTGCGTAAAGTATGTCAGCAAAATGGTTATCAACTGCAGGGCATAGAATTATTGGAAATAGTTTATCATGGTTACAACACCAAGGGATTTGCTTAAGAGTTAAATTTTGATTCGGTTGATGAGAAGTTTGGAAACTGATCAAAATTCAGGATAGTGTGACGCTCTCAATCATTTCGAATAATAATCATTTATTCATCATCCGCCTTTAACAGTCCACTGCTAGACTAGGCCTCTCCTTTGAAAGGAGGAATTGGCCTACTATACCACGCTGGCCAAACGGGTTGGTATAGAGTTTGTATCAAGTTTTCCTTCTCTTACAGTGCTGTTCTCTGCATAATATGCTGCCTCTGCCGGCTCTTACGACACCCATGGGATGATATGGGGTGGTGACAATCCGTATTCTTAATCCGTCACCACACGGACAATAATATTTATTGCAAAATTTTAATTCGTGGAAGGCCCTTGTAAATGTAGCGCAGGGGATTGTATAGGGTTAATCAGCCATTTTGAAATCCTCTTCCTAAAAGCTAGTTCTGCGTATAGCCTAAAAGATCTAACAGTACTTCCTAAAATAAACTGGTAGGAATTTATCCACGAGAGGCAAAGATGGAGAGATCTCGTGTCGGAAGCCAAGACTCACTTAGACGTGGTGCCACCACGAATGAATGAATGAATGACAAGTTAGTTCGGTATCTCGTTTTATTGTTCATCACATTTATTTATAGCCGTGTTTTCATCTGATCAAGAATTGTTCTGAGTACCGTCTTTAGTCAGAACGTTTGCAAACTCCTCGTAATCCAGATTTTATTCATAGCCCGTGAAATTCCTGAGAAGTAAAATGATCTGTATCTCAGTTATGGCATTTGTAAAGTTCCCGCAATCCAGATATATTCCTAGCGTGCAAAATACCTGTTTATTTTATTAAATCTGTATATATAAAACTTTTGCGTTACTGACTGACTGACAGACAAGCCACACCCAAAACTTTTGGGCGCAGGAAGCCGAAATTCCCACGAGATCGGGCAGAAATCCAAGTTCAAATAAAATATGCGAGTATAGCTGCGGGCATCCTCTAGTTACTCTAGTATCATACTAATGAAGATTTGATTATTTTCAGGCGTCTGGCGTAACAGTATCGGACGCGTGTAAAACGACGTACGAAGAGATAAAGAAGGACAAGAAGCACCGCTACGTGGTGTTCTACATCCGCGACGAGAAACAGATCGACGTCGAGACCGTTGGCGAGCGGAACGCCGAGTATGACCAGTTCCTCGAGGACTTGCAGAAGGGTGGCACCGGAGAGTGCAGGTGAATAATACTTTTTGTTCTGGAACATTCGATAAGTTGATCGATCAATAGCGTGGCATGAAAAAGAAAATGGCCTGGTTGCGTAGTTAATCTATACAGCCAGGCCCTTTTTTCTTTTTCGTGTGCACGGTTAGCGTAGTGGTTTAAACGGCCAGCAGACACTATGCCCAGTGTTGTGGGTTAGATTCCACGAGACAACACTTTATGGATCACTCCATAAAGTGTTGTCTCGTGTGGGATTTTGTTATGTCGTGTTTGGATGTTCAATGTGTTGATTGTATGTTAAAGCAACACAGGAATCGTCCTACTTAGTGAGTTAGATGTCTTTTCAAAAAAAGCAACTGTTGATTGTGTAAAATACACAATAATGTCGCAATATGATTCAAATCCCCGTTATACCATAGTCCATATAATGTAAGACTAAAATTACGATAAAAGTAAATAATGTCTTCATGGTAATAAATAAGAGCTCTACCTAACTACATACTGTTTGTTTGATATCTGTATTAAATATTTTATTATTTTGTATAGAGGACATTTTTAATATAAATCGTTGGTGAATCTGTTAGTTCTATTCAGGCTGTTATCAAAAATGAAATACTAGAAATCAGTTTTTCTAGAACATTGAGACATGTATATCTCTTACAGTTTGTGTTAATTTTATTAAGCTGTGGCGAGGTACGGTATATTTAGGTTAAAGGGATTAAACACAACTTTTATTAATAGACTGCGCACCTGTCCAGTATTATTTAAAAGAAAATATGCGATCGATGTTAACTATTGCTTTGGTTGCCAAGGTGTGTAGGATCCCTGTCTGTAAACTGTGGCTCTTTTCATCTCCATGTTAATATTTAATTACCTGAATGACCATTTGTTATTTTTGTTTATATGTATGTTGAATGCAAGTGGTATTTCAATATAATTATGTCTACGCTCTGTCCAACACTGCTGCTATGCAAGCGTGAAGTTATATTAGCTTTGGCAGTAACTAGAATGTGTTTACAACGTGTGTGCAAGATTTCGTGATATCGAGTAAAATGTGTGTGAAGGAGAAATAAAGACATTTGGTGTTTATGATATTAACTAGACGAAGCCCGTGGTTACACCCGCGTTATTTAAGGCTACTGCTCTGGTCCCGTCGCTCATAGCGTGATGTTATAATTATAGCCTATAGCCTTCCTCGATAAATGGGCTATATAACACTGTAAGAATTTTTCAAATCGGACCAGTAGTTCCCGAGATTAGCGCGTTCAACCAAACAAACTCTTCAGCTTTATTATATTAGTATAAGATTAGTCATGGCCGGGCAATGATACGATATCCGAGTGTTTAGTGGTCCGTGTGGTGACGGATTAAGAATACGATATGTCACCACCCCATATCATCCCATGGGTGTCGTAAGAGCCGACAGAGGGAGCATACTATGCAGAGAACAGCACTGTAAGAGAAGGAAAACTTGATACAAACCCTATACCAACTCGTTTGGCCAGCGTGGTATAGTAGGCCAATTCCTCCTTTCAAAGGAGAGGCTTAGTCCAGCAGTGGACTTTTAAAGGCTGATGATGATGCCATCACACGTCTGATCTCGATTCGAGTCTCAAGTCTGCGTTATTTGTATTAAGACGAAGCAAATGACCAATAGTCATACTAAACCCCTTGTCTTTGCGACGAACATCGCAACGTCAGTCCATAAAATATGTCGACAAATTGAACTGAAATTATAAGGAAATACAGCTTCTACCTAAATGGCTTATTCCTAAATTAGCAAAATGTATAGGGATATAAATAATAATTTATGGAAGCTTTAATTTTAATGAGCTATTCTTTCATACAGATATGGATTTAAAATTATTTATTTTATCAAATATACTAAATTTGTATTTATTCTAAGGCAAAATGATACACATTTTTAGTAGCTGTTATTGCCTATATTGCCTGCGTTGACATTGATAGGATATTTAATCATTTGAAATAATAATAATTAAATATGCCACGACAAACAATACGGCCGTATTGTGTGTTGTGGCCATTTTGTAATGGCAAAATTAGTTTACTACAATATTGTGTAAATCAAACCTAACGAATCATCTTTGTGGCGTTGCTATGCTTGTTACAGTCGTACTGGGTTGTAATAAACCTTGTGTTGTTTCTTTGAATAAAGTTCAAACTAAGATAACTCATTAAGAAAATATCTGAATCGCAGCCTATGATTCATAGGGTTATAATAATACATGCCTTTGGAAACATTTGATATTGATTGAGACACAAGGAACACCATTTATAGAGAACACAGTTTTTTGTAGCAAGTGAGGCTCGAACGCCCAAAAAGCATGGCGAAAAGTGAAGGCCAACAAAAAGGATTCATACTTATCCTTAATATCAAGTGTTACAAACATAGATTTACTTAATATTTTCGTTGTCTCATTCCAGATACGGCCTGTTCGACTTTGAATACACGCACCAGTGCCAAGGCACGTCGGAGGCTAGCAAGAAACAGAAGCTGTTCCTTATGTCGTGGTGCCCCGACACCGCCAAGGTCAAGAAGAAGATGTTGTACTCCAGGTAATTATTGCACTTTACTAAGTATACGAATGTTAAACAAGCACCATGTTAAGAATAGTAGTTCCTTAACACAAACAAAGCCGCTACATACCACTGAACATTTAAAAAATAGTTCAAATACCACGCTAGGACCAGCAGTTCTTAAATCTTTAACAAAATAGAATGGACTCGAATATTTCAGAAGTCATTCAATGAGACAGACTAACATATTTAAATCATTGTCCGCGTTCCAAGTATGACAAGAAGACTCTACTGCCTATGAAAATAATCCTTATTTATTGGATGCTTTCTTAATAAACGGAACCCATTGTCCGAGCTTGTGGCTTCGGTAGGCTAGGCTCTGCTATGATTCCAAGTAACGCCCTAAAATAATAGTTTGCTTAATTCGGTGATGACGTGATGAGAGTACCAAGTATCACTATCACGTTTCATTCCGGGCGTGTCGTAAAAGGCTACTAAGGAAAATACATTAAACAAATACATATTGGGAAGAGACGGAAAACTCGACTTACACTATACAGGGTGTCACAAGACCCATCACCGAGCCGAAGTCTACTTGTTGTGGACATCATGCCAAGTCATACTAACCAAAAATAATACCTGGAAACGATTTTTTTTTTCTTGAAGTTTTCTCATTTTTTAAGTCGCAATTAAAAGCGCGCTCGTGCAATGCTCGAAATACCTACTTACTTATCCATGGGGTTAAAGGACATCTAAAGAACATATTGGCGGGGTAAATGCATCTATTTTGTGCCTAATTAGAAAAATTCCATACTAACTTTGAGCCTCAATATCTTCTGAACCAGTAATTTCCCAGGTATGGGCCGAAGTAAAAAAATTTCATAGTGATTGCTACACAACACGGGATTTCAGTTTTCTTTAGAGTCTTTTTACACACTGTATACTGTCTCATATAGCCAGCTTGGTATAGTATGCCAAATCCTACTCACAATGCTTTGGTAACGTAAATTAAGGGAGACATATGTCCAGCAGTGGACTGCAAAAAGCTGTATAGTAACTGTGAAAATGAGCAATAGTTATTATATCTAATACAAGATCAAATAACATTAAACGAGGCGTAATATTCCAGCGTCTCGCGTCATAATAAACTGGACCTTCGGCAATCTGTGCCAGAAATCACAAAATTATATATAGACATTATCTCGGACGTTTATTGCATATGAATCTATGTGTATCTACCATCTTAGTGGTGACGGTATCAATTCTTTTTGTATAGTTTGTGAGAACATGTCAAAATTTATCGGAAGTTGTGATTATGCTGAGTAATCATCAAGGATCGGAATTAAGTTAGCTAACATTGTCAAAAGTATGGATATATCCATACCTAATTTTTTAAAGTGTTTCTGGAACTAGATTCTGGAAAATTTCGATTTTTTTATGAAGGTTTAAACTGTTGAAAAAACCTTCATTAAAAATCCAAAATTTTATATAAGTATCCATACTTTTGACAATGTTAGCTCCCTTAATTCCGATCTTTGGCAATAATCATCATAATGTAGGCTTGGTCTGTTAATGTAAAGGTCTCTCCACATATATCTGGAGCCCAATTCTACTAAATGAATATAGTTTCGATATGATGTCAGTGTCATACGAGGGTCAAACTGAAAGTTCTTAGAAAATCAAAAACTGATGACATTAGCCAGTTATTAGTTTTATTATATCTTTTCAAAATATTGTCCATTGACGTCAATACACCGCTGCATGCGATGGAACCACTGGGAAAAGCACTTTGCCCACTCGTCCTTAGGGGTCTCTTCAATGGCATCGCGATACGCAGCCACCGCTTCTTCAGCATTCATAAACCGCTTTCCTTTAAGTTTTTCTTTAATTTTTGGAAATAAATAAAAATCACAAGGCGCGAGGTCGGGGCTATACGGCGGGTGACCCAGTAATTCAACGTTTGATGTCGCCAAATAGTCGATCGTTCGCTTGGCGGTGTGCGACGAGGCGTTGTCGTGGTGAAGGAGGATCCTACTGCGAGGTCGTTTCTCTCGAACTTTTTCCAAGACAAGTGGCAAACAATTGGTAGTGTACCATTCTGCAGAAACTGTTTTTTGATCCTCTAACACAATTGTTGCGAAATGACCTATCCTTCCAAAGAACGAGGCCACCATTTTTTTTCCCGCACTTCGATCTCTCTTCACTTTAGTTGGCAACTCCTCGAAAGGAAACACCCACTGAGCAGATTGTCTTTTGGTTTCAGGATCATAACAGTAAATCCAGCTTTCGTCACCTGTTAGTATGTCGAACACAGCATTTGAGTCACCTCCGTTAAATCTTTCAATCATTTTACGGCACCAATCCACACGATGGAGTTTTTGAGCCTTAGTCAAATTATGTGGTATCCACCGGGCGCAAAGCTTCCTGACCGCTAAATGTTCGTGGAGGATTTTGTGCACTTGACTCATACCGATGCCTAAGCTTGTCCGAATCTGCTGATAGGTCACTCTTTTGTCAGTCTCTATCATACGCCGCACAACACAGATGTTATTTTCAGTCGTCGCCGTAGAAGGCCGTCCCTCACGTACATCATCAGTGAGATTAGTGCGACCACGTTTAAACTCATTAAACCAGTTGTAAACAGTCGCACGAGATGGGGCTTCATCGTGAAAGGCCAATCGTAGTCTATCATAACTTTCTTGTTGACTTAAATGACATCGAAAGTCATAAAAAATCATTGCACGAAAATTTTCTCGTGTTAAATTCATGTTGACGTGACACAGACAATTTTCAATTTGCCGCCAAATCGTAAAACAAATGACAAATGAATGAAATATATACTCAGTAATATTGGCAAAGAGTTCTATTTTCAAATTTTAGAATAATTTTTTTATTATATTGTTTATAAGTGGCCAGTTCTAAGAACTTTCAGTTTGACCCTCGTAATTACGTCACAAAAAGCGTATTCGTCTAAATTATTTGATATTTGAATGAAATTGTAACGAGATCGTATGTGTCAACGCCGAACTGTTTATTTTAAATTATATGATAATGACATTAGGTTATCAGAATACCGCTTTTAAATCCATTCAAAATATGATATCAATGTCATATAAAAATAGCAGAATTGCCCCCCAGGGCCCTACACGAGACGTGCCAAAGTGTGACCAAAATATCGGTTAATAATATAGTTATACGGTGTTTTCACATATGTCCTTCCCCGGGCTATAGACTGGATATGGCAGATAGTGCGTAGAAGCCCCTGCCCGTGCACAGGCCAGTTATGTGTAGACTGGAGGATGCCCGCGGTTACATCCGCGTTATTAAAGGCTACTACTCCGTACCTGTCGCTCATAGCGCGATGTTATATGGCCTATAGCCTTCCTCGATAAATGGGCTATCTAACAGTGAAAGAATTTTTCAAATCGGACCACTAGTTCCTGAGATTAGGGCGTTCAACCAAACAAACAAACAAACTCTTCACCTTTATATGTTAGTACTAGACGATGCCCGCGGTTACACCCGCGTCATTTAGAGCTACTGCTCCGCTGCCGTCGCTCATAGCGCGATGTTATATATGCAATAGTCTTCTTCGATAAATGGGCTATCTAACACTGAAATAATTTTTCTAATCGGACCAGTATTTCCTGAAATTAGCGCGTTCAAACAAACAAACAAACTCTTCAGCTTTATATATTAGTATAAGATAGATGTTAGTCTAGGTCTGTAAGAACTAGACTATGGAAAGAAGATTATCAATTGCGTTATAATTTTAGAAACAAGCATAAGATCTATTTTATTTGCCTCGACATTTCGGCGAGGGTCATACCAGCTGTAGTCGAGGTCCAGCCGCGATTGAAACCTTTATATTTTCTTGTTTTATCCAAACAGTTGAAGTTACATCCAACTTATCTGAGTTAACTAAAATCGGCAACTTGAAAAATAATATTCTTCTAGCTGTTACGATATCTCCGGAACTACTGGACCGATTTCAAAAAATGCTTCAGTGTTAGATAGCCCATTGCATCTATCGAAGAAGGCTATAATTATAACATTACGTTATGAGCCACGGGAGCGGAGCAGTAGCCTTAAATAATGCGGGTGTAACCGCGGGCTCATCTAGTCTGTTTAATATGTGTATGCTTGTTTTGTATTATGCCGTAGCAACAATTCCTATGTTATCTTTACAGTACACGCCTACATCAAACCGATAATAGTTCTTTGTATTTTTAAATAACACATATTTCGTATGTTTCTAATATCGGAACACACCATATTCATTAACGACTTGTTATCGTTGCGTTATCGCTTGATCGTCCTATGTTAACATTACTAAGATATGTGTCATAATAAGCATTACTCAGGCAAGCTAACTCTTTGTAAAAATACTCGGAACTCTTTGTAAGATTTATGTTGTTACAATAATTATATTAATACTAGCTGTTGCCTGCGGCTTCGGCTGTCTTTATTTTAGTGCCCCAGATATATTAACTCCCTTAGGGATTGGTTTTAAAACCTTAAAAATGTTTCATTATTTCTAACCAGAGAGCCAAATTTTCATAGTGCATAGTTTTATGTTCAGCACATTCACAAGGCGAATTGGGCCTCCTTAGGGAGGGATATTTCAAAACATGTTCATTGTTAGATGTTGAATGTCATAAAACTACCCTCTGTCCAAATTTCATGTTTGCTTCAGTAGTTTTGGAAAAATATTTTATATAGGATAGATTTTCTGGAGACGGCAATTCTAGGAGAGGTTGTACTGCAATTGAACAGCTTATTGCTCATATATAATTACATGTAATTATTACGACAATACATGCATCTATTGAAAAGAATCTACATCCGAATTCAATTATTATTATGAATACAATCTTAAAATTGGAAATGACAGAACCAAGGTTATGATCAAAAATACACCGGAAATATCTGTTATATCTAGAAATTAAAAATAGGAATGTGTATAACAGTATAACTAATGCTTCAAATCACAATGATGTTTATAATCGCAATGTAATGTTTTCCGATCTCGAACCACTATGAATGTGTAAACATTGTTGGATTCCTGTTCATTTCATAATTGTGTATTAACTAATATATCAATAAGCTTTTGCCCGCGGATTTGCCTGTGATGGTCGGTGACCGGCAAAAAATATAGCACACGCTATTCTAATGTATAAGCTATATTACTGCCAAATTTCATCAAAATCGGTTCAGTCGTTATTTGTGTGATAGAAGGACAAACAATCCACCCGTCCTCACAAAATTTCTTATTTGTTATAGTAGTAAGATCAGCAGTGATTCTGGAGAACACTTAGGTACTGTGGTAAAGGCGCGAAGGTTTTTCGTGATGTCACATTCAGCTTCTTGTTACCTACATTTAAATACTTTAGTCTGTGTCATTGAACGATTTGTAAAATGCTAAGGTGCCACAGGATAAAGCAGATTCCTTACATAAAAAGTTTAGGCAACATAGGATTTAAACACAAATTTTTTGAATGACTTTGTGAGCAAAGTCGATTAGAATTTTATTTTCTCTATCTTGGTAGGTAAAAAAGAAATACCTATATAAATTGTTTTGAATACAGTTTTGAATTTGACTGCCTCGGTGGTCCACCAGTGTGTAATATTACACTCCTGCTCATTCCTTCGGGGATACAATTGTGAGTCAATAAAAACAAGAAAAAATGAATACAGTGTACTAAAATACTTGTATTTTCTTCCACAGCTCTTTCGACGCGTTGAAGAAGTCTTTGGTCGGCGTACAAAAGTACATTCAGGCGACCGATCTCTCCGAGGCCTCCCAGGAAGCCGTTGAGGAGAAACTGCGCGCCACCGACCGCCAATAAGTCATCAGCATTTATCGCCGCGACCGATGTGTGTGCCCCAAGGGCCCCAAGACAAACATACAACACAACACTTAGTCAGTATTGCCGGGGCCCCAAGAGCACACTTTCGCATGGGTTTTTTTATATATTGTTTAAATCCTTAAGCTTCTGCAGTCAGCAAAATACGGTCGTTACTCTGTACAGATGCGACCGAGCGACCTATAAACAGAACTATTGCAATTAAGGAATCTATGCGGTTATTTAAATTATACTAATTATTTTATTTTCTTTCCTATAAACTAAAGAGTAAGTTAAGCTCAAACTAAATTTAAATTCAACGCATACGCGTTTGTGTTTTTTTTTTATTATGAAATACAGGTTAGCGAACGCCGGTCGGCTTTTATATACTATTTAGATTGTAATATAAAGAATGTACGATTTTATACGATCACATAGTTTCGTTTGAGATTCATCTTGCTAACGATGTAAGCTTGCGGCTCGACACTGGCGGGCGATGGATAAGTATTTTGTAACCGATTTATCCAGAAATACACTCGATATAAGAACATTAGTTGTTTTATTCATCACCTATGTGACGTAATGTCTGAGAATTCTCCATAATGTTCTTGAAGGCATGTGAAGTCTGCCAACCCGCACTAGGCCAGCTTGCGTGGTGGACTATAGAATAGGACTTACACTTCTGATTGTGAGATGAGAGCTGTGCCTACCAGTGGGACAGTATATAGGTATACAGGGCTGATGATAATGACGATTATGACGTCATGTCCATATGACATTGAGCGCTTTGACGCATCGATGATTTTGCGATTAATCATACCAAATAATTATGATTAAACATCCGTGTTTAGCAGGGATCATTTATATATTATATTATTATTGGACTCATTGTCATTGGCCTTTAAAGCCAGTCCCACCTAATTGGTACAGTAAGCGAACTCATACCGTTAATACAGCATGCTGTAACTAGCTGTAACTGCTTAATCGAGTATTCGATTATCTTACCATTGAGATATTTTTAGTCCATAGAAAAGTTACATTTGGGGTTGCATTTATCAGAGGACGCGATTTTATTTTACTAGGTGTTTAATGTGTAGGTAGGACTAGTGTAAAGCTGGATCTTAATTTGTGGGGTCGTACCTCTTGTCCCACGGCCGTCATCTTGAAAAGAGTGCGGGTGCAGATGGTTTTTCTTGACATTTTTTTTTTTATAGTATCTGGCGGCAAACTGATTATCAATAAAAGTTAAGTTTATTAGTGATAGCTTAAGCTAATTAATGTTTGGCTTGGGTCACAATGCCCTAGAAACCGGAGTCTAGTTAAACAGTTTATTATGAAAATTGCTATCGTACATACCTATTACTTCTTACTCAAAGCTTCAATCTGACAAATACAATTCACAGAATGTCACTTAAGGTAGAATTCCGTGAATCGCGATCGATCGCAGCCGCGCGCGGCCTACGACTGACGTCGATCGCTCGCGACAATAGTCAAAGTATGAAAATGTATGGCACCGCTGCCGAGGCCCGCGACTGACGCGCGCGGCCGACGAATGTCGTGAGCCGCGCGCGGCAGTGTCTTGAAATTAGTAGTACCTAATTAAAAAAAAATCGGAAGTTTTGCCGACTATACAGGTGTAAAAAGACCCTTAACGAAAACTGAAACCC
Source organism: Euclidia mi (assembly GCA_944739405.2). Taxonomy (NCBI): domain Eukaryota; kingdom Metazoa; phylum Arthropoda; class Insecta; order Lepidoptera; family Erebidae; genus Euclidia; species Euclidia mi. The sequence continues at coordinate 9,692,647 of OX123205.2, read as the reverse complement.
CATGTTGTACCAATCACTACGAACATTTTCTACTTCGGCACCATACCAGGGAAATTACTGGTTCAGAAGATATTGAAGCTCAAAGTTAGTATGGAATTTTTCTAATTCGGTACAAAATCGATGCACTTACTCCGCCAATATGTTCTTCAGATACCCTGTAAGCCCATGGATACTTATCCTACTTAGGTTTTTCGAGCATTGCACGCGCGCGCTTTTAATTGCGGTTTAAAAAATGAGAAAACTTTAAAAAATAAAACGTTTCCCAGGTATTATTTTTGGTTAGTATGACTTGGCATGATGTCCATAACGAGTAGACTTCGGCTTGGTGATGCGTCTTGTGACACTCTGTATAAAAACAATTCAATTTTGTATTATCGTTCCAAACTTCCAACATTTTTTTTCATTAGGTACAATATAATTGCTTTTGAATCAATATTTGCTAGTATCCTTTTTCATTTCTGCTTTTAAAGGTAGGGTCGATTGGTACTCTAGTTTCATAATATAGCAACAGCAGCTCGTCATTCTCCTCTTCTTCTTCAAGGATGTCAATTAGCATTTCGACCACGATTTTGACTTCGCTAGACACACGTCCAGAGGGAACTCACGAACAACATCTACTAATTTCAAGACACTGCCGCGCGCGGCTTACGACATTCGTCGGCCGCGCGCGTCAGTCGCGGGCCTCGGCAGCGGTGCCATACATTTTCATACTTTGACTATTGTCGCGAGCGATCGACGACAGGCCGCGCGCGGCTGCGATCGATCGCGATGCACGGAATTCTACCTTTAATATGCTAAACACTCGATTATATGGCTAAACACAGATTACATGAATTTGATTATCAGAGACGTCGCGCGTCGCTTGAAATCTCACGAGCCAGGTAGTATGAGCTTGCTTCAACGCTCGACCACTTCTATCTACTACGGGTATGCAACGTCAATTATTATTGCGCGCACTATTTTCGGCGAAGCTGAAGGTGTAGTATCAGTGGCATGAATTAACATAATAAAACAAGTAGGTATATGAACCAGGTGAGTAATCCAGGCCTACTTGATAATTACGTGAAGTTAGAATGTTGGTTTTAAAAATATACCATGCGCGTAGGAATTGAACCCACAACGCTCCAGACAAGACAGCTTAGTAGGTACCCATTTACCTCGATTCGAACGGCATCCTGCGCGCGGATTGGCCATCGATCGGTTTTCATAGCGTCGAAGAGCCAATCAGCGCATAGAACGCCGTTCGAATCAAACTTGCTGACCGCTGTGGCTAAACTTGTACTAAGGGCTCATCAGACAGAGAGCGGTCACGCGGTCAAGCGTTCAAGCGGTCGGTTTTGCGTTCTTTGTTTTATATTACGTTACATAGGGTCCTATCACACAGATACTCGGGCTACACTACCGGGATATGCCAACAATTATTGCCATAATTTCAACAACGCCTAGGTGTAACCGCGATTTATGGCCATAATTTTACAATGCCAATCAATATGGCATATGCCGGTAGGCAATAGCTCCGGCGGCGGTCTTTTTTGCACATCAAAGAAGATTACCGCAGTAATTATTGCGTTTGTGGCCACACTACCGTTTGTTCAGTGTGCAACACGAGTTCGACGACGACGCACGTATCTACCGATATGGAGTGGTCAAATGAAAAATCGCTCGAATTTTTGGAGTTATTGCAATCCGAACCGTCTCTCTGGGATACCCGACAGAAACTAAAAATTTAAAAGATTCATGTTAAAATAATTGGCACTCATAAAATACCAAACAGCTGCAGCTTCATCCGCCATCTTGAAAAATGGTATTTTTACCGCCTAGTTTATTGGCATATCTCGGTAAACTCTAGTGTAACCACACGACTTCACGCAGTAATTTAACGGTAATTTATTGCCATAATTATGGCGGTAACAGCCCGGTAGACGGTAAGGTAGTGTGGCCCGAGCAAGAGAGCGGTAAAGCGGTCTATGTAACGTAGGTAATAGGTATAACACAAAGAACGCAAAACTGACCTCTTGACCGCGTGACCGCTCTCTGTCTGATAGAGCCCTTAGGCCCCCTGTGCTTATTGCGCAGACTACACTGTACGCGTAGATGGTATCGGCACCTATCTAGGCAGAGCCTGCACTAATGTAACAAGATAACTAATGAACATAAGTTTATATTCAAACACATTGCACATTATTACAGGCTTTTATTTAGTTACGCCTATTGCGGTGTCTGTTAATGCAATCTTGCAGTATTTTCACCGGGGTTTCTATTGAGATAATATAATCGATTTTTTTTACTTTCATCTAGATAAATATAGGCTCGCCCCCTATTACGTGGGACCTAAAAATTCATGGCGAAACGTGGGTGTAATATTACACCTCTGCCTGCCCCTTGGAGGATACAGGCGTGAGTCTATAAATAAGATAAATACACCCAGACAGAACAAATAATCGTACTCATCACACAAAGATTTTTGCTCGGTGGGATTCGAACCCATGCATGGGTTCGAATCCCACCGAGCAAAAATCTTGACCAAAAAACGTGACTGCCAGGTCATGGCCATGACCTGGCAGTCACGTTCACTAACCACTAGATGACTAGACCAACAGTCCAGTCGAACTTGAATGTAGTTTTAAGATAGGGTATAGGTAACGGTAAGTAGGTACTAAATAAAACATTAAAATAATGATATTTTAAAACATTTATTAAAACTCGTCGTGGCAACAATATTGCTATCACACTATTGACTATCACAAATGAAACCTTAACTACAGTTAGGTACAGTAGTAAGTTTTCAAACATTTATATACATATTATGCATTTCGTAGAAATTATAAATTATGATACATTGCCGTAAAAATGATCTAACTTTTCTTTCATACTATTAATTTTGTAGTAACTTATGTAGTGTTGCCTAAATATAAAAAGGCAGTTTTTATTTGCTTTATTTAGATAACTTCATTTTTGTAAATAAATAATATGTATTTGCATTTTTATTATCAATTCCACACATTTGTACCTAAAATTTAATGATAAAAGACTGGTAATACTGAAAGAGGTTATTTTTTTAATAAAACAAGTCCATTGAAATGGCGCCTAATTTTGAAATTCTTCAAATCGAGAATCATTACTTATAATGAACCTCTTTATAAATTTAATGATTATTTTCAACAAAAACAACACAAAAGTGGCAGTGATATAAAAATTATCTGCATCTCCCTGCGCTTGTCATGCTGAAATTACATTCTTTTTATGCATTTAATTAAGATAATTAAATGAGGCATTTTTTCAAAATGTGTTGCCATAATATAATATTATATATTATATCATTACCTACGTGCCTTGATGGATCAAGTTGGTGATGTTACGGTAACTTCGAGTATGGAGGCATTATTTTTAACATGGATTTAATTAATGATGAATATCTTTTATTATAAATAAGTAGTATTATTGTCAGCGCTACATATTTGATATTATTTATTTAGTAGATTGTATTTTTATCGTTGAAATCGGCAGTTGAAACGTAGGTATATTCTACAAGTTATACGTAATAATAAACTTTGCAGTAGAAAAGTTCTTACAGATAATTTATAAAATCTATATTAACACAAATTATATAGTACAAACAACAAAAGCAGTGATAATTATTTAGCTTTAGGTAGGTACTCAAAACTCACACACTTCAGCCTAATAATCTGTTAGCGGGTCTCAGATAGAAGACTCTTTCGCCAGAATCTACAAAGACCACCCTGACCACCTCTCCAATGAGATAACTACCACTGCTTTCATTGTTCAGCATAATTATACCATTCTAACTTGTAGGCGTTCAAAGTATCAGAAGTTATTCAGAAGCTTACGAGTTCCGAAACTACATCTTGTAATACCTAATATTATGGAAAGTCGAGCTTAATATTCTGAAACCGTGGCTCCACTGGACGACAGTTTAAAAAATGGCAGTTGAAAGATACTAGCATATGGTTGAAAGCATGGAGCAATATGGGAGCAATCATATTGAAAGCGACTAGTGTTGCCAACACAATGAAGTACGTAGGTACTAGTTTCGTAATAATTTTAATGGCATGTAATTGGCAATCATTCTTTAGCGCCACCAGTGGGTTTGACAAGCGCAACGGTTTATTTTTTTGTTAGGATTGACTATTATCAATCTAAATTATAATAAGCACAGTCTTGCATAATGATACCATTGTATGTACTTGTCTTGTTTTATAGTTATAATCAAAGTTTCAAAATTCTAGCTAGTGAGGCCACACGTTTAAGAAACATATAATTGAGATTTTCCTACTTTAGACGACGCAGGATCGGCTTATACAGTGTTGTCCACCGCTTACCGATTCATAATTCGGATAGAGGGGTCGGCCGTAAACCGTAGCATTAATCCGATTTGCTAATCATACATTATTATGTATAGCGTACCCATTCACTGTTACATTGGAGTCAAACCGTAGAGAGTATTCATTGGCATCCCTCAAGTTGTTAACAGGAGCTTTTAATGCCGATTCCGTGAAGTCTAATATAGGAAGGCAGCTTACATTATTTTAAATCCATCTAATAATAATATAAACATGAATCACATTATAAGGGGATCTTGTGGCTTGACCACGAAACAAATTACATATAGCGTGGTGAAAGTACACATTATGTTTTATTTTTCTGGCTAGGCTATGATGGTAGATAGGTAAATGTACCTACGTAAAAGTTTGTGTAGTAAGTGACATTATTGTTCTGTATTTCTTAAGTTAGATTTTAAGTAAAAACATTATTCAGATATGAACAATTAGGATATTTTTATTTATCAGCGCGAAAGCGCACACGTTACGTTTGGCATCACTAAGTAATGGGTTGAGAAGTTGAGAACACACCACTACTCTTATTTTCGTGAGTAAAGATGACAGATTTCACATTTATTGCAAGGGCTTAAAGACCAAAGTTGTTTACAATCGTGGTCAGGACTAGTGCAGATGCAGTAACTTTGATCAATTTTCGAAGGTCGCTAATTTGCTGGTTGCCTTTCATAAGGTTAGGTAGCGTGTGTGCTTTGTGCCTTATTTATAGTAAGAAGACAATTCCTTGAACAATAATGCTTATAAATAGCTGTCATATTTGGATAATAATATTAGTAATACTCCTCCGATTTTATTCTAGAACACCATTAAACACATTGTCGGCGGTAACATTTACTGAAATACAATATTTATTCTTTCATTGTTGCTCTTGTATTTTTTGTAACTTTTCTCATTAGCCTTCTTAACTAACTTGATTTTCAAATCGTTAATTTTACAACGACAACATTTAAATTAGGCAGTGACCAATCTTACCTTGACTTCCTTCTTCCTTTTCTTAGTGCCAATCCTATCATTTGTCATAAAACTACCAAAATAGTAGAAATTGATTAATTGGAATATTACACCGTAGGTCCATTACAACTAATTATTTAACAGTATTATTTTAGACAATCATTATAAAATTAGATCGGCAAACGTTATGGATGGAAGGCTTTTTACATCTGACCGATTTCACTCTGTCAGCGTGTTTCTTAATTTTGGCGCTCAATTTTGCAAATCATACTTCTAACATAGATAAGTTACTAATCGAACGCCTCTTTGCAATTAAAAATAGCAACTGGATATAATTGATAAAACAAAATGTTTGTTGTTTTTTAAACTAACATTTGATACAACAATTCCGCGGCATTTATAAACATTTTCTTATTACGACAACTGATTGAAACAGTTGAGGTGCCCGGCAAACATTTTCCGATCGGATTTTTGTTTATTTTGAGTCGTTTGAACGACTATAAGAAGTGGATCCATAAGCTGGTCTCTTTTCCTTTAAATACTGATGGTACTTATAGTGTCTGCGGGAGCTGGCGTCACATTCGGTTGCTGAATCGATGGGTCGAGCAGAGGAATGCTGTCTGTAGTCCTGCAATTTGAAATTTTCCTACAGAGTAAGCGCGACGATACAACAACAACATTAGATTTTCAATATTGCGTTAAATAAACAATTTAATAAGCAGTCACAAGTTCTTTAAAGTTTTAGTCTTCAATAAATTAGAATAGTTGCAGGTTATTTGAAATAGAACAGATAGAGGTCTACTAATTTATTTACAATTACATCATAATAATAGATAATATAAATATCAAACTTATGACTGCAGGATTTGATTATTATTTTACATTGCTTACAACCTCATAGAAACAGTTTAATAACATTATATCTCTAACTTACTAATTAAATAACAAATATTATTACAATATTGATTTTTTGTTTTATAAAGGAAAACTTACCATTACCACTAAACAATACAGCAAACAAACTTAAAACATACAATAATGCCAATCACAAGTAATAAACAGAATGCCATTCCTTAAAGGTTCCTAAAATTATTAATTCTAACGCTAATTATTATAATGGTAGGTATATCTAAATGACTATACTATACAAATTATAGTAAGTAGGTACGGTTACGATTTTCAAAGTGAGAGAATACAAGCTTTGTTCACACCTACTCCTGAGCGCAGCGGCCTTAATCTTGTTTATAAATTAAAGTTAAACTTGTTCATATTCCTAACTATCAAGTAAAAATGTAAATTAGATGCACGCACAAAGAGTGAAGTAAAAAAAGGCAATAAATGGCAGGCACTCTGTGAATATACTAGCACACCACACATACGTATTAAAAGTTTAGGCAACAAGTTTGCCAAAAATATACTGTTGTGTGTAGTTCAATGGTACACAAACTATAAAAGTAAAACATAACACTGAAGGAATATTATTTCAACATTAAGTATTAAAAAAAACAGTTTTTTTTGTAATGTAAACGCTAACGTTATTTAAGGCCTTGCCACACAGCACAATTTTACGTCCAACTTGACTAAATCCTAAACCTAGTCCAACCTCTCTGACTAAATCACTTGATGAAATCGTGACGTGTAGACGCCAGTCGTCCAACTCAAGTTCATTGGGTGGGTACCACCAGATTTTAACCAATCGGGTGGACGGAATGAAAATCAGTGATTTGATTGTGTCGTGTAGACGGGCAAAGCCAATTCGATAGAAAATTTTGATCAGTGGTAAAATTGTGCCGTGTGGCAAGGCCTTAATAATCAACTTTTCTTATTTTTTAGACTTGTCTATGGTAATTAAGTACTAATTAGAATGTTTATGATTTTGATATGGCAGCGCTTCGTTCATGAAAATATGTTTAAAAACCTTAAAAACATGTGTTTACTTGATCTGAAACTCTTAATGTAAAATAATAATCTGATAATTGAAAATAAAATTAATTATGATGCATCACGTCTTTCTTGTTGTATCGTTCGCCCTTACTCGATAGGTAAATACATCCAGCCTAACATCTTAGATGGTTTGGTACTTTCTCTAAAGTCATTATTACAAGTTTCCATGCATCTTTTAACCATTTATGTCTGAAGTTCAACATTTCATTGAGTTGTTAAGGTAATTAATGGACGTGCAGAAGCAGTGGGTTTGTTGAACAACTGCAAATCGATGGATGGACGAGCATAAGCTCGTCCATCCATCGATTTGCAGTTGTTCTGCGAGAGCTTTCTAAAGTTGGTAAAGTTGGTTCCAAAGTTGCATGAATTACTAAAAATATATTATACACCTTCTGAACAAGATTTACCTACCTGTTTCTTGTTAGAGTTGGTTCAGTGATGACCGCTTCGCAGCACGGTGCTGTATTCTTGGGCTTAACAATCGGCAGAGTCGTGCATATCGTTGTCGTCAAATACACGTACTGAAAATTAAAATAGTTTTTTAATATACGGTATATTAGAAACACAACAGTTTTGATAACTTGTTTTAAGTGTTATCTTCTTCTTTTTTTTTAAATTTAAATCATTTAATTACTACTTCATTTTATCAGTTTTTGTTTTGCAACTGACATAAATTATAATGCCAACTATAGGCGGCTACGCTAAAACAACCAAACTTCAGGCAGTGATAGAGTCTAGAGGCGAGAATTCTGCGCAGAGGCTTTCGGGTTCTAACAAAGGAAAATGACGTGAGGAAACCTGCATGTCTAAGGTTTCTCTATAATCTTTTCAAAAACCAATGTGAAATCTGGCTACCCGCACTTGCCATTTTCATAGAGACAAGAGGCCCATTCTCAGCAGTGAGACAGTGTATAATGGTAAAGTAATTTTACAAAAATAGCCTCAGCCTTAGCCTAGTAGCGATACCAACAGACTGCCATGGAGAGGGTATCGGGTTTGAATCCACGCTGCGCGACACTGACTTTTCAGCGTTATGTGCATATTCAATTGCTAATTGTCGCTTGTCCCGTGTCTCGGAGAGCACGCTAAACCGTAGGTACCAGCTATCACGAAGATCTTTGACAGTCGTTACAGAGAATCAGTACATCTGAATAAACTGACACTAGTCTAAACCACGAAATATCGCTATCAGACAGGCAGGCGCTCTGTGAAAAAGCCAACATTAAAATCCGGTTAGACTAGTAAGGGGACCTCGGATGCAACTAGGATAACGTTAGAATGATGATTTGTACTCACCATAACTACCACGAGAACTAAGTATATTGTAGGCGTCGACCAATGTGTAGCGTTTTCAATAGCCACCACTCCCATAACCCAATTGATCGCGAAGAATGGTTCCAACACCAAGCAAAGATTCAAGTAGACCTTAAGCTCATTGCCTTCTGTGCTCCAACTCCATTTCCATGATACGTTATCCATGTATAACATGTTTAAGAGACCTTTTTCTTGAAGCGCTTTCGCTTGGGCTAGGTTCGGCTGGAATATTATATAATTGTTGATTTATAGCTATTAGCAAATAATAAAGTTAAGTTCAAAGTAAAAATGCTATCAGTATCATAATTTTAAATAGAAACTTATTTTCTTAATAAACTGATTCACGCCTGTATAAAGGGGTAGGTAGAGGTGTAATATTGCACCTACATTTCACCACATCAGGTCCCTCCCACGTAATAAGGGGTGAGCCTATTGCCGTTACCGGGCCCTTTTGCCTGAACCGGGAATCGATCCAGGGACCTCTCGATCAGCAGCCGCATACGCTATTCCACTAGAATGGTGAATGTGAATGAGGGTGATATATTACACCTCTGCCTAACCCTTTGGGGATAAAGATGTGAGTCTACAAAAGGAAAAATTAAAATGGTGGCAAAACTCACCTCACTCCCAGTTTCAACGTTCTCGCTTGGTATTGTCAAATTCACGTAATGACAATCATCCTCACTTACGTTATAATCTTTGTCCAACGTTTCTGAACTATCTGTATTTTTTCTACTACTGCCCGGCGTATAAATATTATCTAAAGTATCTAAACTTCCATTTTTGTCGTCCATTTGATCTTGTTTAGGCCAGTTCGCTATGTGATGGTCTACTAACTCTTGTATTTTCGCTGTCAAAGTTTCCGCCTGTTTTTTATTCACGCTTTGTAAACCAAGAATAATTATAGCTGTATTTATAAGGATTAGAATCATGGCTGGTACCATGAATCCCATGACCATTCCTTTTTCTATAGACATCCAGCAGTAGTGTTTTATTTCATAGTGTTCCATCGACAGAGCGTAGTTGAACTAAAAATGTTCCCTTGATTACACAACATTTCCCATTTTTATGACTATTATTTATATAATGCACTATTAATTACTTATACCTATATATCGGTACTTATACAAATAATTGAATTAAACCCAAACACAAAAAATCGAAAGAAATGGTTATGATCAGGCTTCTTGCGATCGTCAATCGATGATTCTTGCACGTCGTGATGGTTCCTTGTGGCAGAATGGCTGTAAAGTGAAACTCTTGTCGAGATTGTTATTATACGGGCAAAAGAATCCCGACGAGAGTCTCACCTTCCAGCCACAGGTTCTTCATGACTTCTGATAGCTGGGCAATGCTGCAAACGGATAACATAATGATGGTGTCTGTACCATCATACATATAACAAACCTTAAGTACCAATTTCAACACTGTCCGATAAGTAGGTACCGGTTTAATTAATTGGCAGATACCATTATTAAAAAAAATTGAGTCGAATGTTATTTGTAATAGACTAGATTTCACCCGTGCCGTGGTTCCAACAGCGTGAATTTTATACCAAAACTAGGGACCATTCCAGGGATGACATCAACTATTGGTGAAAACCGTATGTTATTTTTAGAGTTTATGGCGTTTATACAGACAAACGGCCGATTTTCCTTTTATAGTTTTTCCTTTTTATATCCTAAACTATGGAATATAGGCGGTGTAGGTACAATAGGCGGCCTTAGCGCTAAAAGCGATTTCTTCCAGGCAACCTTGGAATGGACTAGAAAAGGTCAGAGAAACAAAAACAGTGGTGTAGTAAAGTTATCTGTATTAGATATAAACATAACGGTACATAAATACATCAATGCATCAATACATATATACATAAATAAATATAATATACATACCTATTATAGCCATACAAAATACATAGGGACATTGAACGAAATAGAATATAAAAAAATTCAGTTACATAGCTAAGTAATGCCTTTTTTAATGCGTTTTTGAATATGCCAAGCGAGTTTGCTTGCCTAATTTCTATTGGCAACGCATTCCACAAGCGTACTGCTTGCACAGTAAAGGATTTGTTACAGAAATATATAGATTTGTCATAGATATATATTAAATTTAATTTAAGTTTTCTATCCTTAGTATCGAGAGAAAAGTTACTTACCATGACAACTACCGCTGGTACCCCATACGCAAGCAAATAGTTGTATTTAAGCGGCAGTAGAGTATCACAGGCGCAGTACTCAGCCACTGCAGCTGCTAACGCTACTATCCACATCGCGCAGGACACGTGTGTGTAGTGCAACAACAGGGCTATCCGTTCACATTGTGAGGGAGATGACACGCCCTAAAGAAGAACATATTAATTAGCTTCAGTACCTTATTTATTTTCTATTATTTTTTTAATCTTCTTCGATTGTCTTGCAAATTATTATTAACTTAAAATGCAAAATGTATAAAAGAACCACAACAGCGAATGCATTTCTCCTCAATTACCACCAGATTCAATATCGGATCACAAATTAGATAGAAAGTGTTGAGGAACGTACAATAGCGCAATGCACTTTTGAAAAAAAGTTTTGAGACAATATTAATTGATTACTTTTCAATTACCAAAATAAATATATAAAATGAAACGAAATTAAACACTTACCATGATAGCCTGAATATAGATAATAGTGCACGCCGCCAAACAACAACATAAGTTGATATTAATTGGGTATAACTTGCTACTACGTCTGAATTCGGCGGCGTATTCGCTCCACATCAACCACATCACTGCTGACATCAAGAGTACGACTGCTATCCCGCTCGTGATAAATATCTAGAAAATATAGAACATTTGTAACACCTATTTCCACCCCTAGTTTAATTTAGCAACTCTCTCGAAAATTGCGAGGGTACGGTTTCGCGAGGAGAGAGCTTCAGTGAGTTAGTACATATGTAAGTCCTAATAATATCCCCTAATTTACAATGGGACTAGTCCCACCCTTATTCCCACTACTGTGTCAACCGTGAAGCCAAATTCAGCAGTAGTGACCATTGAAGACAACGAGTTTTGACACTCTTGAAGTCCCTGGGAAAGATATTTAAACTGTCTTGGAACCCACAAACTGAACTTGCTACAAAATGATGTAAAACTAATGGGTATGGTATGGTTTGACCGTATATTTCATTCCTACTTCTAACCGCTCTACAAGTTACTAAAAACTTGTCACAGAGGAAATAAAAAAGGTCGACCTCACTATCAATTGAAAGTGAAACCATTTTGAATACACGTGAGTGTAAATTAATGATGTTGCCCTTACCAGCACCATCCATTCGTTGCGTCCTCCATGACAATTGTTGAATCCATATAAATAGGTCACGCTATCTATTATATTGTGTTCCTTTAAGTCTGCGTCAGCTAGCGAGTCATCTGGTAAATCTAAATCTGTCTCTACTTTGTTGTCTGCAGTTTTGCTAATCACTACAAAAAAAATATTGTCAATAATTATTATACTTAATCATAGAAATTAAGTGCGTGGTGGCGTGTTTGTAAGACAAAATATGATAACTATTTTATCTTACTTGTCGTATAATATATATTTCAATTTCAAATGGACCTTTACATCCAATGTTTTATGTGTCCCAAAGGATAGAACTGTACAAATGTATGTACATCATCCCAGAGAAACATAGTAGTAGTCATCATTATCAATGGTAGGGAGAATTTCATTGACCGTCAATCACCATGTGGATGTCCGATCAATACGATCGTCTATCACAGGCCCCTCCCCGCGCGTCCTAGACATGTAGCGTCTGTCGTGCTCGTGCAGAGTCTGGATTTAAACGCACATATATATACTTAACAATACACACATTCTACACTATAATTTTCAAGATGCTTAATTTATCATAAATATCTCAAGATCACAGTTAATTAGATATTAAGTTTAAGACCTAATTAGTAATACAAATAAATTACTAATAAAAAAAGTGGAAACCTCACCTTGATTACTCCTAGATATAAACTCTGGATTAGGATATAACTGTGGATTATCGTCGTAAATGGAAGACGTAAAATTTGCCACCATAGCCCCGTATTCCGTATCATACGAGGTTATATCATAATCGGATCTATCATCAGCGCGAGGATTCGTTGGTTTACGATATCCGATAGATACCGGCTGAAACGACCGGTAAGAAGCCGCCTTTTCCGTTTTAAAGAAACCATCGTCGTACTGTCTTCTGGTGTGATGAGAACTCTTGTTTTGGGAGGCTACAATATTTTATAAAAAACGTTATAGAGTGGCGCGCACAAAGAGAAACCGGCTTACGTTCTGCACAATAATGTACGGTATAATAAAAGGTAGGTACACCTATAGGAAACGCGCAGGCGCGCTAGTCTAGACGCAAGGGTGAGTAAAATAGACGAATATTTAGGTACACCATAGCTTTCCTATAGGCGTACTCAAGTACCTAATAATTATGGCATTCATCTTCCTATCAAGCGCAAGTAACGCTAGCTATCTAGCTAGCGTTACCTGCGCTTGATAGGTAAATTTATCAACCTATCTAGGTTGATAAATGTACCTATAATAAATATCAATAAAGATGTTAATAACACAATATATTTGAAATAGATATCATTACATAGTATAAAACAAAGTCTGTCTTCTGTCTGTCTGTCCCTATGTATGCTTAAATCTTAAAAACTTCGCAACGGATTTTAATGCGTTTTTTTAATAGATAGAATGATTCAAAAGGAAGGTTTATATGTATAATTGGCGTGGGCGAAGCCGCTGACGACGTATAGGTAGTATGTAAAATAATACAGTGATATTCACATCTAATGAAGATATATCTTATTAGCGGGTTTACTGTACCTATACTTTCAATAAATATATTTTACATAACATAGTATAAGTATAGTAATATAGTAAATTAAAAACTTCACTTTCATTCCACTAAACACACTTGTTTTAATTATAGATAGCAACAGTAACAATAGAATAATGGTTACACACCCGTAATTCAAATAATTCACACACAGATAAATAGAAAATATGTTTATCACTTACCATTTGCATTCACAATAAAACATTGTAAAATAAACGCGACTAAAAATATTAATTTAAAAAAATATGCACACGTCATGTTGAATAAATACACTTTATTACTTAATCTTAAGCCGAATGGATATAATATTAATCTATAATTTCATTGGTATATTCTTTATGTAGTCTATGTCTCAATTATTGATTTTGAAGTTATTTTCGCTAAATTATTTAAAGCAGCCCTTTCTGCAGCCATTTTCACTATTGCCGCGAAAAATCAATAAAGCGACCACGTTCCTTTGCACACCATTTTCACTCTTTACATATTTATGCACATGTATCACTGGGTGCCAGTGATTTTAGTAAAAATCAAAACGTAACAAAATGTTTTCTAATCTATTGAAATTTAAAAGGTCTCAAAATTATTACATAGCCTTGCTATTCATATATTTTTTAAATATTTAGTAGAAAGTAAAATTTTGGTTATGAATCACTAAAATCACGTTATATAATTTTGACAGCTGCATTCCGTACTCTAAATATTTTGCTTCGTTGTTTTTGTTGCGTCTCTTTTTGTTTTCGTGAAATGTGTATGTGTGTCTCGCTCTTATGCTAAATTTATGTGTGTCAGATCTTGTAATACTGATACTGCCTTGATCAGGAACTAAAACACATAGCTGTCACGGTCACAACAAATTCAAAAACGCAATAGTAATGTAACAAAAAATACATACAAAAATGAGTGTAATATTAAAATTTATTCGTGAAAATCATATATTAGCCCTCATAGAACAGGCCATAGTGAAAAAGAAATCTCGTTTGAGTTTAAACGGCTATGAAATCGGTGAAATACCGTCGTTGTTGTACACTTGTTCCGATGTAGAACACCTTTACTTGCATAGAAACAAAATTACGATAGTGCCAGTGGAAATAACACAGTTAATAAATCTAACTACATTAACGTTAGATTATAATAACATAAGTTCTTTGCCGCCGGAAATAGGAAACTTGAAAAATCTAGTGAACTTGAACATTAGTTATAACCCTCTAAATGTTTTAATACCGGAAATAGGTGATTTGGAGAACCTTGAAGCGTTCTGGTGCAACAAAATAGGCTTGCGGGCGATACCTAAGGAGATCGGAAAGCTTGAGAAACTGGATACTTTCGGCGCCAGAGGCAATGAGCTCAAAACTATTCCTGAAGAGATGACCAAATTATCAAAACTAAGGTAACCTTCATTGTTTTTTATTGATTTTTATATTTGAAAACACTCATATTCAACAAAAACTACAGCATCAAATTTTTTATATTCTTGCTAAAATTGCTGAATCACTATCATTAACAAATTGTTATCATTTTATTACTTCATGAAAATCTGATGTATGTAATCTTTATGAGAATCTGTAACTAATGAGTGACATATTGTTCTGTGTGCCAAAACCAATTTGTGACAATGCTTGGCATAAACAAGCCACACTGATATCAAAACAAATTTCAATCTTTCTCTCTCTTTACATTGTAACTGATTTGAAATGCACAGTTGCACACAAGCCTCTTCTTAATGTGATAGGAGATTGGCGGATTATCAGACTACATATTTCTGGCAAACCCTCAGATATGTAGTTCTCTTTAGGATATTTTACTTTACAACTCAGGAATGAATAATTTACTTTATATTTATAATTTACTACTTTGAAAAGTCATTGGTGTGTATGTTGGGTTTAAGCTGCTATGCAGTGGGCATAGCTGATTAATAGTCTCCTCCATCACACCTATGCCTTCATCAAGACAATACAATTCTTGTTATTGCTTCTAAGAGAGAACTAGTTCAGATTCTATACCCTTGAAAAGTAAATGAAGAATAATTTTGTACAGTTTCTGTCAATTGTATATTTATAAATGTGAATTTGTGACCTGTGCCCAACTACAAATTGACGAAATAATAACTTATTTTTTATTCAACCTTTTCAATACTTAGAGCTATGAAACAATTTTTAGTAACTGCTCTTAATCATATATTTATTGAATAATTACTTTAGAAGTACCACACAGTTCATAGGATGCAACAGAAAAGACCGTGAACATGCATGTTCACAGTTGCAGAAATACGACACGGGCGGTAGTGGCACTTAACAGGTTAAAATATAGAAATACTAGCTTTAGTATTTCTATACACCCCTGCGAAGCAGACTCTCTCTCGGGGGAGACTCCGAGAGAGAGTCTGCTTCAGGGGTGCAATGCTTATTAGGCATGTATTATACATATAAACCTTCCTCTTGAATCACTCTATCTATTTAAAAAACCGCTTCCAAGTCAGTTGCGTAGTTTTAAAGATTTAAGCATACATAGGGACAGAAAGACAGAAGATAGACTTTCTTTTATACTATGTAGTGATTCAGTGAAAGTTGTTTTTACATTTCAGATGGCTAACTCTTGAAAAAAATAACATAGAGACATTGCCAGACTCTATGGATAGAATGGAGTCTCTGGTCCACTGCAACTTGAGAAACAACAATATTCAGGAGTTCCCGCTATCCATTCTCAAGTGTCCCGATCTAATGTTCTTGCAGCTAAATTGTAATCAGGTGAGAGTTTATTTCATTGCAAACCATTTTAAGGAATAATTACCACTTTCTACAGCATTGAATACTATGACTTAGATTACATGGGCCCTATAATTTGACCTTGAGGCACACCAAATTCATTCGAATCTTGAACAACAGTCGTCATACATCATAATGCGAAAGTAACGTTTCAATAACTATTTGAAACATAAGGCGAGTAATCGTGATTGCTTATCAATACAATAACATTTTTATTTTAAAATTATTCATGGTCAACCTTATGAAATGCTTTTTATAAATCTATATGTACCTTGTACTTACATATGTATGATTTGTCACTTTTAAGCAAGAATGTATAAACGTATCTTATAAAAACATTTATTTCGTAACAAACTCTGCAGTTAGTGGATTATAAATTTAGGGCATTCATGTTTTATCTTTAAATGTTTTCTCGTTTAATGATAATGCGGCTTATAAGTATACAAGCAAATACTCTTCTTTATCACTTTTACTTAAAGTTGATTTAATAGCTAATATGTTTATGCATAAAGTTGTATAGATAAGGTGTTTATGCATTGTAGGAACAATGTAATATCATGGAAAGACGTGAATATTATGATGTAGGAAAGTAATATTATCGAACTTTATTATTCTATTAAACAGAATATTTAACACAGTACAATAACCTGAATACGATAGCAAGGAGAATGTTTATGTATCATATAACTGTTTCCCAGTTACCGTTTTTACATTATTCAAGTAGGTTATCTGCGTATCGGTTTGCATTCGTTTTCTTGCATACTTCCAGCCTTTTTATATAGATTCATCACAATTCATACAAGCTTATAATGTTCAGATAAGGCCTTGTGCACAACCTATTACTATTTTTATTGCGTTAACCGTGTTATTTCAAGTAGACAGAATCTATAAAGTAATAACCTTAGTTTCACAATAACTCAAGTGGACTCAGCCTGCCTGTAAAATGCATCATGTAGACATTGTTAACATAGCCTAATGCGTCTACTACATGGTTCGCAAGAATTATTCACCTGGCCTTCTTCAGAAATCACACAATCTAATGGTGAAAACCATAAAAATCCGTATTGGATAGCGTATGCGACTTCTGATCGGAGGTCCCGGGTTCGATTCCCGGGTCTGCCAAAAGGGTTACTGGGTTTTTCCGAATACCCAGTAGCAGCAGGCTCGCCCCCTATTACGTGGGACCGAAAATTCATGGCGAAATGTGGGTGTAATATTTACACCTCTGCTTACCCCTTCGGGGATACAGGCATAAGACTATAAATAAATAAAAAAAATTAAAATCCGTTGGCAGTTTTTGAGTTTATAGCGTTCATGCAGACAGGACGACTCAATTTTATAATATTTATCGATTACTATATACCGGTGGAGTGACATTGCTGGCGTATATTGTAATCATGCTGCTTCTTTTATTATGTATATCCGTTAAACAAAGAAATAAATACTCTATTCTTACTGCAATTAAGTTTTACATTGTACGAAGAAATATTTCAATTCATGACTCATACTTCCACTCGCATCTTACTTCTTTCACACCAAAAGGTTTACATTTCAGCACCAACTTAGAGAATGCCCGCAGCTACCCTCGCACTTGCTTTTCTTTAACAGTTTTTCCCGACTCTGAAGGCCTTTCGAGAAATCCCTTCTTAGTGCACCCCTACGGTCCCCTAGGATCATACATGCCTTTCAGCTTACTGCGCCTAATAGTTTTGGCTGCAGCTTGTCTGTCGGTCAGTCAGTAACGCAAGGAATTATACAGATAACAATTTTCGACTAACCGATAAAAAACACTTACGATTTGCGAATGTTTTAAAGAGGATTTGTCCACCAATTATCTGAGCACGAAATACGTTTTACAATTTAATATATTGAATACTATTATCGACCTATTTCTTTTTTACTTGCTAACCTTGTACCTACGTACTTTTTTTAACCTTGCGTCTATGATCGCCTTGGCATTCAAGTCTATCGTCTGATAAGTTTAGTGATACAGATCGTGCTGGCCGAGTCAGTTAAAAGCGTCAGATAATTTCCTGCATTGTACTTGCATACTAAACCCTTTTTTGTCTGGACTTTAAAAGATGAAGAAAAGACTAAAGAAATTGAAGTGACAAAAAAAAACAATGACTCTGAGTTTGTTTCGGCCTTTCTTCTCAAGAAGTCATTTAGCTAGGAAAAGCCGGCTTCATCTAGAATAGGGTATTGACATGTATAAGTGTTGTAAACAACCAAAATGCAGAAATAAATATGTCTTTATGTCTTTAACACTAATGTTTTTTATTTCAGCCGGCACTGACCGGCAGTATGTTGAATATTTTAAAATTAACATTTTATTTAGTTATCTAGCCGTCTGCCACGGCTTCACCATCCTTTAGGCTCGAAACCAGCTAATCTACGTGGATTGATTGTAAATCTAAACCATCCATGATATGGGTCCAGCAGCAAATAATTCATATAGGTACGTGCCTCTAATCTGAATATATAAAATTATTGCGTTACTGATAGACTGACAGACACCGCAAAGCCAAAACGAATGGGCGCAAGAAGCTGAGATTAAGTATGTATGTTCCTTGGGGATCGTATAGGGTGCACTAAGAAGAGTGGTTTTCCTGAAATTCCCACGAGATCGGGTAAAAACGGTTAAACAAAAAAAATGTGCGGGTGTAGTTCCAGGCATCGTCAAGTATACAATGTATAAAAATCACGTGACACGGTGTATTTGGTCATTGGTCGCACAACGCACAGGCATGATAATAGATCATAAAGTAGGTGTATTTAATACCACTAGGTGATTAGAGGGGCCAAGAAATAACCCTGGGTAGCGCCAATGAACCTCGTTAAGGGTGGCGTCGACCTTTGATCTGCCACCGGTTGGGTTATCCATTTATCTTCTGTCTGTATATATAAAATTCTTGCGGTACTGCTTGACTGACAGACAACATACAGACCAACTATTGAGCGAGAAGCTGACATTTGGCATGAATGTTCCGTTGAGACCATAGAGGTGCACTAAGGGGTTTGCCGAAATTCCCACGGGATCCGGCCGAAACAGGTAAATTAAAATAAAATGTGCGGGCATACTCTAGTAGATTTATAAAAAGTTTTATTTAACCATTGTAGCCTTGTCCTTTGATTCAACTCGACTCGATTCCTCTACAGGGGGAACGTGACATGACCCAATTCATTGGGGCTTTACATCCTAGTACATCGGAACATACGCCAATTATTTTGTAGGCAACGCATTCCCTTCCTAAAGTTACATTGTATATTGAAGAGGAAGACAATTTTATTTTATTTGCAACTTACAAATTATACTATCTGATAGTAAGCAGTCGGTGAAGTCCAATATTCAAGGCCGTCATCCCAAAAACTAGTTCTTTCTGGTCCTTCGTTACTTTTTACATCATATAAAGCACTCAGTATTTGAAAGGATGAATTCTCAAACGGCTGCGATCCCCATTTTGAAACGGTTTCACATACATTTTATCTTTATTATTGTGACAACCGCGGTAGGTATAAATCATTTACCGCAAGCAACAACAACCTAGCCTACTAGACACCTAATGTTTTCATTTCTACAAACAAATAATTCTGTCAAAGCAGTGAGGTATGCGGGACGAAGGGGGCAACAAAAATGCATTCTAATTGGCCGTTTCAAATTTGCGGAACGTCAAAATTCATAACTAGTGTTGGGATTGGTCTAATGTAAGACGTATAAGTCTAACGTGTTGTCAGAAAGTGTTCACCTTACGTCTGCCGTCTTGTAGGCTGGGTTGTCGTTGACCGCAAGTTTTGCAAATTTTAAGCAATGGCAGGAACACCTAGGTAATATTCTGTCAAATCTGGTGAGACTAGATAGCAAATCTCGGACTCCAAATCGAAAGTCTTGGGTGCAACTGGGATATCGCTAGGAAGATTATTATGACATAGACGTGTTTAGTTACGGCCATTTTCAATATTCGATCTATACATGGATTTTGAGATTCGAGATTCGTGTTTGACATATTTTGCATGGATCTTATGTCAAAAACGAATCTAAAATCTACCGATCTATCTATAGATCGAATATTGAATTTCGTAGTTTTCAGTCCAGCCTACTTAGCCAAATGGCATTCGATTAACGATATCGCTAATCGCAAAAATTTATGGAACTGACGGAAGCCTTCGATATATCAAGTGGTCAACGAAGAAGAAATACTTTATGTTGCCATGGCAACCAAGCGTTAACAAAGTAGATATCATAAACGAATGCCATTTGACTAGGGCAAAGCGCTCAGATATTTACATCGAGGCGCATTTCCTATGGGCGCTCTGAAGACAACCTTTCTGTGACCCAAATTGCCGCTTGGCGGCGTTGCAGTCGTGTCTCTACGAGAGGAAGAGAGACGAACGTTACTCCTGTATATCTTAACTACGAGAGTAAGAGAGACGGAGAACGACGCCAACGGCGCCAACTGCGAACTAAACTGGAGACAGTCTCCACTTGGAGTCGGCCCACGAAATCCTTACGAACTGCGCTTCTATGTATATCTGTATTCATTGGCTAGGGCCTCAGATATACAAAGTGTTGACCAGTTAAATAAAAGGATCGGATCCACAACTCTTGACGCGGTGAAGCAGCTGTTAAAATCTCTACATTATAAACAATTTAATGAAATATTAGTGCCTATATTGAAAGACTTCCTGTTCCGTATGTTTGCGTTGCGAATTTATTTTATAAATAAACACTTTTAATATGCTGATCAATATAAATATACCTACAGGAAACTATGTCCAAGGTTAAGTCCTTCCTTGGACGCCTATTTGGTACTGTCGTTATAATTATTTGCATAATACTTTTAGTTTTTATATCGTCAAGGTGAAAATTATGATCACACATTTCGCGTGCATAAGAAGCATATAAGAAGCCATCGATAGACAAATTCAATCGCGATCTTTTCTCAATTACTTGTGACATAAAGGTTGATTTAATTATTTTTAGACCGGGTTTCTGCTATTCAACTATTGCAGTCTTGACAGAACGATGAAAACGCCGGTAAAGGCCTGTTCAGACCTAAGCGGTATTCGCTACCGTCTGCGGCAGAGAAAACCCAGTGGGTATGCGGTAATATTACTGTTCAGACCTAAGCGGTATTCGCTATCCTTGTGGGTAGAATAACGCGCGGTAGTCGAGTTTCGCTCAGAGAGGTAAGAAATTTAAGTCGCTCTAGCAGCGGTACTTGATACCAAATACCTGAGCGAAACCCGCGCGGTATGTACCTCTACCCACAGCGGCAGCGAATATCGCTCAGGTTTGAATAGGCCTTTAATCAAGCCTCTGTCTTGTCAGGGTCGTAACAAAGTATTCCAACCGCAATTCGCGTGACCCCGCCGCTATGTGACTAAATTCCCACATCCGTTCTGCCGTATCTCTCTGTCTGCGGTGCTTGATTTAAAAAAACATCGAAACATACAAACTTTTATCATTAACTAGATGTTCTCTGCGGTTTCACCCGTGTTATTTTCAGCGTTTCGACCACAGCACCACCAGTTTCAAATTACAGCCTATATGTAGCCATACAAAGTCCGCTCTTCCAGTGAAAGGCCCATTAAAATCGATCCAGACATTCCAGACTTACAGACCCCATATAAACAAAAGACAGCCAACATTTGAAAATACGGTTGTTTATGACTTGGTCTCGGTCTCGTGTAATTAACTATAAGCACTTGAGAAAACACAGTTATTTGAAATCAGACGCAGACAATTTACTTTTTTAAATCTGGATATAGGTGGTATTATTAGTTAGACTGCCGATTTGTATCAGACAAAAGGAATTTCTGATGGACATAATAAGTTATTTAATATGTTATTTATTCTACCTATATGGTTCGTAAAAATATGTCAGAAATTCGACGAGCCAGTTTATCGGGCCATTTTGCTGTTGATAACCTTATAGTCTGGTACGAACGACGACGAAGACTATTACAACATGGCCCATCTAGCCAGAACCCGACAAAATCAAAGTCCTCAATCAAGACTTAGATTTAGTCGGGCCGGCAATGCCCGGTCCGTATATACAGGATGTCACAAGACCCATCACCAAGCCAAAGTCTACTCGTTGTGGACATCATGCCAAGTCATACTAACCAAAAATAATACTTGGGAAACGATTTTTTTTTAAGTTTTTACATTTTTTAAAGCGCAATTAAAAGCGCGCGCGTGCTATGCTCGAAATATCTACTTATCCATGGGTTTATAGGGCATCTAAAGAACATATTGGCGAGGTAAAAACATCGATTTTGTACCAAATTAGAAAAAATCCATACTAACTTTGAGCCTCAATATCTCCTGAACCAGTAATTTCCCAGGTATGGTGCCGAAAATAAAAAATGTTCGTAGTGATAGGTTCAACATGGGATTTCAGTTTTAGTCAATGGTCTTTTTACACCCTGTATATATATACAAGTTCTAAAGCACATCCGTTGGACCGCAATCCACCCGTCTCGACCACCCAGCCTGGTTAGAAGATGCTCCCTCTAGTTGGAGGAACACCGCACCTTATGCCTCCACATTGGACATACACCAAGTTGGCACCAAGTACTCAGCGAATTCCATTGTACATTATAGTCTATTGTTTGCAGATCGTGTCACTGCCGGAAGGGTTTGACACGAGTTTCTTGTCGGTACTGGAGATGATCGACCTGAGGCTAAACCCTATCTGCGAAATTGCACATCCTGTGAGTATTATATCACTATTTTATCACAACAAACGAACAATGATGTCATCACAACGTTTCAACGTCTTTAAACCTATTGAAGATAGAAAAAAGGATTATAAGAAGAAGAAGTTGTAATCTTATTTGAATAAAACTCAGCAAATCATAGAAAGTCGCATCTAAATATGAGGAGAATTTCTTCAGATATATTCCAGTACCTCCAAAAATCACATTCCCTACGGTATAATTTAAAACTTTTAACAGCTTCTATGATAGGATGCCATGATGGCTTTATCATTACACAATTATCAAATACATACTTACATAGGTACAATACTAACTATGGGACTTGTTTAATAAAACTAAACAAACACGCTAATCTGAATATGTTGTTAAATAGGAACATCCCCTTGTCCGTTACGCCGAAGAGCTCCCCACAACGGAGAGCACGCTAATAGACCTGAGCGTGCACGAAGCGTCCAGTAGTTCTAGAGCGCACGGCGCTCAGGCGCTCGCTATCAACGCGACCGCGCTGCGACTGCCGGCCGTGCCGGGCCCGAGGCACGACCCGCTTGTACTAGGTAAGAGATCTGTAGCACTGTACAGTACATATATAATACAGTGTTACCACTACGCTACGTCGATACACTCCCACAACACAACACAACAGAGAGCACGCTAGTAGACTTGAGCACGCACGAAGCGTCCAGTAGTTCTAGAGCGCACGGCGCTCAGGCGCTCGCTATCAACGCGACCGCGCTGCGACTGCCGGCCGTGCCGGGCCCGAGGCACGACCCGCTTGTACTAGGTAAGAGATCTGTAGCACTGTACAGTACATATATAATACAGTGTTACGACTACGCTACGTCGATACACTCCCACAACACAACACAACAGAGAGCACGCTAGTAGACTTGAGCGTGCACGAAGCGTCCAGTAGTTCTAGAGCGCACGGCGCTCAGGCGCTCGCTATCAACGCGACCGCGCTGCGACTGCCGGCCGTGCCGGGCCCGA